>VMOF01000320.1:24813370-25281420 GCA_011764245.1 Trialeurodes vaporariorum
TTCTTCCGCAGCCGTCAGATAAGGATCTATACGACCCTTTCGCTTTCAGCTTTCAGCTCTCAGCTTGGCTCGCGAGCCCCTTGGAAGGGAATTAAAATGCGCCCGCTGAGGACTTTATAGGTAGATTGCTCTACGTCGATGTTGAAAACTCAATCAGGAAATTCTCTCTCTCTCTCTCTCTCTCTCTCTCTCTCTCTCTCTCTCTCTCTCTCTCTCTCTCTCCTCTCTCTCTCTCTCTCTCTCTCTTCTCTCTCTCTCTCTCTCTCTCGTTCTCTCTCTCTCTCTCTCTCTCTCTCTCTCTCTCTCTCTCTCTCTCTCTCTCTCTCTCTCTCTCTCTCTCTCTCTCTCTCTCTCTCTCTCTCTCTCTCTCTTTCTATCTCCCTCCTTCTCTCTCTCTCTCCTCTCTCTCTGAAGCTCTTCACAATGCTCTGAAAAAGACCGATTTTAAGATAGTTAACTATTCCTACCTGTCAGTATTGGTTTTGCATAAGTGACGATTTGAAGGCGCTTCGTATCCCAAATCTCCGGACTTATCAATAAAATAAGAACTGTCGAGTGTCCGATAAAATGAACGCATGGATTGTGTCATTTGAGGGAAAACTGGATCCGAGGTAACAGATAGGGAATGAGATCTTGGTGGAGGGAACGGGTGAGGGGAGGTAGTGGTACATAGTGTCCTTCCCTGCATTATTAGTTTTATTGCGACCATCGAAATGAATGATCTAGCCTTCAACAAAAGTATATTATACAAAAACGCTCTCTCTCTCTCTCTCTCTCTCTCTCTCTCTCTCTCTCTCCTCTCTCTCTCTCTCTCTCTTCTCTCTCTCTCTCTCTCTCTCTCTCTCTCTTTTCTCTCTCTCTCTCTCTCTTTTCCCCTTCTCTCTCTCTCTCTCTCTCTCTCTCTCTCTCTCTCTCTCTCTCTCTCTCTCTCTCTCTCTCTCTCTCTCTCTCTCTCTCTCTCTCTCTCTCTCTCTCTCTCTCTCTCTCTCTCTCTCTCTCTCTCTCTCTCTCTCTCTCTCTCTCTCTCTCTCTCTCTCTCTCTCTCTCTCTCTCTCTCTCTCTCTCTCTCTCTCTCTCTCGGAAAAGCAAGAGAGCAATAGAGCAAGTAGGACTGCGTGTACTGTACGCACAACTGTCACAGCTGATACAAAGACTATTTGCTATGTAAGCTGAGGACTTGCGTGTTCGAAGCCTTGAAAAATTCAAATAAAGAAAAAAAGATTTTTCGACATATACATACTGTTGATATTAGTAAAAATAATGTTTAAATTGGTGTAGTTTCTCCAATCTTGCCCACGGCAACTAACCCCCTCTTCCTGTCTCTCTCTCTTCTTTTGTTTTTGTTTTTGTTTTCGTTTTTATGTTCAGCTAGGGGCGGATTTACCACTACGCAAAATACGCAACTGCGTAGGGCCTCACTTCACGAAGAGAGGGAGAAGAGAAGAAAAAGGGAGAAACAGAGAGGAACAAGGAGAAAAAGAGAGAAAAGGAGATCAAAAGAGAGAAAAATATAAAGAAAGAGAAAAAGGAGAGAGTAAGAGAGGAAAAGAGAGGAAAAGAGAGGAAAAGAGAAAGAAAGGAGATTGAAAAACTGCAAAAAAATAAAATAATTACAACTTTGCTGGAAAAAAAACTCGTTTAAAACTGAATTTCAATGCCTTCTTTAAAAAAAAAAAAAAAAAAAAAAAAAATAGGGGGAGAACCTCCAAACCCCCCTTCTTTCTTCTTTCTGGCGGATGCCTTCAGACCTCTAGACCTCCTATGCCCTTTTTCTTGGGGGCCTCAAATTCAAAATTGCGTAGGGCCCTAAGAGATGTAAATCCGCCCCTGTTTATGTTTGTTTGTTTTTTGTTGGTTTTGTGTTTGTTCCCCCCCCCCCCTCCTGTGCGGTCACACGCCATAGCGCAAACAGCGGTTACCGCGTTTCCGGTGAATCGCTAAAGGACTGCGGACTTGATTACAAAGATCATGGTTTGGCGAGTTATTCATCTCCGTTTTCGTTACACGCGTTAAATTACTTTAGGGGGTTTCCTTGTTTCTCTCCTGAAAAGGTCGATGTTTTCAAGATGCGTCTACGTGATTTTAACTTTTAGCGATCGCTAGGTAGGTATACATACGCGCTTCATTTTAATCCGATGATTCATAAGTTCCGCTTACAAGCGAACGGCGGAGTCGGTGGGAATGGATAGAGTACGTTAGAGTTTCAGTGTTGCCAAACTCGGCGGGAAATTCAAACGTTTTACTTTGAGGTTAAATCGGTAGAAAGTAAGAACGCGTACAATTATACACGAAATCGGCAGCCCTGTTAGAAGGTTAGCTTTAAAGCGAGAATGTTCATGTCTTTGAATTTCATAAATTTATGGCGGGACCATTTTTGAGTCTCAAAAGGAGCGGGAAATAAATCATGAACACAGCTCGAACACCCTTCAACTGCACACGCACGCGAGGAAGGAACATACGCCCGCCGAAACGCTCGCGCTGCGCTGCGGCCGCGCGCTCTGTTTTCTTGCTTGACTGAAAAAGAGGAGTTTTAATCCTCGTAGACGTAGGTACGTTTCCTGGCGGTGAAATCAACCACCTCTCTTGAAGAGAAATAAGAAAAAGGAGGAGGAAGATGGTAGTAGATGGAGATGAGAGAAGAAAGAAAGAAAAAAAGAAAGAATAAAGTTTCTGTGTGACAGAAAATGTGTGTTGCAGACGATGCTCGCTACCAATAAGTATATTTATAGAGACCAGAGCTGCCGTTCCGTGTATATTTGAAAGCATTATTCAATTCACCGATGATTCCACCGGTTGACAAAAGATTACATAGTTCAGTATATCACTGCAATGCACGAAAATAATCGTAGCTGTAATCTTTTCTAAACCCAAGGTGGAGTCGTCGGTGACTTTAAGAAACTTACGAATACCTATTTTAATAATTTAACGGCGATTGCACCGATTGAGAAAAGATTACAGACGCGAATAGTTTCGTGCATTACAGAGTCATGAACTGAACTGAGTGTAATCTTTTCTCAACCAGTGGAGTCATAGGTGAAATGAAAAAATGTCATTTAATATACATGAACGGCAGCACTATTAGAGACCATACACCTTCAAAATCTCAATGCAAAATGACGTAAGTCAAGAAAAAAGAAATTGAGGGAGAGAGAAAATTAAAAAGAAAGAGAAGGAAAAACAGAATTGAAATGAAGAAAAAAAGAATAAAAGAAAAAAGGAAAGAAAACCATAAAAAGGATATAAATGGCCATAAATAACTAAAATTCAGTTTTACCTAAACCTGTCCTTCTAGTGCTGCAATCTTTACCAACATTTAACTCTTTAAGAGCAAAGATGGCGGCGCTATGCAGGTATCATAGGATAATCTAATGCGCTATCTAATTTTTCTCTCTCTTTACCTCTCTCTCTCTCTCTCTCTCTCTCTCTCTCTCTCTCTCTCCCCCCCTCATCTCTCTCTCTCTTTCTCTCTCTCTCTCTCTCTCTCTCTCTCTCTCTTTCTCTCTCTCTCTCTCTCTCTCTCTCTCTCTCTCTCTCTCTCTTTCCCCCTCATCCCTCTCTCACTCTCTCTCCATAGACTCGCTTACTGATGCCGTCATTGCGTACGATATATCGTTTTATGGCCAAACAAACCTCCCCCCGCTCAACCATAATAGTGTTGCTAAGCGGGGGGTGGTTTGTTTGGTTATATATCGATACATCGCAACGATATTTTGCATCGTGACGTCTCCTTAAATGAGTCTAGAGAAAAACACAGATGAAAGCCTTAAGTCATAGAATCTCACAATATGGGGATTTAACTTTAAAGTTATTTTGTGAGTTTATGAATGAATTTCGTGACTTTTGAGTATAGATAGGTAGGTTCCTAAAAATCGTAATTTTCGCTGATCTGTACGCAAACATTAATTTTTCAATCTTACACAGCAAAAGATAGGAAAGTCCCCATTACCATTACGGAGAAGACGTATCATTTACCTTTAATAGAAAGTCTCTATGGATCCAAACAAAATCCTCTAACTTCATCAGTAGATTTTAGGTGATTTTTACGATAAAATCACTTTTAACATCGTCAGGGAAAACCCAAATAAATTGTCTATTTTTACAAAGGGAAAGCCCTCAGACCTTGCTTGGGAAAAGGGGTGTCCTTCACACCCTCCTTAGGGCATATCTACACGTAGCAGGCGCGTCATTTGGGGGGGGGCGGCAGGGTGGGCATTTGCCCCCCCCCAAGGATTTGAAGTCAGGCTCAAAAACGGAAACGAAGTATATTAATGAGCAAAAAAAGGCTCTAAAATTATATTGATGAGCAAAAAAAAAGTCATCAGATTTTCGCCCCCCCCCGCAAGCTGAACGCGAAATGACGCCCCAGACACGTAGGCTGTCCCCCTCGAATCTCAAGTTCACGTAATTTAGAAGCCCCCCCCCCCCAATCCACCCATCGAGATTAGCAAACATTACAGGGTTTAATTTTATTTTTTTTAATCCACGATATGAGATGGAACGTAATGGAACCCTGTCTTTCTCGTGTATTTTATTAGTTCGGTTCGAGCGTTCCTCAAGTTATTCACTTTGAATGGTCGGTCTTCTGAATTTCTGATCACGGTTCTTTAACCAACCGGAGAATTTAAAAAAAAAAAAAAAAAAAAAAAAAAAAAAAAAAAAAAAAAAAAAAAAAAAAAAAAAAACTGCTAAAATTTAAGAGAAAAAAATCGTTCATTTTAAGGGACAATTAAGAGATCTATACAGGTGGGGAAACAAAGGAGAACTCCTTTCTCCGGTTACAATAGCACAAGTACGGACAAACCACAATCGGAATTCAAGCCACCTGACTCTCGGGTAACCCTTTCATCGAGCCGAGCTCATTTGAGCAACGCTGGGTTGCCATTTATGGTGATTTCAAGTGGTTTTACCGATTCGTAAAATGACTCGTTCCAATTCGCTCGAAAGAATAAAAAGATGGACCTATAAAGTCTCCAAGGTAGACTTTCAAACTCTCCTTTATCTCCTTGCGACAACTTTGACTCAACTGATTGCGATCATAGGGTAGCGTTCTAGAATTCAACCATTTACTGCATCCGTGCAAAAAAGATTACATTATCCTGTGATACTGTATATCTATGTACATTGGAAAGTGCTGCTATTCATAATCTTTTCTGCATCGAGACAATAAGGGGATGAATTCTAGAACGGTACCTAGATTTGGTGGCCCAAGCTAGTTATTTTAATAAATTCTCTTCCTTCATAGCCTTCAAGTTTGGATTATTGGAACTACTCACGCCCAAGTCCAAGATCGTTTTCGTAAAATCTCTCGTGTTTGAGTTATATGCATGAATTTTCAAAGTATCAAAAATCGCTGTTAAGTCGTTTTCATCGCGATAGCGACAAGCAGTGGCGTAATCTTGGGGGGGGGGGGGGGGGGGGGGGGGCTCCAATATTTGAGATGGGGAGAGTATCGTTTTTGCCCCCCCCCCCCAAATTTTGATGAAAGAGGGAGGGAGAGAAGAATCTCAAGCACTGAACTGATGGTCGGATTAAGAAACACTAAACACGTAAAAGCCATTTTCTTAAAAACCCTCTCACAATCAGAATTCTAAAAGTGCCTTCAAAACTGAGTTCATGCTAAACCAACCACTGGTACCGTGGTGACTTTTGGAGATAACTATTCGTACGCGAGAGAGATGGTGTTGCATATACGGTGATTTGAAGACACTTTGTTTCATTGTCAGACAAACTGAGTTTTAAAAGTGCCGTCAATACACCTAGTATGCAACACCATCTCCCTCACGTATCAACAGTTATCTCGACAAGTTACCGCGGCACCAGTGGCTGGTTTTGGATCGACGAATTTCGATTTCAAGAAGCACGTTTGTCCTGAGAAATTCGAAACTGAAGGTACTACAAAACTTTGCCGGTGGAATTTAAGGGCTCAAGGTAACTTTTCGATGCAATCGAATATTTTCTAGCACTCGTTTGCTTAAAACAAATTAAAATGGAATTTCCGTCAGAACTGCTTGGATTCATATGAAATGATACATTCATTCACGGATGCTTGAAATTGAGATTAGTCTGTGAATCCGTTTTGGAGCTCAAGAATGGCCTTCAAATGTATCACTTAGGCGCAAATTACAGGAAAAAATCCGATTTGAATGATTTTTTTCATTATCTTGGCATGATGTACCGGCGTAGCGCTTTTTCATTATTGAGAATGGGGCTATTGCACTCATTTGCTACTAGCAATTTAAAGATCGACTTCCTGTGAATGCCCTGAATTAATCAAAACATAAAAGCACTTAGTTTGGCACCTTGCGCTGGAGACAACATATACTTTAGACAGCTCACAACCTATCCCGCCCATGTTGAAATCAATGCAACTTTTTCTTTCCAGGTCTCAACAAAACAACAATCAACTGGACTAAACGATGACTGATGCGCAAAGGTGTTGAGGTCAGTGGCCAATGAGAGCAAAGCACAGAAGTTTCATCAGTCAATGTATGGTCCAGTTGGATGTTACCCCCTATGTTATTCTGTTGAGTCCCCAAAAAAAAAAATTAGCCACCGCCCCATTGGCTAAAGCATTCTTAGTATACATTGCCTCTGCCTTGCACTAACACCTTGCTAGATCCTTCCCTAACGAAGGCTTTTTGAGAGGAAAAAATTTCAACAAAAATAAATTGTTTCCTTCATATAAAAGGACAAGCAACTGGCTCCTTTGAATCCAGAGACAATGTATAATAAAGACCACGCACTAACCGTGCACTCGGTGGCTGCCTTATTTTTCAAAACTCAACAGAAATTAATACAGGGCGCATGAGGGAGCACCATTCTACATGGTCCATAGGTTGATTGATGCAATTTTAGTGCTTCGGTTCCACTAGACAAAAACCTCAACAACTTTGCTTATCAGTCAACGTATGGACCATGTTTGCGGTGTTCTGTTGAGACCCTGAAAAAAAAAGTTGCCACTGCGGGCAAACATGGGCAAGATAGATAATATTGCACAGTCTCTATTACATATTGTCTCTGTTCGAATCTTGAAAATAAAACTCTTCATCAAAATATAACAAATAAAATCATATTTATTTACAGAATTTACAATAGTATCAAGAGAGAAAAAACATGTAAATCATTAATCTATCCTAATAATATGAGGATATTACAATTCACTTAGTATTATATATAAACAGATGCAAAAATAATTTTTCGTTTTGACAATTTTAGGCTAGGTTAATTTAAAGAGAAAAAAATAAATATTCAAAAGTATACACTGATCAAATAATTTAAGAACAATTTCAAGTTACATATTAAAAAGTAATAACATGTAAATTGTACGAATCAAGAGATTTGAAACAACAGTTTTGGATTGGAAATCACTCATTCAACAAAAAAAGGTTCGGAGCCTGACTTTAATAATAAAAACAAATTTTTTATGATCTGAAATATCTAATGTAAAACTTGAAACTTTGATCTAATCTAGGTACATTATTCAAATTGTTCAACTACTACAACCATTCAGATGATTTTCAGAGTGGCAATAATAATCGATAATTTTGATGGAGACTTGTGCCAAACGGATTTAAGGGAAGCCATGACTTGCAAACTTATAACATTTTTGCAGATGTCACAGAAACTAAGAAAAATTGAGAGGAAACAATAAGGGCACAGAATAACCAGTACGACAACTCGATGAGAGCTTAATGAAGCAAATTTTGAAACAGTTTTGTCAGGCAAAAGCGCACATTTTGCTTGCTCACAAAGAGACAGTTCAGGTTGCAGCCAAAAAGAATTCACCACCAATAGATAGCCTTAACTTCTGCTTGTTCACATAAACGATGATGTTAACATTACGTTTCTCTTGCTTCATTTCCACCGATAGATTACCTTAATTTTTGCTTGTTTACAATAACTGCCATTCGAATCGCATCACAAAAAAATAAAAATTGGACACGCTTTTTATTAGTTCAACATAATACCGCAAAGGTTCCAAAGCGCTGTATGCGTTTATCAAGTGTTACATGATGCTCTATCTACAGATACAAAAACAAGAATGGAGTTTTTCAAGTTCAGCTCGACACTCCAACACAACCCTGAAAACGATTTTGCTGAGTAAGATTGGACACCCAGCGATACAGGTCAAACTGTAATATTATTACTTATTCGCCATTGGTTGTCATTTTCTCTGGTTTTGTGATTGTGGGTTGTTAACCTTTTGACGGAGTTCTGGAATTCTTCGGTGAGCTTCACCGGTAACTTGGTGAAGCTCAAAGTCGTTTTTTTACCCTCCAATTTTGTTTCTGATTTATCGGTGCAATTTATCACAAAGTTTTTGATTCCCGCTGAATTTCATCAGAGCTTAACTGGTGTACCCCGGCTTTATCGGAGTAAGACCTCAAATAAAGCCGATGAAAACTTATTCAAGGAGGTAAACAACCTAATTCAGTGGGTTGATACTGGTGTTTTCGAGGTTATTAAAAAGTTAACAGAAATTTTTAGCGTAAACACACTTCCCCTATGATCATTCAAAAATTCATCAAAGGACCAATGACCTTAATCAGCTTTGTGGTAAACCAGTGGCGTAGCCAAGGGGGAGTCCAGGGGGTCTGGATCCCCCTCCCCCCTTGACACCAAAATTTGTCCTAAAAAAAGATAATTTTTGGCGTTGTCAGACAAATTTGACCAAATTAGTATAGACGGCACCAGGTTCCGGCACCACATCCCTGCTTTGGACCCCCCCCCCTTGACAATGTTCGGACCTCAGACCCCCCCCCTAGAAAAATTCCTGGCTACGCCACTGTGGTAAACATTATAGCATTAATAGTAAACATTAGCGAAAAATTCTGATGCATTTCACCAGGTTATTAGAACAGAGAATTCTAGAACTTCCCCTTTAAAATCAAATAAATAAATAAATAAATAAATAAATAAATAAATAAATAAATAAATAAACAATATAGCACCTCCTCCAAAATATTGCTTCAAGAAATACAGCCCCTTAGCTGCCATTCTGGTTATTCAGTGATAAGAGTTGGATAGTAAAAAAATAAAATTATAAATGCGCCCTGTACTGCTTGAGAAGAGGAAGGAAAAAAATTAACAATGTTTTGATGATATGTCTTCAATATCATTCTCATGAGAAACAAAAATTACAATCTTACACTTTACTGGGAAAGGTCTTGCAGGGCTTTCAAATAGACAACATAGTCATTTTAACAGTACCTACATGAAAGATAGTTCCTGTACATACAATAGTAAAACATTTTTTATACCTTAGAAAAATAATTATTAAACAAACTATACAAGGAATAAATCAACTTTCATTAATTACAACTGACTATCCTTAATGCTGCGCTACCACAAAAATGTAGCGCGACGGATAATTCACATTTGAAGCAACAATAAAACCATCAAAGGACATGCTTTTTGAAGCATTCTCAATGAAATGGAGTAAGCCAAACAAATTTAAAAACAAGAGGAAGAAAAAGTTAACAAGATGACAAATTTTGAAGAATTCCATAAACACCAAAGAGAAGCCGTTGGAATAAGTGCAGAGTTGAAAAATTTGGGTGACATCTTGGTTTTTTGCTTCAACTGATTTTCAGAAATTGAGACCAATTGAGAGTGACATAAAATCAGGGGTGCAAAATGTGATTAGATTTCCACATTTTCTCACGACCCGTAACTGGTCTTCTACAAAAATTTCACGAAAGTGATGAACTGATGACATTCTTTTTTCTTTTTGCTTTTATAAGGCGCTTGCTCTTTCTGTATGATGCCCTGTGCTTCTGCGCGAGTATTATGCGCTTGCGCATGACGCTTAATTTCACAAGAGCCGAGAATACGACATCGAAATCCCGTGATGTACCCATTTGAATCTACACGTTTCCACGTTTCGCGTAGTGTACAACATTTTTCACACCCCCACACAGTCGCCAGATTGGGCACATTAAGCACGCCTGCAAAAAATTAGGCTCATAATGAGCTTACGATAATGTCACTAATTTTGCGCAGTTTCGATCTAACGCTACCTTCCAACACAAAAATGAAAATTAATAATAATTGATGTTTCCAGACCATTAATGGTACCAAAGTAATATGGTTTGTCAAAACCCAACTTTCAAATACAGCTTGAATGAATCCGCATTCATACCTGAAATTTTTCAATGGCATTCAATACCAATAATATCCAAACTCCCCCACCTCTTTAATTTTAAGTTTAATGATAGCATTGGATCAAATCTGTACGATGAGCTTCAAAAGAAAGTCCTCTCATCGTAATGGTCATTGATAATACTGTCCATTATTTATTTATTTATTTGAGATTTTTTAAAGCATACTTTCAAATGGCAATGCTGTTAAACTCTAAAATACCTGAAAACTGCAATTTTCTTTTAAAACTGGTTGAGGAATGGAAGAATAAAAATTTCTACCAGGGTACTTTCTTTTGAAAGTCTTAGTACATGAAATTGTGACCAGGATACTTTCTTTTGAAAGTCATAGTACATGAAATTGTGACCTTACAATATGCTGATGATGAACATACTCGCAAACAAGCACAGGTTTTCAAACAAACTAATAACAATAAATAACTGTTCTAACTTTCATTATTAACATTGTTTTTATCTCTCATTAGTGAGTAAAGAAAAAAATTAAAATGATAAATTTGTCACACATAAAAGAGAAAAAATTGGATCAATACTTCTCGTGACAACTTTATTGAATAAATGAGAGCTTTAAAATTGTTCAATACATTTTGAGATGTATCAGCACCAAATGCTCACAGATCGGCATAGAGATATACCATTGGCTAAAGGTGTCTCAAAGCTATTCCAAACACAGAATACTAGAATCGGAGCGGAAACTCACAAAAAAGCCAATAAAAACAAAATTTGGAATACACCAGCACAAACTGTTGACCGTGTCTGCTCACTTTCCAAGTAAGCTGATGTCGTATTTTCAGGTTATATTTTTAATTTTTTAATCAAAGATAACCGCAACCTAAAGGCAACCAATCACAACCAGACCAGTTGCCGAAAATGTCCGGAAATTATCACTTTCCAACAAGGCAGAGCTGAAGATGCTCAGAATAAAACATATTTTAGAATGAGTAGGTTTTCGATCCGACTGTAGCATTCTGAAAAAACTAAAACTTTCGGGGCAAAGGACAACACACTCCAATTGATTACGTAAATTTTTAACAACTTCAATTTTATCATTAATAAAAGCTTCCAGAACTTTCGTCAAAAAATGAAAGAACTGAAACAATAAATGTCTGTAATTTGAATAATTTGTCATTTTTCACAACAGCTCAACCAGGTTAGTTGCAATTCAAGAAGAGAGATGCAGGGTGACAATTTTCTCTGGATGAGAGCAGCAGCTCTGAGACCTCACACTCAGAGGTTCTACACATTGTGCAGACAATCTAAAGCCCTGGCTGATTGATCTACAGGGTGATGTCAATCTAATAAGAATGAACTGATTCATTGATGAAAAATGATACAGTTGAAAATTTAAAAAAGTCAGAAAACAGTGAACAAAACTTACGCTCACTGTTTAGAAAAAATCTTTAAGAGTCGCGTGAAACCAAAGTCAATAATACGTTGCGTGCCACGGGGTATTCCTTATATTTGAATTACAGTGCCATGGCAGTTTTTGGCGGTTTTTTCTACAAATTTTCTACATTTTTAAAAAAATTCCTACAAATTGAAAATTTCTGTGGTACATTGTACGCAGACACGCAACGGTGGCCCCGAACATGTACCATTTATCCAAGGACCGGCAGCGCTGCAGGAGCGCTTAATAACTCACATTGCGGCCGGGCCCACAGGCCCTACACGGCCCCACCAGAACCACCTTATGCCTGGTCTAAAGGCCCAGCATGGCACGCAACGTGGTTATATTGTTACGGAGGTGAGCAAACATCTCAAAAAGTTTATGAATCTATTTTAAGTAAAGTCTGGAATGGTTTGCACATTCTAATGATAAACGTTTGTCCTTTGGCTCTGCAATAGAGAAAATCAGTTCCATTTTGGGGCATCGCCAAATTGGTTTTTCAGTCATTCTACTTGTTTTTGTGATAGAAATCAGCAGCACATGTTAATAAGAACAATGCAGCTGTAATTAATCATCAAGCTAATAAAGAAAAAAGAAAAAAGTTTTTTGTTTTTTTTTCCCTTTACTTACAACTGAAGGCAACTGGTTTCAATGACTTAAAATATAATGACTTCATTGACATTAAATGGTAAAATAAATTTATAAACATCTATTCTAATTATTCAATCAGTTTTTTGTTGGCAATAGAGTTCTTTCAAAGATTTCAACTCGTCTATTAAGGCCTTATTTTGATTTTCAAGTACAGCGACTCTATTTTCTAAACATTTAATATATTCTTTCTTTTTTCTTCTACACTCTCGTGCTGCTTCCCTGAAACACAATAAGAAAATAAATAAATTAGATTAGAAAAATCAACAGATTATGCTGTTTCAGTCCAGAGGGTCCGACAAGTACTAAATATAAAAGTTTTGCAGGAGAGCCCACAGGCAACAGACTCCTTATAAGGGCCACTTTAAGACTGCCTGTTAAAATATTTAGTGGGTGGATGTTAATATGACTGGCAGTTAAAATAACAGAAAGGAAACCTACTATCTACGCTAAATGGCAAAGGTTTTCAAAAAGCCAATAAAAACCGGTTTTAACACGTAGCATAAGACCTAAGATCTAATAAGACCTTAACGAGGCCCACATAGGGGCCCCTGGCCCACAGCCACAACTAAAAGCCACAATGCTGGTTGAATTGCAACCCCCCTCGCTTGATGGTGTGAGATATCCGGGAACGTTACACATACAGGACGCATCAACTGACCTCGGATTTCTTTACACTCCGGCTTAGTGTTGGTGCTTCTGTGAGACCCGTCACATCGCACAGTGGCTCCTTTCGCCGCACCCAGGTTCGGACCCGGCCTGTTGCTGGACAATTTTCTTTTTTTATAGTTGAAAATTCAGAGGGTTTGTTCTAAGATCGTCCGTGTGGCCCTACCTCCCTCCAAATCGCATCACCTAGGTTTGGACTCGAACTTTTGATTTTGGTTTTAATGGTGTCAGGTATGTTGCAGAGTGCAGTGTTTTTCATATCTCTTCTTCCCATGTGACTAGTAACATTTGAGAATATTTTGCACCAAAAAAAAATCAAATTATTATTCTTGTTCTCTATTTCTCTCTTCTTACGACTTTTCGACAATGTTTTCTAACTTCAAATGTTTGAAGTTTGTGAAGTTCGGCTTGTTTTTTTTTCTTTTTCTTAAAGTCAATGAAAGAAAAGGGTATAAAATGAACTCCTCAAATTTTATTGAAAATTTGCATATTCAACTATCCAGATTGACCTAATGGCTGCAAAATTTGAACTTTGTAACTTTTAAACTTTTAAAAAGGCAATAATTTTAGCGCTAAAAGGGAAGTACCAAAAAAATTTGATCGTTCGATAGTTTTGAAGTTTTCAATAATAGACACATTTTTACGAAAATATGGGTAAAACTTTCTTCCTTTAATAACAGCCAAAGGTTCAGGTTGGGTTCCATTTTGGGAGCCTTTTCTTTAAGTTTGGTTTGAGTTCGGTTCCATCTCAAAAACTGAGGTTCGCACACTCCTACTATTTTATGAAGCAAAACGCCACTTGCCAAATAGATAAATAGATAGATAAATTTAGAAACAAATTGCTCACTCAAAAATAAAAAAATAAAATCTTACCTATTTTTTAATAACCTAAGTTCTCGCTTCCTTGCTTGATCTTCTTGCATTAGAGGACCTCCAGGTAAGGTTGAACCTTGCGTCACCACTAAAAAAAGAAGCGATGGAATAATTAATAAGTCAATGTTCTTCCTGGTAGATAGAATTACAATGAAAGCTTATTGTGAAGAGCTATGTTCCTGCAGCAATTTAAATTCGACTCATCAAAAGTTTAACGTCAGAAAATTTGACCTGAGTCAAATTTACTGTTAAAATCTGAAAAATTTAACCAAACGAGACTGGGAACCACTGCTGCTTCACAAGCAAGTTGCTGGTGAGAAATATGTAATTATGGTAAAAATGGATCAAAATTGCCCAGACATAACGTTAAATCAGAACTGTGATTGAATAGAGTCTTTGGTCCTAAGAGTGTACCTTTTGTTTGATGGACCCTTTTTCCAAAAACTTTTTTTTTTGTAGGCCTTTTTTCCGGAAATGGCCCCAATGGGTCTGTTGCAAACTTTTGCTAGAACGATTAGGAGTGTATAATCTAATGTAAAATCGCCTGAAAAGACCATTGGTGGCATCAGAGAGTCAGAAAATGGAATAATAAACTCACAAGAGGCGTTCAATGAAGTCCAAGATGGCGGATAAATATCGAGCAATCTGTGCAAGCATGCTCTGTGAACATCCAAGGAGGGCCAACTTTGGCAACCTCACTGAAGGTAGAGGTTATGTGTTTGTTTACGTTATGATTGGTTGTGATCAATATTGTGAGGTTGGCTATCCTTGGATGTTCATTGTTCGTGGTGCATGCATACAAATTGCTCGATATTTATCAGCCATCTTGGATTTCATTAAATGCCTCTTGTGAGTTTATTATTGCATTTTATGACTGTCTGATGCCACCAATGGACTTTTCAGACGATTCTACATTAGATTAAACACTCTTAATCGTTGTAGCAAAAGTTTGCAACAGACCCATTAGAGACTCAGCACAACAAGCTTTCACTTTATAGGAGTAGATTACAGTTGAAACAAGATAATTGGAGGATGTAGTTACCATGAATACTTAAACCATAAATACCGAACATTCTCTTAGAAACAGAAATGAAGAAAGAGGAAAAAAGACAATATGATATTTCACTTGTACAATGAAAAATGACTAGATGCACAGTTCACGGAGGGACAAGAATCCTGGAAGTAAAGTATGATACAAAAACTGGACAAAATGTACAAATGATAGACAAGATTTTAGGCATAGAGATGGACATTTTTGTGCAGTACCTCTGAGGTTTCCTTATAAAAATCTCCTCAAACTACTACATTTCCTTCAGTGAAACCACATTTACATTTTTCTAGAGTGGCTGTCTAATGGGTAACCTGCGTAACCCTGATGGAGGATTTTTAGGTTAGGTTTAAGGTATTTTGTTGTACATTTATTCCCATGTATTTTGGTGAGTGGATCAAAGCCTGAGCCGATTCACTGTGTGACACACATGCCCAAAATACAAGGGAATAAATAGACAAAATTACACCTTTAACCTAACCTAAAAATCCTCCATGGTGGTTATAGGGGTAACCCATTAGACTGCCTCTCAAGAAAAATGCATAGCTTGTTGAGCGAAACTCAATCTCTTTATCATTCTCCTAACTTCTTAGAACTGATGATCTCTTGAAAGAAAAATGTTTGGTCTACCACTTTCCTAGTTTTCTGTCTTTTGTATACATGGTCTTTGATTTTCATACTTTGCTGTGCCAAGACTGTGCAACAACTGATAAGAGGGGAAATCGAGTCAAGTTTTCGGAAAATCACAACTAAATTCAGAGATCTCCAGATATAATGATCTCACATCTCAACTGAAGTCATTTCAAGCTTTCAATAAAGATTTAATCAGTTTTACAATTTTTACAAATCTTATATAAAATGTCTGCAAGATTGATTTAGCAATTGTTCTAAAATTGATATTACAAGTCAACTAGACTCTACTATTCATTCTGTATTTTGAACTTCAAACCTCATGATTGCTAATTTTTCTCTACGTAAGTCCTAATTCCGTATGTTTCCTAACAATTTTCCCTGAATTTCCTGTAAGCTTCATCTGAAATAATGCATTTAAATTTTCAGTTTTTAAATTAACTTGGTTACATCCCAAAAAAAATTGGAGTTATATTGAAAAAATTCAATTTTTTACTTTTTTCACCTCAAACTCCACGTACAGATTAAATTTCAGAGTATCTTCTAAAGACCCTTCGTGTTCCCTATCACTTCACATTTTCAAATTCCCTCAGTTTTTCTTGGTTTTTCCCTCCTAAGAACCATATTGGACCGAAAAGCAATTAAAATGTTTCAAGAGAACAACCGGTAGTTTTAAAAAAATTAAATTAAAATCAAACAAACTAAACTTTCCTTAAAACTGAACTTGAATTAAAATTGAAATGAGCTTCCAAAATTTAGTAAGAGCAAAAAAAAAACATTTTTTAAACTCTGAATCTTAAATGGATAGGATCAGCAACCTTTCTGGATGAGCAAACCTTCGATTTTAAAATTAGGGAGCCATGAAAGCAAAAAAGTGACTCCTACTCCGATTAGCACTTCGTACACGATCAAATTAGGATCGTCAAACAAGCAATCGATAAGCCGAAATCCACTACAAACGGCAGGTAAGCCAACCGTTGCATGTTCTGTTGATCAAACATCAAACAACTACTGAGTTATGTGACGATGGATGGTGTGTCATCAATTCACCAATCTACAGTCAACTAAACCAATAAAACCTGTTTTTGAAGAGTTTTGGTCAAGTTTAGGTTTGAATTTTGGAAGTGTCAGGTTGGCAATTCTGCAGTTTGATCAAATCCATTTGAGTGGTACGAAGGCCTCAAGTCAAAGTGCCCGTGAATACATTGAACAAAAAGTGCAATGTTCCTTCAACTTCCCCTTTTCAAGAAAGGATGATTTTTAACATGATATTTTCATTGAGATGAAGGAGAGGGGGGACGACTTTTGATCAAGAGTAAACTTAAACTTACCGATTTCCCCTGGAACGAAAAATTGCCCATCTTGGCCAGCATATTGGACTATTGTCCCTCCTGATGAAGCATTTGTCATTGTAATAGATTGAATACCCTGAGCCCCTTCTCCTTGACTACAAAGTTGCAATGAACCAGCAGGTATCACTGCACAAGAAAAGATAAGCAAATGAAAAAGAAAAAAAATAAATTTAAAAAAAAAAAAAGGCTAAGACTTGAATCATGACTAAAAGACCTTTTTAGTGTGACGTCGCAAAAAAAAATTGAATCCAAACAAATACTTCATCTCACTTGATCTCATGGATTTTCCCATAAGAAACAGGATCCAAATTTTCAAATACAAATTCGTGCTAGTAAACAACAATTTCTCTCAGATTTTATTACACCATCGGATTTCACGAACCTTAAAATATTTTCACATTACAACAACATTTTTGAAACATCACGCAATAATGTACAATCACAGTTATATCAAAGAAAGTCCTGTGTTTTTTCACTGTGCCACTCACTGTTTCTTATGGGCAAAGAATTCCAGGATATATAGACTCATCGGCACCATCACACCACAAGTTAATATACCTCGAACAAGCTTCCATACAAAGAGAGGTTAGGATGATTGAGTGTCATGCGCCCATAAGAGACCGTGAGTAAGACAAGGAAAAACATAGAACATCTTTCAGTATAACTGCGATTGTAAATTCACATGTGATCTTTCAGGAATTAGGTAGTAGTGAAAAGACACTTTAAGGTACACGGAAAAAAAAGATTAGTGAAAATAACCATACGGATACCTGATTTTGGCACCTGCTAGATGTTATGGTAAACTTGACCAGAAGTATGGTACATTTACCGATACTTTAAGTAAATTCGACATGTAATCAGGTAACATCACCTAGTACCTAGTCAAAACATAGTATACTTCTGGTTAACATTACCAGAACATCTAGCAGGTGCCAAAATCAGGTATCCGTATGGTTATTTTCACCATAGTTTTTTTCCGTGTACATATGTGGAATCTGATGGTGCAATAAAATTTGAGAAAACTGGTTTTTAACAAGCATGAATTTGCATTCGAAAATTTAGATCTGATTTCTTATGGGTAAATACAGGAGAGTGAGCGAGATAGAGCATTTGTTTGGATCCAATTTTGATCGTGACATCATCACTAAATAGGTCTATTTATTTGTAGAGGCGCCGAGACTCCCACCCATTGAGTTGTTAACACTTACCTGCAGTGCTGATACCAGAATAGGGTTTGGAAGCCATTCATCAAAAAGTAAGCGTATGCAAACGCAATGATTAAAAGTTTTAAGGGTGTGCTAATCTGCATATTTCTAATACAAATTCAACAATTTTTGTTAGATTAAAACAGTCAAATTTTTCAGGTTTGGTTCTTTGTTTTTTTTTAAAGTAAGAGCAGCGACTTAGCCAATTGTCACAAAGCAGGTAGTACCGTGCAGGTTTCGTCTTGATTTAAAATACTGAGTTAGGGCTGTTGTGTTAAGAGTAACGCAGGAATTAAGAATTTAACTTTTATTGTGTACTAACCAATACATGCAGCAAAACCTGATCGCCCCCCCCCCCCCGTACCCGCCAATGTTTAGAGCAGCTGAGTGGAATTAAATTCTACCGTAACACTAGAAAGTTTTGCCTTGGTAAATTAGTGAGCAATGGAAAATCAATGCACCGTTGATAAGAAAAGGACAGGTCTGATTAGACACTAAAATTTAACAACAGTGCTATTAGAATAGTTTTGTAAAGAGAAGAAAACGTCAAGACCAGAACCAAAAAAATAAAAAATTGACAAAGCCACAGATTAAAATTATCATGCTTCATGAAATTTTTTTGAGTAATGTACAGCAGAAAGCCAAAAGGTAATTACATAAAGGGATTACATCAGAGGGTCACAGGGGACAGAGTAATATATACAAAGAGTTGTGTACAGGGTATTTTACACAAGGGTAAAACAGAATAGAAAAATTCAAAAAGATCAGACTCTCATTTGAAGGGAAATCACTTTTACGAAGTCATTCTCTAGGCTATCTTTTTTTATGACTAAAACAATTTTGAGGTCTTGAATGATTCTGGTTCACTAGATTGCAATCTAACTCAGAAACAGACAATTTTGCACAAGAAGCCTTGCTTTAGGAGGGGGAGGGGGGGATAAAATTTGTCAAAAATTTAGTAACAGATCTTCAAACTCAAAGGATGACAAACCCAAAAACAACTTGGATAACTCAAACGTAAAAACACTCCAAGTCCCTCCTCACCTACACTATTTTGTTTTTTTTTTTGGACTTTTCTGTACATAAGAGTGGGAACAATTTTTACTCAACTATTCACAATTGAGGTAGTGGCTGCGATCACAACACATAAAACATGGGGTATGCTAGTTCTGAGTAGCTGATATTGTGAAAGTGTGTTGATTTCTTTCTAAGTGCGTATTTTTGGTTTTATGTACACGCAACAATTGCGAATGCCCTTCAAGGAGTAATTATAAAACCAAAAGTGCGCTCCTCTGAAGAAATCCTCTTCTTCTACAGCGTCAATTATTCAAAACAAGTATACCCCATGTTTTATGCACTGTTATTGCAGCCACCGCCTCAATTGCATGTCTCCCTGAATAACTTTACGGGGACTTGAATAAATTACCCATTTTCTTCAGACTTTTACACATTCACACAAAATTAAAAAAAAATAAAATAAAGTTACGTCAGAGAAAGAAAAATTTATAGCTACTGCATGATCCTCCACGAGTGTAACGGTCCCCAACCCATAAAAAAGCTCAAGACAGTTGATCCCAAAAAAACTAAGAAAACGATTGATTTTTAAGGAATTTTCCAAAATTTAGGGAACTAACAAGAAAAAAATCTACAAGAGGGCCTAAAAACTTGCAAAGAACATGATGAAATAGCCGAAGGTGTAGACTGTAGACAGAATTAGACAAAATAAAAAACACCAATGAAAAGAATAATCGAGGTATCCTACGGTGAAAGAAAGTAAAATACAGAGGATACACTCGTTCACAAAAATCCTGATTTAAAAGTGGCTTTTTTTTTATGACATGGCGCGTTAAATTGCTTTCCTTTTCACTCAGGACCTTACATTATAAACTACTTTGCAGATAAAGAAAGTTTAGTTTCGCTGACGAAAATCTTGTACAGTAACTATTTGAGAGAAGGATTTTTGAGTACTAACAAACCCTCTGCGTTATACACCTTTTAACCGAGGAATGCCTCAATGGGGCTATCGCTAACTTTTGCTATCAGCATTGGCGTAGGCGATTCTTGGGTAAAATCCAGTAAAAATTAAAATGATCAGATTAAAAAATCGTAAGTGGCGGTAGCCGCCCAGGCCAAGTCAGAAAACATAACCTGAGAGAGCACCGTGAACATTACAATATTCACTCATAGACTCACAAAGAAACTTCTAAGTTTAAGGTGTGGTAGAGCTATGCAGGTACCATGGGAAATTCCTATCTAATTTAAGGTGAATCTTCCAGTTCTGATTTCTACCACCAGAGCGCTACCGTTTGATTAAAGTCAAATTACAGGCCGAAAGTAATTTATTTTTAAGAAAACGGAGTGTCAGTTACTAGATAATCATCTGAAGTGTATCTCTGCAAAAAATCTCGTCAATAACTTCAAAAATAAGGCTGAAAGTACCAAAAAATGAAATATCGCAATTCGTTTCTTACATCAAAATGCGATATTTCTTTTTTTGGTACTTTCAGCCTTATTTTTGATGTTATTGAAGAGACACTCTTCAGATGATTATCTACTAACTGACACTCCGTTTCCTTGAAAAAAAATTACTTTCAGCCTGTAATTTCACTTTAATCGAACGATAGCGCTCTGGTTGCAGAAATCGGCACTAAACGCTGAAGAATCACCTTACGGCTTTTTGCTGTGTATTTCAATGGGGAGGGACACATTAGACGGAAATCCACCATGACACCTGCGTGTCTCCGCCATTTAAGAGCATTTGGTGAAGCTCTACAGTTATCATAGAAGATTTTTATCTAACTATTTTGTCCTTCAATAGAATACACAGAAGAAGGCCTCAAATTAGATAGGAATCTCCCATGGCACTAAGACTTTCAAAAGAAAATACCTGAGTCAAAATTCTTTTCCTTAAATTTCCCCGTTGTTTCCAATAAAAGTTTCGATTTTTCATGACGTACTCTGAAAGGGGCATTCTGACTAGTCTTTAAACAATTGAAAGCCACAAAATTTTTTAAAGGTAGGCGAGATTTAGAGGAGTAAAAATTTTGACCAGTGAACTTTTTTTTGAAAGTCATAGTACCTCCGTAGCTTCGCCATTACTCCTTAAACTTCAAAGTCATTTTGTGAGTCTGCGAGTGAATTTCGTGATTTTTAATGCACTCACAGTCATTTTCACTGGTTTTTACACAAGAATTAACTGTTCAAGCACAAATAGCGAAAGTGAGCAAGAGTCCCATTGTGAAAATGATAAGAGAATTATCTTTAAATTAAAAATGGGGATAATAATTGTTAATGCAGCAACATAAACAAGAGAAAAAAAAATAAAAAAACAAACCTGTTGGATAATGCGTGGACAAGGAATGTGAAGATAATTCACTATCGAGGTTGGAATCACAATCTGAATTTGAGGACTCCACTTTGCAGCCTAGAAAAAATAAAATAAAAATAAAAAGGATGAAAAAAAAAACATTATAGTGAAATAAAAATGACTCTAAAAGGGAAATTAAATGTTACACCAAACTGCCTTAATTTACTGCAAAGTAAGTGTATTAAAGTCTTAAGAACAGCGTTTAGTGCTGATTTCTGCCAACAGAGCGCTACCGTTTAATTAATGTCAAATTACAGGCCGAAAGTAATTTATATTTGAGAAAACCGAGAGCCAGTTACTTGATAATCATCTGAAGAACATCTCTACTAAATATCTCATCAATAACTTCATAAATAGGGCTGAAAGTACCAAAAAATTAAATATCGGAAATCGATTCTTGTATCGAAATGCGATATTACATTTTTTGGTACTTTCAGCCTTATTTTTAAAGTTATTGACGAGATATTTTGCAGGGGCATTCTTCAGATGATTATCTAGTTACTGAAACTCTGTTTTCTTAAATATGAATTACTTTCGGCCTGTAATTTGACATTAATCAAACGGTAGCGCTCTCGTGGCAGAAATCAGCACTAAACGCTGAAGAATCACCTTCAAACTTAAGGCATAACCCATTGTTGATAATTTATTTTTCAAAATTCGCTGGATAGTAGAGTTCATACGCTTACAAATGGTGAATAGCACTACTTATTGTAAATTGCCAAAAATAGACACAACACAAATGGAGCCATAAACTGGTTAACTTTGCAAACTTTTCTTTGCAAACTTTTCTTTGCAAACTTTTAATTTCATTTACCTGTTACTTTATTACTACAAACTTTCAAAAAAAGTATCTTTGAATTTTGTCGATAGGTTAGTTTTATCTGAATAATTGAAATAATTCATAACTTCAGCAATCAAGAACCCACCAAGTAGTGGCTTTCTTTCCACTTACTTTCACAACTTCCTTCGAGGGGGGGGGGACAAATGAAGTTTCCAAAGGAAACTGAATTCGTTGGAACTTGCTGGCTTCTTTTCAATTGATTAGAGCTACTGAAATAAAATTAATACATTCATTGCTGAAATTTTTTTGATCCAAATACATCCAGCTGCAGATTTTGTTCTCATAGATATTCTTATGGAAGAGAATTTAGTTTCTGGTGAATTACAAATCGCACCACGTTGCTTGGAAGCAATTACAAGGTAAATTTTCCAACGTATTCCTCTACTTGACAAGACTATTTCCACAACAATTTCTTAACATAATATCATAACAAAATGAGCTGAACACAATAATGCAGTTTAAAAGTAAGGTTTCTAGGAGTCGGAAACACATGTAAGAGCAAGGATTTTTTGGTTTAAAGGACAATTCAGGACCTTTCAGCAGTTGGTCAACTGAAGTAAACAACTGCAGGAACTATTCATTTCTTCTTGAATTAATTCAAAGACATTTTAAAAAATGCATTGAAATATTCAGAAGTAACAAAAATTAGCCATGGCAAAACAATCAGTGAGCTCAATGAAAAAACAAAGAAGCGGGCAGGTTGAGTCATTAAAATAATTGTAAAAATGGTAGGAACGTGTACCGGCTATTTCCGCTCCTCCTAAATCGTTTAGAATTTTCCTATATGACGGCCTGCGCGTCAAAATATCCCTTCGTTTACGGGTTGAGTCGTCTTCTGCAGACAAACTATCGTCACTATTGGCCTCAACAACCTGCTAACAAAGAATAAGATTAGTACAGATTGAAAAATAATTTATTAGAGCACATTCCAATCGTGGGGGCAAGCTTGATCTAGAACTTGAGAGTGAATTTATTTTCAACACATCACACTAAGACACAATTTTGAAAACTTATCTTCCAGGTGTTGAAACTTTTCTTTTAAAGTATCTTGGAAATTACAAGCTTATCAATGTTTAGAAAAGCGGGTGAAAAAGAACCAGCAACTCTTTTCCTGTCACTTATTACCAAAGCGAACAAATCAAAGACATGAATTATTGAGTTGATCGGATCCATTTTTGTTATTTCGATATTCTGTAGAAGCTCAAGTTACAAATAGTCTGATTTAGTGAGTCTCATATCAAAACACATCAAAAAATTATTAAATCTAACTAGCTCAGGCCTCTTTTAAGACATTTATGAAATACTTATGTTAAACTGACTGCCAGTAATACCTAACAGATGGTTTAACAGGTAGCTCTCTCTTACAACCGCTAGTCCACTGTCTGTCAGCACTGTACTAGCCATTATGCATGATAACAGCAATTCAACCAATCAGAGCGGACTATCAAAACCTATGAAGCGCGCTCTGCCGATCAGAGATGGTAGTGCCGGCAACATAACCTAAAAGTAGCAATGGCGCCATGGCTGACTCAGCACTTCGGGAGCTCTCAGCTTTTATCGACACTCGGCGTCCGCTCTGATTAGTCCGAATGCTACAGCATCCACTTGCCAATTTTAACAGGCAGAAAATCTACCCTCTATTTTAAAGTGGCAGTTATACGATGAACTGAGTCTTAATTTCGCAATCTACCCGCTCAACGAGAACATCCACCTGCTACACATTTAACAGACGGTCTTAAAAACGGCCCTTCAAGTTGGGAGTAAGCAAAAGCTGAAATTCGATAAGTGGATTCAATAAATTTTCCGACAATCAAAATCCAACTTCATCATGAATCGAAAATAAATACAACTACCTGGAGCGTCTGTAGACTTCCTTGAGTTGTTTGTATGACTGAGTTCGGTTTACTAACAAGAATAACGTTTCCTTTTGTGAGAACAGCTGGCTGAAGATTTCCAGTTGCTGTTTGAATTACCGATTGTTGATTAGCTTGAATAACTGACTGCACCTAGAAAGGTTTCAAAACAATCAGACTTAAAAAGAAGTACAAGAGAAAAACTGTCCAAATAATCGAAACAATCGAATCGGATCATGCGAAAAAATGTCCGTAGCTCATTTCTTTTTACTTTTCGCTCACCGAGTATGTATTTACATTTGCGTTCACAAAAAACGCAAATATTTAGAAACACGCACAATCCTCGTTTATCCAAAAATTTACTCCATTTAACTGAACAAAAAGGTAACTACAGTTGGGGAAGAATGACTAAAGAGATTGGGTTGTTAGTGACTCCGCCAAAACAAATATACTCTATAAGTGACAGGACTCCATCTCATGGCGAATCAGAAAGCGTCAAGGAGGCAATTCGTCCAACACCAAAGGGCAATTAAATAATACAGAGCTAACCCAAGCCACCCGCCTGTGAGGCACTGAGTAAAAACAGTCATTTTCTCTTCATTGAAAATTTAACTATACATAAAAATTTAAAAAATTTGGTCCAAAGCTCAGGTGAAGCGTCCAGTTTCAAAACAAGCCATATTCACTACAATGTTTTAACAATGACGCAGCGTTTAATTTGTTCTAAAAAAAAAGCCTGTTGCTTGCAATTTTTCAAAACATTCTCTTCAAAATAAGAACTATGATTTAGCAAATTTTATTGAACAAATTTTGTAAAATTAGGTGCCATTATTAGATACAGGACCAAAAGAAGGGTATCTTCTCTTACTCCTCCCCCCTTGCGAGTCTCTTCACTGCCTCTTCTACCCCGACTACCAAAATAATTCTGTACTACACGTATTAAAAATCACATAGATGATACGTTGGATGTAATTAGACTAGAGTCCCTAGTGTATACTATGAGAGTTGTGCCATATCATATTCTCCGTCTTCAAACACAAAGAAGAAGAAACAGATCAAGGAGCGCTCAAGTGGCAAAATGAAAACGCCGGATGGTGCTGTTGCCACTATTTCAAATAGGTTAGATTCCAATCCTAAACAATAATGGTCGTTCTTGTAAGAGATAATGACCTCCAGAATAACGTTTGGGCAGAAGAAAAATCAACAATAATTACGGCGGTCACAGTACAGTAAACGTGTAAAATGAGCGAGAGCGAAAAGTAAACAGTACTTTCCACCATTTGCATTTTGCCTCTTGGGACTTCTGTAAGAGTCTAAACCTGAGAACCAATCAGAAATAGATTCCAACATGGTGTAACTCTCATAGTATATAGGGACTGTAGAATAGACTACACACGCATCAAATTAAGCAGCAACGTGGTATGCATTATCAGAAAAAGTTTTCAGGATAAAGAAGCCATGCATTGAGTGTACAAGAAATTGTACCATGCTACCACCTAAACTGTACACTTTACAATCAGTGGCGTAGCCGGGAGGGGAGAGGGGGGGGGGGGGTGTTTCAAGGAGTCTGGAGCCTGGACCCCTTTGACACCAAACTTTGCCCAAAAAAAGGTAATTTTTTGTGTTTTCAGACAACTTTTATCAAATTATTATCATTGGACCCCCCTTTGACAATTTTCGGACCATGGACTCCCCTTCAGAAATTTTCAGGCTACGCCACTGTTTACAATAATAGCATTGAACTCAACTTTCATCTTCTTGAATGATTTATACACTCTCACAGACATAAATATTGAGGTGATTCCACCCGAATGTTTGGGATTTTTCATTCTGCTAGATGCCACCACTTGTAGCTTTCAAAAATTATGTCTTTGTTGGGTAGTTTGAAAAAGATAAACAGACAATAGTGCTATTTATTTGTACGTCGAGGTGTTCTTCCATTTTAAAGGAATTCTTGAGTCATCAATCATCAAAATTGGTTGAGAAATGAAATCATAATGGGGCTCTTGCTAACTCAATTAGAAATAGTGGCATTACAAATAGGATTATCTGCACGAATTAGCATTATCCATCATCTGATTCCAATTGCAAAAAAAAAAAATTTAAGAAAGCAAAAGGTGATGCTATCTAGCATATTAAAAGATCTTCAACTTTCCGGCGGGGTAACCTTAAACTAAGATATAATTGGTCAGCCAAAACGAAAGCCACTCAGGAAAGCTATTTGCGGAACTTACTGAGGTTGCAACGTTGGTGGTATTACCACTGGAGGGTGAGGAGGATAAAGGGTCACCGCTTCCTGTCCCGTTTTCCTCCACCATCCCGTCCATAGCCTGGGACCTCCCTGACAGAGCCCTGAATAACATGGATTAAAAATTAATAGCCAATTCTGGAATTTAAGTAATTGAAAGATTCACAAGAAAGAAGAAAAATAGGAACATTCAGCAAATTACTTCTGCGGTTTTAACAACAATGGGCTCTTGCTAACTTTTGCTACATGCGATTGAATAGTTAGAGTTAAGCCCAGCAAAAATTGTGACAAGCACATTAAAAAAAATCAAAAAATTCACCATGGGTGCAAAATGTTCCAAAACTTCGGAAGTTTCCCACGATCCATGACTTATTTCCTCACAGGATTTTAAAAAATGTCCTCACAAAAATTTGAAAGTGATAAATTTTTTTTGCTTATTTTAACATTTTAACACTGCATGTTAGCCAAATGACCGATATTTTGGACAAATTTCCTCACTTTCCCAGAAATTTCCTCACTTTTACGCGATCCGCGGATTGCTAGATCGGGCACAATTTGCACCCCTGAAATTCACTTACAGACTCAAAATATGACTAGAGTTTAAGATATAATGGCGCAGGTATGCAGGTACAATGAGAGACTCCAATGTAATTTGAAGCTTTCCTCTGTGTGTTTCTGTAAAGAGAAAGGCAAATTAGACAGAAATCCCCCATAACACCTGTGTACTGTGTAGTTCTGCCATTGAGAAATAAAATTATAACTATATCTATCCTCTTCTAATCTTAAAATTTAATATTTATTAATTTTTCTTTTTATTTTGTTTTTTACGATTAGTAATTATTTATATTTTAAATTATACCCTACTGCTGCCACACAAGTTTTCTTTAGGCAGGGTAGTTTATGTTTTTCATTTTGTTAAAATCTTTTCGGAATAAAATTATCTATCTATCTATAAACTTCACTAACTTTCAACACGTTAAAGTTCTGTAAAATCAGACAAAATAAAAAAATTGCAGAGTGGGAGAAGACCCTCAACTACTCTCACTTGACAAGATACCGATGCCAACTCAGACAAATCATTTACCAAGAACCCAGCGAACAAAATGTACGTTAAATTTTTCTTACTTCAGGAAAAAAAAAACAACAAAAGAAAAAAGAACTTCATTCAAAACCAAAACTGCCCAAGCGATTAGCAATTGATTTTCAGTTACTAAATGACGAATAAAGTGACTGACCATTCGACTCTTGGCAAAAGATTGTGAAAACAATACGCAAGTATAGAATACAGGGATAACACAAGAAACAATTGAATTTGACGACTTCATCGCACAACAAGTTAGGGCTAGATCTTGTCAAAAGTTATGAATAAATGAACTGTATCAAAGCGGAGTGCAGCAGAGATATCTTTGAAAGAGACAAAAGGCAAGAACAGAAACGAAACTAAATCACAGAGATAATTAAGAAAAAAAACTGAAAGATGGGCAGGAAAACCTGATCAGAAGAAAAGGGGGAGGGGAGAATTCATAGTGAAGCAAAATTTTATAAAAATAGAGGGGGTAAAACTACTTGTCTGACCTGAGATCTTCAAGAGGTTGACTCACAAATTAAACAATTAATAAACGAAGCGTTGCTGTGTCCAGGCGATTGAGAAAGTTATCAGAGATCAAGTCAAAGTAACCTTGAGACATTTTCCCTATTTAAAGACTTTTCACTGTCTCTGAATGTAAACAACTGGGCTGAGAAGTAGAACTACGGAGGGGAAAGCAGCGTTTCCATGAAGATAAAACCTAAGGGCATCCCAAAACCAGCAATCATCTAGTTTCCTAGTTTCAAAATAAATGTCGGGTGATCCTACCAAAAAGGGACTTGGGCAGGCAAACTTCTCTTCTCCACTAATAATTTAAAAAGATAACAATATAATAAAATTATAAAATATTTTAAAAAGGATAACCCTTCAAAATTTTAGGATAAGGAAGAGACTTTCAATTTGAATGCGTTATTAGATGAAAATGTGAACAATGGGGCAGTTGCAAGGGTCTGACATGTTGTAGTTATTATAAAGAAAGTGAAAGTAGTTGATGAGCTGAGAACAAAGATGCCTTTGGTTTCTAATTAAGTCCCATTGTTCCGGAGATGAGATTTTGGCCCAAAATACATTGTTTTAAATGGGAATTCTACTTAGTGGTACGTCACTAAACACACTATTTTTTACGACTTTACACTTGTGTCTCCAAGACTCAGGACACCTAGGAAAAAACCAAAGGCACCATTGTTTTCAGCTCATCAAGGACTATCATTTTCTTTATAAAAAACACAAAATTTCAGACCCTTGCAACTGCCTCATTAGGAGAACTTAGGCAAAATTAAAGAAAAAGTAGTTGATCAAATAAAACCCAGAAGTGTCAGACAATTGATCCATAAAGCTGAAAACAAAGCATGAACACCGATCTCAACAAATTGGCCCCATCTGAACTCACGAACAAGTTGCGTTCAGCCGAGGCATGCTACAAACCGCTTATGACCTGAGATTGCAATTTGCCTGAAATTTGAATACTACGAAGTACTTGGTCGTTCATGCATTAAATTATTAGCAGAGATAAAGAGTGTGGGTAGGTATGCATTCAAGTTTATTTACTTATAAATTCAAGCACTGAGCAAATTATTGGAACCTGAACAATTAATATCCCTAGACCATAGATCTGCAGATGCACCCGCGCAGGCATAGGAGTGAAGTACCCGCTTAGATAAAACAAAAATCCAAAACATGAATCACTGATATTCATTATTATTCAATCATGTAATCAAGGAAATTCATTAGGAAGGCACTGGAGAATCCATCAATATACTCTAATCATGCCACACTTTCAAATCAATTCTTCTAGCAACCTCCGTCACCTTCAAACTCAGTTCATTAACATATGACAGAATAAATACATAGACAAAACACCTGGCCTAATTTTTGATCAATTTCAAAACTTTTCGCATGAAAGGTTTTCCAGTCGAGGACATTGGAGATAACTGCAACTGATACTGAAGGCAGACAGAGAGGAAATGCATAAAGAGGACTTCTCTATTATTTAATATCTCCCCCTCCCCCAACTGTTTCATTTTATGATTATTGTAATATCATAAATCTTTGATGGAGGAGGTCACCTGATATATTTGAAAGCATCATGGCTAAATTCAAGGACAGTCCTTCTTTATCTTCTCAAGTTGAGGTGGAGGGTGTCCTAAGCAAAATGAATCAAGATTGAAGAGATTCTAAAAACGAACAGATATAAAGGGAAAAATGCTGACAACAATCAATTTTTCTATTCTTCATTACTTTCTTGCTCTCTAAGGGATAAGGGAAGTATTGTGATGAAATGATTTACAAGTATAAAATATGGTTAGATTTTAACGAAAACGTACATGAATTTATAAAACATGATTACTCAAAGAAAAAATTAAATGTTTAAAAGAAAATTGTGTTGAGGCAGGTAAGTTTAAGGTAGCTGAAGAGTTACCTTCATAATTCCTCTAAGTTACTGAGTTGGCCTCAGTCATGAAAACAATGCTTCCTCAAATTCTCCTGGATTTACAAGTTATTTATATACATATATTGTACATACTCCTCAACTCAAGGAGCTAATGAGGGACAACTATAAATACAGCCCTCGGCAGTGTTATGATCATTAGTCAGGCTACACGTCCATGAAGGACCGGGAAGGAGGAAGGGGGAATTTAACCACTGCCAAGTCATAAAGAATTCCAATGCTCCTCCTAATTATGAAACACAAAATAAAAGCATTTATCAATCCTCCTCCCCCCCCACACTTCCAGACAAAGGGGGGCAGCAAACTTTTTGCTACATACAGGCTGGAGGATAATGGACACACACAAAAAAAAGAGGAACTGAAGGCTTTAAATTTTTGGCCTTCAGACAAATTACCGTAGAGAGCAAGAACCCAAATTCAAACAACCGGACAATCATCCTGAGGCCCACATTTTTTTAGGCAGCTTACATACTCCGATGATCAAACAATATTGACACAAATCAAACCAAGTTTACTGGAGACAATAAGTAGGAAAAAAACATCCTGCATTCTTTCATTTCCATTCTTAAGCTACTTCAACTTTACAGTAAAAATTAAAGCAAGAAGCAATAATAGAATAGCCGTGATACCTTTATCAATAATTTTTGATTACTTCAACTTTATTGATCACACAAATACCAAGAAATAATAAAGAAATAAGTAAATATACCCACTTATTGTTAGTGAAGAGAACAGAGCTTGGAGATACTTAACAGCCACTCAAAAAAATCCTTAACAATGAAAAGTAGTGAAAATAACCACCAATGCACCAATCAGAGAAGCTCAGACAAATAAATTACAGAGCAAAAAAGTGTGAGGTAGAACAAAAATATTAGTACAGAAAGCTGATTCACAGGAAACCACCCCCCCCCCCCTATAATTCTAAAATAAAAAACTTTGAACAACGTATTGTAAATAATACAGCATAACTAACCAAAAACCAACAAAAGAAATCCTATCGAGAAATTATTTAATTATAGGAATTGTAACGCCAACTTGTTTATTTATTTTTTTCTAACATGCACTGAGTACAGTTATCATTTTTTGCACAGCTTGTAAAAAACCAGCTGCCAATGAATGCGATTCAATTTGAATTGATTTGAATTCAATTTTAACTTTCAAGGTCAAGCCTGACGTAAATATTTGTAAGAATTTTGCAAGAAACGTAAATTCCAGCAGGACGAGTTTAAATCTATAAAAGTCACAACTTCCTTTAGACTAATAGTATTTGCCATCAGACACATTCGACTCTGAAAATTCTTCTTGCATGTATATGATGGGTACTGACGTTGAAAGTTAACCGGATTTTATCCGACAGGATGCTCAAAAAATTGCTGAGGAAATATTCTTTGCTAGTAAGAACGAAACAGCTTACCCAGTCTTTATTGGAAATTTGATCTCAAGCATTTCCTTGCTCACTTAGATTACAAACTCATAGTTCATGGAGAAGGTACTAAGCTTAAGCAGCCAGACAAGGTTATGAAAGAAGAGGAAAAATCTACCAATAAATTCATGGGAAAGATATGGAGCAAGGAAATATTTTTGGCAAACATTAATTGTTTAGAACTTCTACTGTAGTATATCATCTTCCAGGAATACCTTTATTCTCAAGATACTTCAAGCCTTTACCAGTTTTGCAGAGGAGTATTTCGTATTCAAGAGAAACTTCAACCATCATAACTTTAACAACAGACCACAAATAATGACTCAAACATAAACGGAAACATCTGCAATGAGCCCTGGAGCAATCAATGAACTGGGGAGTTGAAAAATCGAGAAACGGAAGGTACAAAACTTTCCTATCAGCTTTGAGCCGAGGGCTGAATGTGTAATGAAAGAGGGTGTCCATGAAGCAAAGACATTGGCTCATTGAAAATGCAACCTTACGAACAGAACAGTACCTGATACACAAAGGACAGTTGGAAAGAATCAAACCGTAGATTAGCGCAACGAAACTGATCAAAATAAACCTGTCAGATGCGATAGGTGAGCAGCAATGCAATTAACGATGCAAGGTGCGCAGACCAAAAGATTTGATATGATGGAAAGAAAAGCAGCAGTCTTTGCTTGAAGATATTTACATTATTTCATAGGAAAGTGTTCTGTTGGGCAAAGTGTCAGCAAGAGCGTCACTGTGCCCAAGCCAACAGCGGGATCAGCGCAAATCAATGATGGTTTTAAGGGTACTTCCAACTCCAGCCATTCATAAGCAGTCCATGAGGCACAAGCACAAAAAGTAAGCTTGAAATACATTACCTTCGTCTTCATTTTAGTAAAAAATACAATTCCACTCGATCAATGATCAATCGAAAAACACACAACAAACACTTATAGGTTACTGGCAGACAAAAATTACCTGAATGTATTCCAAAGAGCAAGGTGTTAATCTCAATTCACAAAAAATTAAAAAAGCACAAGAAAAACTGCTAACACAGCTGGGTAGAAGGAATTTTTACAGAAAACTGAGACAAAAATAAGTTATTTCAGGAAATGATTGCAGATAAAGAGGAAGATTAACCTAAAATAAGCAGTAACATTTTCAAGGTAGCCAACCTTGTAAATGAAACCATTGCTATGTGAACAGAGTAGAATTCCTTCGACGGGACTGAACTTTGGCACGAAAATATCCAAAAGAAAACAAAAAGCTAGCACCACGCGCACAAGAACAAAGGATAAAAAACCCTTCACAAAGCGATTCCAACCATAAATAGAACTGTAAGGGAGTCATTTCAGAAAAACTTTGGAAAATAAACACAAGCGCGCACAGGGAAATGAGATAAACCAAATTTTAATCTTATTTTTGCTAACACAAGACGCCATGATTTCTGTACCTTAGTTAATCTTGCCATCGGGCAATCATGAAGCATGTTTCGGAGTTTTCTCTAAATGACACAAAATTGTATTTAAAACTTAAATATCACTAAAATTAATAACAGTAACCCATGTCCAATGACAGGTTTGTTATTGTTCATCTGTGTATGTACTTACCAGTAACCAGTTACGTATTCTTCGTCACTAAATTTCCTGCGATAGGAGTGGGCAAAAATACAAATACGTAGTTGCCACGTCAAAACGTACACTGCGTCATAGGCCACATGAGCAGGGACTGAGTGAGGAGGGGGTATATGGATGGCGCGAGCTAGGAGGAGGTCGGCGTCGGTACAGAGGAGGGGAGTCATGAGAGAGGGAAAGAGAGAGAAAGAGAGAGATAGAAACAAAACGGTCAAACTCTTGAACTGCAGACTCGTTCAAGTCGAATGGCGCTGGCGCCCTGTCTTTTGAACCTCCAAGCGACGCAACGCGTCGCGTCGCCCGCTGCTTCAAGCCGTGGCGGGAAGCGGGAGCCGAATTCTACTTTTACTATGGAGCTGACTTTTACTATGCCACCGGCCTGCGGTTTGCAAAAACGAAACTCGAATTTTTTTCAAAATATTCAGGCTATTCCGACTGATTTGAGATTATGCTCTGCAACAGTATTTTCACATCAATGCGAATGCGGCATCTCCTTAGAAAAACGACCTACTTCCGATAACGCTAAAAAATTTCACATTATTTTGCACTCCCAAGCGTCGGTAGAAATAGGAGGGGAGGGAAAGGGGGGGTTGGCCCCCCCGGAAGTCCACCACTAAGCTCTCCAGAAAATTGTGGAAAGAAACAAAAAACGGCAATCTATTTGGCCATGTTATTTGGCACATCCTAAAATTTAAGCTCACATCGAGATTTCTAAGGAGGTAAGAAAGGACGACGCACGCGCCTTATGGAAATGGGCTCCCGGTAGAATTGGCTGAAATTTTGATATGTTGTAGTATTCGACCTCCTGATCTAAAGTTCTCACGGGCGCGAAAGATTTCTATGTCAAGTTTTCGAGATACAGAGGGTTGAAGTTTTGACTTTTCCAGGAAAAGTGACGTTTTTACCACTGTGCCTGTCTTCCGTTTTCCCCGATTTTGACGGCAAATGATACTTTTTCTGTACATAGCCGTTGTAAACTCATTCTAAGCCAACTTTTTACGTACCGATGCTCGTGGGGAGGGGTAAGGGAGGTCAGGGAAGAGGGGGTTCCGACTAAACGGTGTGTACCAATCGTTCCAATCAGTGTCTTTTTTTTTTTTAACATTTATTTCAAGTGGACGTTGCTTTAATCGATGACTGAGGGGCATACTGTGGGAAAAGTTGGAGGGCAGCATTGGCGGATATAGGGGGACGAAGGAGGCGATCGCCCCCCCCCGGTTTGGCCAAGAACAGAGAAAAAGAGGGGGCAGGAAAGAGGAAAGAAAGAGAAAAAAGGATAAGAGGGTCACAGGGGGCGAAAATCCCAAGTTCGCCCCCGGTAGCGAGGTTTGGATCCGCTAATGAAGGGGGGTCCCGCGGGGGATTCAAGGGAGGAAGGAGAGGGGTTCCCCAATCGTTCGTCACGTTATAATTGTTCCAAACAGCCTATACAACATGGTTTTTTGATAGGTATTTCGAGCGTTCTGTTTTAGATAAATCTCCCAAAGCCAACATTTTGGTTCGCCTCAATCCTCAAGGATGGGGAAAGGGCGCCCCTCTCCATCCAACGACGAAAGCTGTAAGCCATACTTGCCAAAAACAATATTATACAGGCCGTTTGGAACGGTTATAACGCTGTATTTGGTTGGAACCATTATCCCCTCCGGCCTCCGTCCTCGCTTAACCCCCCCCACCCCGCGGGGACCCCCCCCCCCCCCCCCCCTTCATTAGCGGATTCAAACCTTGCTACCGGGGGCGAACTTGGGATTTTCGCCCCCTGTGACCCTCTTATCCTTTTTTCTCTTTCTTTCCTCTTTCCTGCCCCCTCTTTTTCTCTGTTCTTGGCCAAACCGGGGGGGGGGCGATCGCCTCCTTCGTCCCCCTATATCCGCCAATGCTGCCCTCCAACTTTTCCCACAGTATGCCCCTCAGTCATCGATTAAAGCAACGTCCACTTGAAATAAATGTTAAAAAAAAAAAAGACACTGATTGGAACGATTGGTACACACCGTTTAGTCGGAACCCCCTCTTCCCTGACCTCCCTTACCCCTCCCCACGAGCATCGGTACGTAAAAAGTTGGCTTAGAATGAGTTTACAACGGCTATGTACAGAAAAAGTATCATTTGCCGTCAAAATCGGGGAAAACGGAAGACAGGCACAGTGGTAAAAACGTCACTTTTCCTGGAAAAGTCAAAACTTTAACCCTCTGTATCTCGAAAACTTGACATAGAAATCTTTCGCGCCCGTGAGAACTTTTGATCAGGAGGTCGAATACTACAACATATCAAAATTTCAGCCAATTCTACCGGGAGCCCATTTCCATAAGGCGCGTGCGTCGTCCTTTGCAATAATAGAAAGTGTTTTTTTTCCAAAATTTGTCTGGATTGTAAGTGAAAATTACCAAATCCGCCTTTGCGATGCGCACCCATTTTTCCACATTTATAATGAGGCGTGAAAAACTCGTCTCCCCCCCCTCCCCTAGCAAGGAAAGGAAATTATAACTTCCATTCAGATATTTCGTGGCTAGGGCCAGTAAATTTTTCTCGTAAATTCGGTTTTTTAAATCTTGTGGGGTGAAAAGAGCATCAAACGCCACGGACAGTATTTATCTCAATTTTTTATATCATTTGACAAAAGGTGAATCTTGAATAGTTTACCGAAAACTTGGAAAATAATTTGGATTTAAGAAAAAAAAATATTAAAAAAAAAAAAATAATCAACGACGCGAAGTCTTACCATATGATTTATTATAACGAGAATAATTAATTCAAGAGAGAAACCTGTTATTACTTTAATTCTTAATTTTACATTATTCGAGCAATTCTTGAATATCGAGACGATTCGTTCGCATTCAAAGAATAAAAGTAAACAGGACTAAATACACGAAGGAACATTTTGTGTAGACAACTCTCACAATCACCGCGTGCGGCGTGAGAGTGAGCGTTTGACCTATACCGTCTCTACTCATACCAAGCCAGGCTGCTCCTTTTGGAAACCCAAGATGCTAGGTTCGTCTTCGTATAAAATTTACACGCACTCTTATGGGAGTAAAGTGGAGAACTACCAATTGTCTAGTTTAAACCTGATTTTCGGCGCAAAAACCTCTTAAAACCGTTCTGGAAGTGATCCTTGAGTGCTACCATAGCAAAAAAATTTCATGAATGCTACTCCAAACCAAGAAAAATTGAATTTAATGACTGCCTCCAGGCGGGAGGGGTGGAGAGAGTCGTTACACCTCCACCACCCGTCCCGCCTGGAGATAGTCATTATATTCAATTTTTCTTAGTTAAATTACTTCCCTGAGGATTTTGATCTGTCTCATTGAACTCCAACAAACTTTTCACGTCGTTGGAAAAGGTTTAATAACTGGAAAGTTGGGTTCAATTTCCATTATTACAGTTTTACTCTCAACTCCCATAAGAGTATGTGTAAAATCCATACCACGACGACCCCCTAACCTCAAAAAAGCAACTTGGTATGAGTAGAGACGGTATTGGTTTGACACAAATTATCGGTAGAGAAAGTTCCTTCAATTTACGGAGTATGCAATAAGAATACCGTCGAGTAGGAATAGTTACCTACCTCCTATCCTGACCTCCTGAGATCCTTACCACAATCAACTGCGAACTACGACTAACCATAATACTTACTCCTACAGTATTAGTATTATTTCAAGCCCTGTGAACGAAAACTTGAACCAGTCACACGTTACAAGCCATTTTCTCAAATAATTCAATTGCTCCGCAATGCGAATCGATGGATCAAACTATATATATCAACGCGCGCCCGACGCGTGCTGCGTGAGTGAGGAGCTATAGAGTTCCTATATTTAGAGAGTTAAGACAAGAGGGTAGTCAACTTCTGATTGGTCGATGAGTTTTAGGCTCTACGGATGCCGCCATTGGATGCGATTTTGCACTTTTGTTTACAATCGCAGTTGTTTACCAACAGTATTTTACGGATAAAGAGTTAAATATCGACGAATCTGTAAATTTTAATCATGAAACGCCTCAAGAATGTCTAAAAATCCCAAAAGAACCTTTCAAAGCGTAAATGGATGTCGATGCACAAAAGCAGTAAAAGATTACATCATTAGAAACTCAGCGGCACTGTAATCTTTGCAGTGGACAAAAACACAACAACGGCCCTCAGAATGTAAACAAATGTGCAAAATCGCATCCAATGGCGGCGCCCATGGTTTCTCTTGTCTTAACTCTCTAAATATAGGAACTCTAAGGAGCTAAAGATGCTCTCTTAGTTCAGTGTTGCCAGATCGAGGGTAAAAAGCCGTATCGTTCCCATTTAAATCAATGTAAAACGTACGGCTTTTTCACCCCAATCTGGCAACACTGTCTTAGTTGGGCAGTGGCGATGGTTCGTGCAGTTTGTAGGTATAGAGGTCGTTTCAGAAGTGTAGGCGCATCTAAACCAATCGTTGGAATCTTCCAGCAATATTTCTTATATTAAATCATAAAAATTAATGAAAATGAGTATAAGCGTTGGCTTTTTATTGAGGAAAGCTTTAAAATCTAAAGTTTGAAGTTGAGGGCAAGTTTTGTTTTGATTTGAAGGATAGAAAATTGAAAATTCGCCGAAGATTCCAGTCTAGATGCACCTACACTTCTGAAACGAGCTCTAACAAGTGAAGCGATGAAATATATAATGAGGTATGCGGCATCAGTTGTTGCAAAGATTGTGCTTCTTCTCCTTAATTATCTAACATACTGAGTGTGTTTACCCAAAGCTGGTTTTTACTGGGAAAAATCATTCATTAAGGGAGAAATTTAATTTGAAATTTTCATTTCACTGGACATCATGGGTAATCTGTTTGACAAAAAAAAGCAACTGCATAATCTTTACAACGTCTATAATGGTGGTTACCTTGTTATATATTTCAATGCTGCAAGTGTTTTTCCTCTATTTGATTCCGAGTTAAACAATCGGTTCGATAGTGAAGTAGTGCTACACCCAGTGGAGTCGCGTGCCATCTGGCAACAATGCTACTCATCCATTTAAACTCATTAAATATATCGAATTTTCCTTGTGCACTGTGCACCCCCTGAATTCGACCTTTTATATGAGTTTAAATGCATAGCATGCTGTGTTGCCAAACTGCACGTGACGCCACTGGCTACACCAGTAATCGATTGTTGCACATATAAGTAAATATGGATTAAAATGGAGGGGAAAAAATGGTAGCCAAATTGCCACGAGCCGTCACCGTAGAGTTGGGAGGGAAATCTTTCGCAAAGCTTATTTGACGCTCCTAAACGACTTGAAGTATACATATGCTGAAAGCAAAAAGTAAACAAGCGTCTCAAAGAAATGATGAAAGAATGTAGCAGCTATCAAGGGTCGATATCGAAAAGTCCCATAATTTTGCAAGGAGCGGAAAAATATCAAGCAGCATAATAAAAGGGCTGCTTTAAGTGACATGATACGAAACCCTTGGTGAAATAACAGCTAGTTTATCCATTAAATTCCTGACTAATATTACTGGCACAGCCATAAACAGCTGTAAATAGGTTAGCTATACGGAGAATGTGCACACAAGCATTACAGGCAGAGTCACATAGGACATGGCACACATCAGTTGAACGCTTGTATTGTTTACAAAATAAAAATAAAAAATTGGTCCTATTCCGGCTAAGCTATACATATATAATGAGACTTTCATTCTGTCAGAGCTGACAGATAATTCGAGGAAGTGTAACAGCAAATATTTAGAGATGAGCTCTTATACCTTTCAACGTGAGGCACCTCAAGCGTATCTGAAAAAAAAATTCTGCCGGGGGAAGGGCAACTTTGAATTTTCCCATTCTTTCACGGTGCATACAATTTTTTATGACGCGTTGCCTGTTTCGACATTGAGCTCCAGATTTCACAAGGACGAGACGTCGCTTATCATACTCTAGAACACGATAGCAATTATTCAGTGGCGTACCATGTAACTTGGCAACATTGTATTTCGTCCATTTGAATTCAATTGATAGATCAAGCCATTGGGTGTTCGAGAGTACCTTCGAATTCGACCTTTTGTATAGATTTAAATAGACAAAATGCAATGTTGTCAAATTGCACGCTACGTCACTGGATTACCTCAACTAAAGAGTGTAGGCGTTTTATGACTCCTATGACATCGAATAACTGAAATAGGTACTTATCTAAATAATAACTGTAAAAAAACACAGATACCCCTCGCTGGTAGGCAGTACTTCAAACAGGAATATCATTGAACCGGGTGGGCAGGGGCCATGCCTAGATACACCCATAATAGGCGCTGTGCCACTTAACATCAAAAGATGTGCCCAGTGGCAGCGAGCGGCGCGGGGGGGGGGCTCCTAGGATGTGCCTATTTTACTTGGTAATCGGAAGTACTTATTGATATTTTTTCATTCCCCCCACACATTTTTTCCCTCGAAAAACCTGTACGGTACTCGATACTAGCACCAAATTACTGTCTAGGCATTGAATTCTTTTGCTGGTTTACCATGATGATTTTGCCGTTCCATGGGACACTGTAGCACGGGGTATGGGTACCAAGTTGTGATACCCCCCCCTCCACCCTCCCGACACGACCTTGACCAAAAAAAAAAAAAAAAAAAAAAGTCCTGTACCAAATTAGTTTAGTTCGATCTCGAGACTTCTACCGTTCTCCAGATGAGTTGACAGTAATATCATTATAACAACAGCAAGATCAGTTTAAGTTTTTGATAGAAGAAGGCGAATTCGCTGTTTCAATAGTCGCTTGTAAACAAAAATAATATCAATATCGATGCTGATGATGACCCCCTTTCATGTTTTTATTTATTTATCATTTATTCATTTATTTGTTTTTGTTTTGTTTTGTTTTCTATTTAGTTGCTTGTTTACTCATTAGTAAGTTTTTCACTCCCAAAAAATCCTCTTGAAATGCAGTTCCGGGCACGCCCCCCCCCTTCCGGCCCCACCAGTGAAGAAGTCTAGGGTCTAGCTATAAGAATCTGTTTCAGAGGAAAAAGCTTGGATTCTATGACGATACAATTGCTTACTTACATAGGAAGCCGGTGTTTCTTGGAAGCACCAGCTTGCTCTTTTCAAGACGAAACGAAGTAAGTATCGCGAGTTATCGATAATATTTACGTCATCGCAAGGCGCTTCTTAACAGTTTCTAATGAGCTTAAATTTCTTGGCGATTACGTGTATTCCGATTGAAACTCGATTACCTATTGCTTTTTATACCTACATTCTATCCTAGATATAGGTACCTCATAGACTAGAGTGAATATACTATGTGTATATGAGCATGGGCGGAGCTAGCAATTTGGCAACTGTGGATTCTTCCCATTTTAATGTATGAGAAACAATCGATTCTTGAAGGGGCTATGGCCCAGTTTCTAATCGATTGTTCCTCATACATTCAAATGGGAGGAATCCACAGTTGCCAAATTGCTGACTCCGCCCATGTGCATGAGTATCTTTATAAATCTGTGTAAATTGCAACACCAAGGAAACCAGGATCTCGATTCCCCCCCCCACCCCGCCCCTTCGCCCCTCTTTTAGAGAACCCTCCAGACCGCTGAATGAGGGACCGAATACATCTGTTTCTTCCATCATTCTTGCCCCCCCCCCCCCCGCCCCGGTGCTTTGACATCGCGCAATGTCGACAAGTGGCAAAATGTGATGCTAAAGTTCAGCAAATATACAGACCCTTACAGCTGAAGTAGGTACAGCTAGATTAAGTACATATGCGACCTACAACTAGTGGCAGCTCATGCAATTTGGTCACAATGCCCCCCCCCCCCCGACTTGATTCTGTGTAAAACAATCTATTCGATAGGTATATTATAATTTATAGTTAAGTATCTGCGCCTCACCAACAATCGATTGTTCATGTATACATATAGATTCAAATGGAGAAAAGACAATGTTGTCAAATTTCGGGAGTCGCCGCTGAGTTTATAACCTTTTTTAGTTTTGTCAGGGTATTTCGTTTCTCGAAACAGATTACGGATTACGATTGTAGAATGAGCTAGAATTATCGGCTCTCGACCTGTGCGATTAGGTCGAAGAAATATAGTTATGAGTATACACCTACTCTCATTTGAAATGAAATGAGTAATTAATCCCGTCCGAGTCGCGCCGCATAGATTGGCGCTGGTGTATGGCGCCGCAAAATAGATCTGAACTCGCAGTTCTCGTGCAGAGTAGCGACATAGATCCACTATCCAGTGGCGGTTTGTGAACAATTGATCAAATAGTTCATCTTTAATTTAGACCTGTATACTGTATAGGTGCCTGTACCGTACTCTGAAATATCGAATTCGGAGCTTTAGTTGATTCACTAAGCGTCCTAATTAATATTGGATCATTAAAAATCTCGGCTCACTTACCCGCATTATTTAAGACATAATATATAGGTATTTACTTTTGTGATTCTAGAATTTTTTCTTTTTTCTTCTTCTTCCTTCCCCTACCCCCATTTTTGGTTTATAGGACCCCCTGAGTCCCCCCCCCACATCTCATGGACTGCGATTGGCCACTCGCCGGCACTGACTAAAAACGATCTTTCTTATTCGCTTACTGGCGGATCCAGGAAGCTGTCCTTCTATCTCTCTATGGCCATTGAAGCCATTGAAACGTATGTATTAAAAAAGGAAAGTAGAAGGGGTGAAAATCATATGACTGCCCCTAAGCAGTCCTTTTCTAACACTCACGTTCTTATCAGTGGCGTAGCGTGCAATTTGGCAACGTTGTATTGTGTTCATTTAAACCCATGTAAAAGGTCGAATACAAAGGTGTTCACCGAACACCTAATGGTTTCATATTTTGAATGGATTTAAATGGACACATTACATCGTTGCCAAATTGCACGCCACGCCACTGGTTCTTATGGTTATGGGACAAGAGAGAGAAGGACAAATGCGTGGGTCCGCCAATGTATAAGTATTTGCTTGCATTCATCATGAGTTATTTATTGCATGCACCCGACTGTTTTGCCTCCTCGGTTTAAGTTGATTCCAGGGCCGGTTCGTTCAAACTGTGGACTTTGCGTCGCGTCGCACTGCTCATAACAAGTCAAAAAATTTTAGTTAAAATAAAATTGATACATTTACGCGAAAGGTACAAATTTGAGGAGCGTCGGCAAATGCAAGTATACTTTCGCTATAGATACCCTGCAAGTTTCAACTGTTTCAAGCGAAAACACGCAAAAGCAGTAGCGGCTCGTATAAACGTCAGAATTGGTGAGGCGACATAAACGAAGACCTATAGGCACTGGGTGCCGGGAGGGGAGGGGGGGGGCTGACACAACGCAAAATTTCCCGTTGAGCTGATTTCTATTTTGGGTCAGCCGGCCGTGGCGAGAAAGGAATAAAAGGGCGTGAAGGATAGGGAGGAAGGAAAATTTTGGGAGACATGAGAAATAGAGAGGGAAATGGACGACATCATAGAACAGGCCAGCCTCATTATAGAGACCGGGCCGTGTCCGAAGAGGGAAAAAGGCGAAGAGGGGTCATATACGTTAGCATAATTTCGACTCACAACTCCAGATGTCCCGATTCAAATACTCTCACAGGAAGGTCCCGCAATTTGATCAGAAAATCGTGTCTTATTTTTCGAGGTGCGCCTTCATTTTTCAAGGTAGACTAAAACGGTACAGGCGCGTACGAATAGTTAACTATAACTGCTTTCCGACTCACAAGTCACAAATAACATTACACTGAAAAAAGTACTTGGTTAAAGTTTACTACATTGACATAGTAAACTTTTCATGGTAAAATCTTACTATAATTATGGTAAAAGTTACAAAAAATATAGTGAATGTAAACGAGGCACATTGTAAATTTAACCACTTAAAAATAGTAAAATCAAACTTTGTGGATTTTACTACGTGTTGGTTAAAGTTTACGATGAAATGGTTACTATCTACGATAAAATTACCCGTAACTTCGACACAAAGCGCGAGATTTTCAAATCTTTGGAAAGCTCTCAAAAGCTCAAAAGTATTCTTATGTAAAGTTTGATGAAGCAAAGTTATTTATAAGAGTACCTCCCAGATGGTACTTTAAAAAAAAAATATTTATCATGATAAATTTAGAGGCTATTGTAGTTCTAAAACTACCTCAATCTAAAGAACAATATTTTCAACCAAATTTATATAAATACAAACGTTTCCTCCCTAGCCATTATATCGATTATCGGAGGCCACTCTCATAATCCTCTTCTTTTCTAGGAACGCTGAGCAACACTACGACAAGTACATTGGAAATATGAAAAATGAACCACTCCGTTAAATTAATAAAACGCACATCAGAAATGAAACTTTTAAAAAAATATTTTAACCATTACTTGGTTAAATTTTAACCAAGTGCGTGGTTAAATTCAACTCATACTTGGTTACTTTGAACCATTTTCGTGGTTAAATCCAACAATAAATCATATAGTAAACTTTACTATGTGAGAAGGGTAACGGTAACCCTCGACGTGGATTGTCGTATTTATCGTATTTATTTATTACCTTTTTCAGTGTATCTGATTCACATACCTACTCCATCCTAGAGTCTCTTGATGGAAATATTGTATAGGGAGTACCGACACGAGCTCAACGAGTTGTGATTGGTCGTTGGTTTTAGGCTCTCACGGAGTCGAGCAGGAGTCGACGACATCGAAGGCTCCACACGAAAGCAGTCGATTCGTAGAGGAACGTATGGGAACGGACCGGAATGCCGGCAAATCCGCCTGTCCACAACTGGTCCACTGTCGAACTTAACCTTCGAATACGTTCACGCGGTCGACAAAATCGACTCCTGTCAAAATGCATAAAGCGTCGTGTCGGTACTCCCTATACAATATTTCCATCAAGGGACTCTACTCCATCCGAGACTTCTTGCAACCCGAGAGATAAATATTACTATTATGATGCGCCTTCATTTTTAAAGATAGACTAAAATGGTACAGATACGTACGAATAACTAACTACTTTCTGTTTGATTTTAGGAATGATTTACGTTTCCTTCCATTCCCGTTTCTGAATCAGATGAAGCAGTGCCCCACTTGTCTCACCCGGCGAGCAGCCACTACTCAAAAATAAAGCCGGAATTTAGGAAATAAGAACGAAAATTCCCTATGAGCTTCAATGAGTGCGAGTGAGGCAGATAGAACAAAGTATCACTCGCACTCTTGGTCAGAGATCGACAAAAAGTGGCCGATAATCAGTGCGTAAAAAAGTAATCGAAAATCATCGTTTTCGACCTTTTAAGCTCATTTTAAAACTTTTCAGGGGTATTTTTGTGTTTAAATTACTTGGTGTAAGTGTGCTTTTGTGATTAAAATTGGCATTGAAAGTTTGTAAATGATAAATTGATGAGAAATTCACTGTCTGATTTCTGGGCACTTCTTGACGATCTCAGACAATGGATCTCTTGCACGGTTTTGCTGTAGGCAAATGGAGTATCAATTCCAATGTAAAATGCTGCGAAATTAACGATGAGACCATTAAACAGGTCAAAACTTAACTTGATCGGGTGACCACCCTTGCATTTATGCACCAGCCTCGGATTTGGACCCCAAACAAAAGAATATAACCTTCGAATTTGAACAATGAGATTAATAAACTTGCTTTCAAAAAGTAAATTTGAAGGAATTAAAGGTCCATTTATACACATTTTGTCACTGGGAGCACGGTGATAACTACAGAAAAGTTCTACGTTGCGTAATAAACGAGGAATACGGCACTTAATTTCATTTCCTGTTCTTTTGTTTGGGGTTCGAATCCAAGGTTGGTGCATGCAAGGGTGGTCACCCGAAATTTCAAGTTAAGTTTTCTCTGCGAGGAGTGAGTTTTAGACTTTTTTTTAATGGTTTTATCGTTGTTTTCTCAGCATTTTACATCAGAATCGATAGGCCATTTGTCTACAGCAAAACCTTGCAAGAGCTCCATAGTACGGCGGTGGGAGCTTCGATGCATCGGAGTAGGAGACCGATGATGTACTAACAAACGACAAAGTTTTGACAGTCAAACATTTTTACGGAGCGCAGAAAGAGAAGGCATGGAATGGGTCTGTTGCAAACTTTTGCTACAACGATTAAGAGTGTTTAATCTGATGTAAAATCACCTGAAAAGTCCATTGGTAGCATTAGAAAGTCATAAAATGCAATAATAAACTCACAAGAGGCGTTTAATGAAATCCAAGATGGCGGAAAAATATCGAGCAATCTGTATGCATGCACCGTGAACATCCAAGGTTGGCCAACTTTGACAACCTCACTGGAGGTAGAGGTTATGTGTTTGTTTACGTTGTGATTGGTTGTGATCGATATTGTGAGGTTGGCTATCCTTGGATGTTCGTGGTGCATGCATACAATTTGCTCGATACTTCTCCGCCATCTTAGATCACATTAAACACCTATTGTGAGTTTATTATTGCATTTTATGACTTTCTGGTGCCACCAACGGAATTTTCAGGCGATTTTACATTAGAGTATACACTCTTAATTATTGTAGCAAAAGTTTGCAACAGACCCATTGTTGCCTTGCGGTTGAAAATAAAGTGTGTCCTAATGTTTTGACTCGCATCTTGAAAAAAGTATACAGAACTCTCTTGTTGCAAACATTGGATTATACCTACCTGCACTTTTTTGCGACCTTAAGTGCCTCCATCCTGCGCTCAGTGAAAATTCACGACTGTCAGAACTTTGAACTTTTGCGTTTGATAGTACCTACTTACCAAAGCTTCCGGAGATGCTTCGGTGCTCCATTCATCAGCGCCGAGTCATTGCACCGGTGCAGATTTCGTTTGATAAAAAAAAAAAACGCGCCATGTATTGAATACACGAATATTTTATGTACGAATCGAGTCAAAGTGTTGAGGGGCGCGGCGTTCCAATCTCCAATAGGGTCGACATTTATTAAATCGCTCCGGATAGGACGACTTGCTTCCATATCTACCTATCTCCACTCGATCACTCGATCGTATACTTACGTAATCAACGTCCAATGTCAATGTACCCTCGTAATAAGTAACAACCCCCCCCCTCTCAAATCATGTGGAGGGAAGTGAGAACAGGACTGTGGCATCCTGTCATGCGTAATCGTTATAAATAAACGAAAAATTAAAATTATTGCGGTCGAAAAAATGATTTTTTTTTTTTTTTTTTTTTTTTTTTTTTACATAAAATTTGCCGAGATCACACATCCACGTCTGCAATTTTAGCTCTTTTTATTTAAGCGTATTGTTTGCAGCAGCACTCATTTTGTTTAAGTTTCACAATTGCCGTATAATGGTTTTTTTGTTTTTGTTTTTTTTTATTATTATTGTTGTGCATGCTCACCTAAAAGAACTCACATATATTTACTTACGGTGGATCAGTTCTTAGGATCGATCAAACAAGATGAAAAAAAAAAAAAATAATAATAAGAGAGAGGAATTATAATAAATAAAAAAAGAATAAGAAAAAAAAGAAAAGAGACAGTTGAACATTGGTGAAATCTTTAATCATTAGAATCCGATTATCAAATTCTGCAATTTTTCGAATGTTCATCTTCCACGGGATGAAAATGTCAAGCAAAGGAATTATTTATCAATCAACAGCGTTTCATCTAGGGAATTCTGCTGTTTCTCAATAGGGGTGCATAAAATACATTAGCTAACTTATCAAAAATTTAGACTTTTCGACTTCTTTCGGCGATTAAAGGCCGTTCGTGAAAATTCCCGGTCCCGGTCCGTCGATATTGCGAAAAATAAGAGGAGTAAATAAAGGACGAGAAGGTTAAAAAAAAAAAAAAAAAAAAAAAAAAAAAAAAAAAAAAACCCTCAAGCCTTCCCAGTTATAGTCCCAGCCGAAGTATCTAGTTAGTTGTTGAATGTTTGAGAAGGTGTTCGCATACGGGATTAGATTTCCCTGCAAGCCCAGCGCAGCCAGTGCTGCCAAATGTACTAAAAACAACACGCACTTTACGTAGAATCGAATGGTAAATTCGTAATTTGTTTTTCGCCAAATTTGACTACACTGAGCGCAGCGCTCACCGCACCGGCTGCACGGCACGGGTATAAAGTATAGACATAAGCTGTACCTCATGCTGAATCAACCGGCATGTTGCGCGGAATGGGAGTCGAGTTTGCGGGCCGTAGCGCCCGTAGCCCCGTAGCACGAAAAGAGCATGATCAAGAGATATAGAGACTGGAAATGGAAGCAACAGAAAATGTATGCTGACGTCATCGATTGACGTCACGGTCTCTCCTCGCTCTCAACAAATTCCGAAGCTCCACCCCCTTCTCGTCCCCCCTCCCCCCAACCGACCCCCTTACTCCCCCCGCGCTCACCTCCGCGGCCCGAACCGGCGAGGTCACGCTCTTACCCTTGAAATATGCATTTCTCCTTTTATACAACATTTAATTCATAAAGCCAATAACCACTCCGATCCACTCCATAGCAGCTCCGCTTCGCACCGCACCACACACGTTCTCCTCTCAATTTGATCACATTTGAGCGGCGCTGGATACGGGCATGCGGTACGGCGCGGTGCGGCTCCCTCACCGCTCACCTTTCAATCGAATCTACATGTAATATTTTCACCTGATTTTCCCACTAATGTCGTAATATTTCACCATTTAATAAGTTCAAATTGGGAGGCTCTCAAACTACCGTCGCATTACAAAGACCTCACAAGTTTAATTATTTTACCGTTGTCCAGTATACTCTAAGTGGTGTTTTCTTAATCAACCGCTGATCGATTGTTTGACCAACCGCGGTGTTCCCACTACTTATTTTGAAAAAAATAAAAAAAATAAAATAAAATAAAAAATAATATTTTCGTAATTATTATTGTCGTTTTTTTTTTTTTTTTTTTTTTTTTTTTTTTTTTTTTTTTTTTTATCACCAAAAAAATCAACCCTTTAAAAACACCATTCCTGAGTATATTCATAATCGTAACTCATTCTACCGCGCACTATTCAAATTCCTTATTATATCCCCCAAAAAAGAAACTATCCCAAATTGTTAACCTTTGCAAAATAGAGTTTGGTCGAGCGCCTTCAATTACATGGATAGGCAAAATCAATACCGAAGAGCAGGAATATTTATCTACCCTCTAAATTTCAGCGATATCGTTGATTTTTTTTTTTTGTGACCTGGCTGTTAAAGGGTTTATATTACATACATATTGATACAGTTGATTTAATTTTTTTTTTTTTTTTTTTTTTTTTTTTTTTTTTTTTTTTTAATATTTATTTCAAAGATGACTTGACTTCTTGACAGAATTACTCCTTATTACTAGAGCTGAACTATTTACATGAATTTAGTGATTAGCATGTGGAGGGGGAGGGAATTTATTATTTTAGATTTAGACATAGTTTGATATTGACTTTGGATACTCTACACCAACAGAGACTAACAATAAGTTTATGCTTATTTTCCTGAAATAATTAATAATAGCTCTGATATGTATAGGTAGTTAAAAAATGAAAAGAGAAAAAATACACTAAAGGATTGATTGAAGAACAATAAGCAATAGAAATAGAAACAATAGAAAAAATATGTGATAAAAAGAGAGGAATAGGAGAACGAATCAAAGTACGTTCCTATCATGATCGTCGATGGGAATTTTGGAATAGGTAATAAAGATCCTTTCGTTTCTGACGTGGGTGTTTTTTTACCATCAAAAGCGATAAACCCGAGCGTACACGAATCTAAGACAACTGCAATCCTTACGCGTATACAAGACAACTCGCAGTGGTGTAGCCAGGGGGGGGGGGGGGCTCCAGGGGGTCTGGACCCCCCCCCTCCTTGACACCAAAATTTGTCCTAAAAAAGGTAATTTTTGCGTTTTCAGACAAATTTTACCAAATTAGTATCTTTGGACCCCCCCTTGACAATTTTCGGACCCCGGACCCCCCATCACCTAGAAAAATCCCTGGCTACGCCACTGCAACTCGCCTTCAATTGTCAAAACGCGACCTGCACATGGTTTCGCGCGGGGAAGTTCCATCACACTAAAAGTCGATCGAATGGATCCTTCCAAATCTCCTTCAATTATCGCAACGCAACTCGCACAGCATTGCGCGTAGGTAAAATTAGTTGAACCGTTCAACGCCCGTGCCTCCGCAGTATTTCCATTTCCGGTGAGAGATTGAAATTATTCAACCCAGAATCAGCGCGAATCACAACTCATCTGCTCCACTATAAATCGTTTAACGCTAATGTCACGCAATGGGGCAGTTGCAAGGATCTGAAATTTCGTGTTTTTTATAAGGAAAATGATAGTACTTGATGAGCTGAGAACAATGGTGCCTTTGGTTTTTTCCTAAGTGTTCCGGTTTTAGAAATACACACGTGTAAAGTTTTAGAAAATCGTGTGCGTAGTGACGTCACTACTCGGAATTCCCATTTAAAACTATGTATTTTGGGCCAAAATCTCATCTCCGGAACAATGGGGCTTAATTAGAAACCAAAGGCATCTTTGTTCTCAGCTATCAAGTACTTTCATTTTCTTTATAAAAACCACAACATTTCAAACCCTTGCAACTGCCCCATTGATACTAAATTACTTCGATGTATTGAATGTACTTGTAATTTGTAAGTTGTGACCCAACCAAAAAAAAACATGACCTCCGCAACTCAGCCTATTATTGGGTCTGTTACAAACTTTTGCTACAGCGATGTAGAGAAGGTCCTTTCTAACGTAAAATCACTTGCATGAAAATAAAGTTGGAAGCCTCCGTAAGTTCCAAATTTGACTCAAAAACAAAAACTCAGTAAATGCGTTCAACAAAATTCGAATGAGCTGTGGTCACATATGGGGGAGTCCCATCTAATCGCGCAACTGTCTATGCCGTTTTCTCTGCACTCAGCACTAAAGATGTTAAGAAAAACGATTCATCATAGAGAGAGTTACAATAAAACAAAGAGTAACAATAAAATTAGATGCGAGACTCCCCCATTGCATTGTGGTCCGCTCATTCAACAGCCATATATTTGAATTTTGCTTAAAGCATTTATTAATGTGTTTAGGAGTAGATTTTGAGACTTTTCGATGCTGTCAGGGTGATTTTCACGAAATTTTACCTACGAATTCACCCTTCATAACGCTGTAGCAAAAGTACTTTTCTGTTTTGTTTTCTGTACCTGCAAAAGGTCTGTTTCAAACGTTTGAAACAGACCCGCGAGTAAAGTTAAAAGTTCACGAAGAATAGAAGTTATATACACGGAAAAAAAAGATTAGTGAAAATAACCATACGGATACCTGATTTTGGCACCTGCTAGATGTTATGGTAAACTTGACGAGAAGTATGGTACATTTACCGATACTTTGAGTAAATTCGACATGCAATCAGGTAACATCACCCCAGTACCTAGTCAAACATAGTTTACTTCTGGTTAACATTATACCATAACATCTAGCAGGTGCCAAAATCAGGCATCCGTATGGTTATTTTCACCGTAGTTTTTTTTTCCGTGTACCTAACCTTCGAGCTCCATGATCTCCTTTCATTCAAAGTTTAAATAATGTGTGTTTTTTTATTATTTTGAAGAGGTTGGTTTCCCATTCGTCATTTCCTAGTATTTCCTGCTTTTAACCCGAAAATGACCAGGCTTGTTAAAAAGAACGTCCCTCTTTCGTTTACACAGGGACGGTAGTTAACTGTTCGTACCCGGGGGAGTTGGAATTGCCTATACGACGGATTGAAGGCACTCTGCGACACCTTATCTTGTAAGTGTTTTCATCGATAGTTTTGCGTTTATTCGGAATGAAGACTGAAAGAATGTGAAATAGGCTAGAGGAGAAAAACGAGTATATACTCGGGCTTGGCCGTTAAGAGGGGTTAACCATTTGAGCCGATACGCTGTGTTCTGTTAAGTTACAACCATTAATCGAGAGATATTAGTGCAAACTCATAGGAGGACAATAGCGGATTCAGGAAATTGTTCTTCTCTCTCTTCTCCCGTTTGGATGATTGTGTTAGAAAAGGATAGAAGAGGAGGCGAAAATCACGTGACTGCCCCTAATATCCTTTTCTAACACACGTATTCTAATGAGAGAAGAGAGAGAGGCGGATAGATTCCTGGATCTGCCAATGTAGGAGGATACAGGAATTTGTATTTCTTTCTCTCCTCCAATTTGAAAGCGTATACGTTAAAAAAGATGAAGAATGGAAGCTGAAGTCACGTGATTACCCCATCTGCAATTGTTTTCCAAACACATGTGTACAAACGGCCGAATAAAGAAAAAGACAAATTCCTGCATCTGCCCGTGAACAAACAATCACAGTACCCTAGTAGAAATAAACCTCAGTCCTCAAGCCATCAGAAATCATGTTCCAATTACCCTCAAAACCCTCAAAAATCTTGATGGTTTTGAGGGTAATTTGAACTTGATTTCTGAGGGCTTGAGGTTTATTTCTACCAGGGTATGGACAGTTTTCAATCTGGATTGATTGTGTTCGTGTGACCCGAGCACGAGCTACAAATCATATAGACGTAAATAAAGTCTGAGCTAGAGTTACACGATGATTCAAAAGCAGTGGCGTAGCCAGGAATTTTTCTAAGGAGGGGGGGGGGGTCCTGGGTACGAAAATTGTCAGGGGGGGGTCCTGGGTACGAAAATTGTCAGGGAGGGGGGTCCAAAGATTCTAATTTAGTAAAATTTGTCTGAAAATGCAACAAATTACCTTTTTATTGGACAAATTTTGGTGTTAAGGGGGGGGGGGGCTACGCCTTTGTGCAAAAGCGTGGTCAACTCAACGAGCTATACATTTATCTAGAGTGGCAGTCTACCAGGTAACCTGCGTATAACTACCATGAAGGATTTTTAGGTTTGGTTTATGGTATAATTTGTTTCCATTTATTCTCGTGTATTTTAGCGCAGACGCACGCTGGAACGAAACATGTTCCAGCCTCTGTTCGTTGCATCAGAATACAAGGGATTTACTTTAAAACAAATTATGAATTCATATTCTCCACAGTTACCTTAATGGGGCTGTTGCACACTTTTGCTTGAAGCTATTTAAATGGTCGATTCTGGTGTAAAAACCTTCAAAAATAACGATGGCAGCACTAAAACCTTCCAAAATCCACTCCTAAATTCAACAAACGCTTTTTATTTAAGCGATCGTAATGGTGACTGAGGACAGTCATAATGGGAGATTTCCATCTAACAATACTGTAACTCCATCAAGAAGTGACCAATAAGAGACGACTTTCATCTGACACTGGTGTCACTAGGTGTTGCAGAACCATTCATCGGATGTGGATCACTACTCTAATGACTAATTACTCTGTGAATCTTCCTTGTCAGCATCAGGGCCGTATTCCCCATTCGGCGAAGAAGGCGGCAAATTCTGAGGAGCGGCAAATTTTTGAGATTTTTTGTTTTTTGTTTTATTTTTTTTCGTCACCGCCACTCGGGGACTTTTTACTCGGGGCAAGTAACGTGCTGATGCTGACAGTGAGTAATACAAACGTTATTATTAGTGCTAGTTATTACTCCTCCTCCTCCTCGTGGTAAGCTTTGGTAACTAATTGGATCGTTTTGCGTGAAAATTGTGATTGGTCCTCTACAGAGGAAAATACAGAGCGTAAAATTGTAGAAATAGGCTAGATCTAGCACACTCACACTCTATAATCTAAAAGTCGTTATTGACTCACAAAATACGAAAAAAGTAATGCAAAATCACGCATTTCAAGGTAATTTTTCTCCAACATTTTCCGGGGGAGGACCCCCCCCCCTCTTTCTGGAAGAAGTCCCTCCCCCAACGCTCCATGGCATCGGGGCGGCAAAGTTTATTCGGCCTACGGCGGCAAAAAGGTAAATGCGGTCCTGGTCAGCATAGAGAGAGTGACGAAATTAAGATAGGAATCTCCCATTATTATTGCCCTCAGCCACCATTACGCTAGCGTAAATAAAAGCGTTTATTGGGTTTAGGAGTGAATTTTGGAAGTTTTTGGTGCTACTATCGTTATTTTTGGAGGTTTTTACACCAGAATCGACTACTAAAGCGCTTGGAGGAAAAGTGTGCAACAGCCCCATTGTAGAAGGCGAGGTTCGATTTGAATTCCAATTTAAGAACAGAGGTAGACTCAAGACTGGTAGACTGATTCACGGGGAGGCCGGAAAATTTCCCGGTAGACTGCGACCCAATTCGGGTCGGCTGATGGGCCGAAATAGGAATCAAAGGAAGAGAAAAGGAGGGAGGAAATGGAAGAAAAAAATGAAGAAGACAAGTAAGAAATGGAAAAATAGCAGGATGAACGGCCTCTCGGAACAGACCAACTTTATCAGATCCCAGTCTGCGTGTGCTCCGAATTGGGAGGGGGAAAGTTGGTGGAGAGGGGTCATAGGTTATGTGTTGACCAGTGACCACGTCATGTCGCCGCACAGCTCCAGGGTTCTGATTATTCAAATACTTCTTGCAGAGCTCTCGCAATTTAATCGGGATTCGGGAAACGGAAACAATGTCTTATTTTTATGGATGCGCCTTCATTTCAGAAGGTAGACTAAAACGATACAGTCGAGTACGAATAGTTAACTACTTGTCAACCCACAGCTACCTTTATCCGATTTAAACACTCTTCCCGAAACTTCTCATAATTCGACCGATGAAAAGTTTTCATTGAAAACATTGTCTTACTTTTATGAATGCGCCTTCATTTGTAAGGGTAGACTAAAACGATACAGTAGAGTACGAATAGTTACCTACTTGTCATTTTGTCAACCCATGTACCGCTACCGCTATCAGACGTGAACACTCGATAATAATCACTTTCGGAACTTTCTGATGGCCACAATGTTATTTTTATGTGCTTTTACACTAGAACAGACCCTCTCCATAGCTTTGGCAAAAGTATGCAACAGACCCATTAATTATTAGGGCTGCAAACCGAAATAATTTGTATAAACGGTTCCGCAACCAATTGCAGATTTGAAGAGATGTTCGGTTTCCATTCCAGTTCTGAGTTTGACTTTAATTTCACTTCCATATCGGTTTCGAATTTGGTTCCTCAAAGATTCCAATTCGGTTCCAAAGTAAAAACCGAAATGGAACCGCGGGGAAAACGACAAACATATAATCTGACTTTGAGAGAAATGTATGGAGAGAAAAAAATTAAATCAAACTTAAATGATTACAGAAACAAAATTTGCTTGTAACTGCGAGACAAACTCAAATTTTTTTTGCCATAAATTTCTCAACAAAGAAAAAAAGAAAAAGAAATATTATGCGGGGCCTCGTGGGACCGTTTTATGGTCAAAACGGTTCCGAAACTGGAATCGAAAAAAAAAACACGCAAGTAATTTCGTTACCGATGCCGATTGCCGCTTCAATCGGTTCTCAATTCTAGATTCCTTCTACTTAATTCCGGTTCTGATTTTTACTTTCTCACTCAAAGGAAGTTAGAAATTGAGAAAGTATTGCGATGATGCAGATGTCTATCTGTCTGTATCCGTCAGGGCTGCCGTTTAGCGTATAATCAATGCTATTTTTCTATTCACCGATGATTCCACCGGTTGAGAAAAGATTACACTGTTCAGTTCAGTTCATGACTGTAATGCACGAAAATACTCTGATCTGTAATCTTTCCTTAATCGGTGGAAACTCCGTTGATTAATTAAAATATCCGCAAGTTTTTTAAAGTCACCGACGACTCCACCGGTTGAGAAAAGATTACAGATGCGAGTATTTTAATTTATTACAGTCATGCTCTGAACTGCATTGTGTACCTAGTCTTTTCTCAACCGGTGGAATCATCGGTGAATTGAAAAATAGCATTGATTATACGCAAAACGGCAGCCCTGGTATCCGTGCATAACTTTTGAACCAATGCTCCATATACATCCCAATTTTGCAACAAAGTAGCTTTTAACATTCCTTAGAGGGACTTTTTTTGTTTTTTCAAAATTTTAAATTTTAAGCAAGTTATGGAGGATAAAAGGTTTCCATTTAAATCAATGGGAAAAATTGGAATATTTCAAAACTAGCTGGTTGAATCATAAGTAAAATTTGCAAAAGCATTCTGCAACCGGCCTACTGTAAAATTAGTCTCTCAAGGGGGGAGGGTCTGGGGCAAGGTTATAAATTGAAGAGGTATGCCATAGAGTCCCTTGATGGAAATATTGTATAGGGAGTACCGACACGACGCTTTATGCATTTTGACAGGAGTCGATTTTGTAGACCGCGTGAACGCATTCAAAGGTTAAGTTTGACAGTGGACCAGTGGTGGACTGGCGGATTTGCCGGCATTCCGGTCCGTTCCCATACGTTCCTCTACGAATCGACTGCTTTCGTGTGGAGCCTTCGATGTCGTCGACTCCTGCTCGACTCCGTGAGAGCCTAAAACCAACGACCAATCACAACTCGTTGAGCTCGTGTCGGTACTCCCTATACAATATTTCCATCAAGGGACTCTAGTATGCCAAAGAGTCGCAATTGAATGGAAGGCCTGCGTGGTCAACGTAGATAAGGGATCGGAACGCGGGCTGGCCTCTGATTGGGTGCAACGCGTGGAGCTAAAATGTCTTAGAGTATAGGAAAATTAACACGGGGTTTTAGTTCCGGGACGTTTATCTCGAAACCTGTGCAAAATCATCTCTACGCAATTTATGCGAGTCGACTTAGCAGAATTTTCCGAACAAATTGATAGGTAGGTCATAAGTGCCACTTTATTGCAAATTCGAAAAGACTGCAGTTTCAGTTTAAAAGTACGCACAATAGTGTGATTACATGCTTGGCGTGTGTTTGAGCAATGTTTGAGTAACTCACTATTGTGAGTACTTTTCAACTGAAACAGTCTTTTCGAATTTGCAATAAAGTGGCACTTATGACCTATCAATTTGTTCGGAAAATTCTGCTAAATCAACTCGCATAAATTGGGTAGAGATGACTTTGCACAGGTTTCGAGATAAACGTCCCAGAACGAAACCCCCGTGTTAATTTCCCTATACCCTAAGACATTTTTAGCTCCACGCGTTGCAGCCAATCAGAGGCCAGCCCGCGTTCCGATCCCTTATCTACGTTGACCACGCAGGCCTTCCATTCAATTGCGACTCTTATTTACTCTTTGAGGTATGTTCATCTGACTTCGCGCCACAAGTTCAGTGGCGCGCGGTTCAAAATCACTGCAGGCAAGATGGTCGTTAAAAGCAGAAAACGTATTATCTTTGCATAAAACATTGGGCTGCCCTCTGCAGAGAAGCAGAAAACAACTCAATGTTTTCTGCAAAGAGTATATACGTTTTCTGCTTTTGTCGGCCATCTTGCCTGCAATGATTTTGAACTGCGCGCCACTGAACTTGCAGTGGCGGATCCAGCCCTCGCGAACGGGGGGGGCGAATTTTGGATTTCGCCCCTAAATGACCCCCAATTCTTGTTTTCGCTAATGCTTCTCCCCTTCCTCCCCCCTCTTTCCCCACTTTTTGGGCCGAACGGGGGGGGCGATCGCCCCCTTCGCCCCCCCCTGTATCCGCCAATGTGAACTTGTGGCGCGAAGTCAGATGAGCATACCTCTTTAATCTATAACCTTGGGTCTGGGGGTCTCCCCCAGAATATTAAGGGTGGTCTGGGGGGTTTCCTCCAGAATATATGAGGGGTCTGGGTCTAGAGTCCTCCAGGTTAAGTTTGGTGTGAGAAAGTGTTCGTGGGGTATTCCCTATACAGTTTACTTACTTTTCCATTTGCCCGATTCAGTTCAGGTTCCGGTTCCGTAAAAACTATCGGTTCTTTTCGGTTCCGGTTTCGACTCCAATTTGCAGCCCTCCCCTTTATGATCATAAATTGATGACGTCGATATTAAATAAGTAAGCCTTGGATCGGAATTGGAACAAAGTTCGATTTATCGAGCAAGTCTGATGAAAACGAACGTCCTTTATCCGCCTCGTTCTCATCTTACGGGAAACCGAGAAATCCCATTTATTAGCAAACGCAAAAGTTTTGGCAGTCAAGAATTCACACGGAGCGTAGAAGGTAGTGGCTTGGCGTGCAATTTGGCAACAATGAATTTTCCCCCATTTAAACCCATGCAATAGGTCGAATGCAAAGGTGTTCACCGAACACCCAGTAGTTTGATTTTTTTCATGAGTTTCAATGGACAAACTGCAACGTTGCCAAATTTCACGTTACGCCAATGGTGGAACGTTGCTTTGATTAAACGAGGATTCGCCACTTATCTCGAACTCTTCACTGCCATTACTTTAGCAGTTGATAGTACTTTTATCCATACTTTCAATCCTCTCTCTAAGCGATGACATGTTAATGCTCTAATGCTCACACTTCAAGAGAGAACGTCCAACGTCAGGGCGGTCACAAAAACACCACAATATCTACACATTATGCACAGTCGGCACCGTCCGCGTTCTCACATCTCACATCAGTATTTTCAACCGGATGACGTCATCGATGCTGGTGACGTCATCTGATACGAACTCGCTACTCCGTCCATGTTCGCTTTTTGTCAAATTGATGACTCAGCCGGCATCGGCATAGCACGGAGAGCAAAACAAACGGCTTGTGAGTTGTGGGTTCTAGTGTTTTGTGTCCGACGAGAGCGCTTATTAATTATCGTGGAGGTGGGGAGAATCGTTCATTCATAAGATTTGATTCGAAAACGAGTCAAATCACCTAAGATGACTTATTCACTCTGTTTATTTCGTTCGGTTGAACGGATTGTACGGCCGTATTTTTTTTATCCGTTTTTTGTTTTTTGTTTACAAAAAGTCTTTTGGACCACTGTTGGCGAAAAAGTAGCTTAAGAGGAGTCGGACGGCCTATCTCAGCCCATGTTAAACCATCAATGTTTAAGGAACGTTTTCTCAGGAACTATTCAACCGATTTTCAAAAACTTTGGCTTGTTTGATTTGTCTTATTGTCCTGCACACTTTAACACGGGGTTTTAAACAAAATTGAATTTTGTAAGTGTTATGATTTTTTAAAATTTAGTTCCTAAAATTAATTATTTTTGGGCACTGTGAAGCTCATAAAAGTTGAGCCAAACAGCATTTTGGAAAAGCCCGTGTTGAATTGTGCAGGGCGTAAAGACGAATCAAACAAGCCTAAGTTTTTCAAAATCGGTTGAGTAGATCCTGAGGAAATGTACCTTTTGTGTGAAAAAATACAAACTGGGAGAAAACACAATTTAAAAATTCCGGAAAAAAACACTTTAAATGCATAATGCACTCAACTCTGTTTTTCTTTTTTTAATGAAATTATTCTTAAAGAGTAGACTACTTATCAAAAATAAGTGAACTTGGTCTTAAATTAAAGCTGATGATAAATGGAACAAGATTAGCTGAAAAAACAATTTTTCAAAATTTTGACCGAAATCCTTGTCCGACTCCCCTTAAAGGGATTTTTGGGCACAGTTCGTCAAGAAACATTTTTAGAGCACACTTTGAAAATGAACAAATGGTGAGATTTGAGCTCGATGGTTGCTCACAAACGTTCACAATACTCCTCGAGATTCCATACGTAAACGACTGCGAACGTACAAAAAAATACGGCTTATGTCAGGACAAACAGGCCGGCCGTACCAATGATTTCGGGAGCCCCATCTCCCCCCCCCCCCCCGACGCGACTCTGGAACGAATCTGAAGAATCGAAAGTTACATTTATTTACTATCCCGTTTGTTTTATCCCCGACTTACGTACGTATGTACAAAGGATTCAATACTTACTTAAAACCAACGACTACGAAGCAAAAGTTCACATCCAACCCATTATTTCGCAAACAATGGATCTGTTGTAAACTTTTAATCGCATCGAAAGCATTGAAAAAAAGACTTCAAATTCACTCACAAACTCACTAAATCCGTTACTTAAATGAAATAAAAAGATGGTGGTCGAATCAGCGGACAGCTCAAAGGGGCAGATGACCGAGGGTGTGAGGGTGATAATTGATTACGCGATTCCCGAGCAATTTATTGTAATCGTCGTTTCGTTTTTACGGAGTGTGATTTTACTGTAATGATCAGGAACCAAATAATGTTAGGTCCCGAGCATTGAATTGCGTGCATCTTGCGTGCGGTTTCGACCAATCAGAGAGCTTACGCACGTCATGTGACCGTGCGTAAGTTACGCTCGGGACCGAACATTATTTGGTCCCAGGGTTGATTTTTTAAAAGTCACCCATCATGTTAGTCGCAGAAGAGTTGGATCTAATCGATGAGACCCTGAAGTTTATTTGAAATCGGGAGAGACTGCACTAAAATTATCACCCAAAGCTTTGAAGATTTCAGAGACGGACTGGCCTACCGTGAAACCGGGAAATTTCCCAGTGGGCTGCCGCCCAATTTGAGTGACCGTGAGAGGAAATGAAAAGGAAAAAAGGGAGGAAGGAAAAATAGGAAAGAAATGAGAAAGGCAATTAATTATAAAAATGGAGAAATAGAGAGAAAGATGAACGACCTCATAGAACAGACCAGCTTTATTAGATCCCAGGTCATGTGCCGAGTGGTCCGATCAGAGAGGGGAAAAAGATGAAGAGATACGATAACCACGTAATGTCGACGCACAACTCCAGATATCCGATTTAGATACTCCTCCCGGAAGACCCCGCATTTCGATCGAGAAAGTTGAAACCGTGTCTTACTTGTATGCATGCTCCTTCATTTTTCAAGATAGACTAAAACGCTACAGTCACGCATGAACAGTTAAGTACTTTTCAGTTTCCAACACACAATGACACGTAACTAACGCTATCCGATTCAAACACCTACTCCTCCCGGAAACTCACGCGGAGTTCAACCGATGGAAACGGTTTCTTTCTTTCATGGTTGCGCCTTCGCTTTTTAGGGTAGACTAAAACGGTACAGTCGCGTACGAATAGTTAACTACTTGTCAACATGCAGCTGACGAAAGTTCCCGCGTTTCGTTTCGACTGATGAAAACCGTATCTTACTTTTACGGGTGCGCCCGCCTTCATTTTCTATTGTAGTCTAAAACGGTACAATCGCGTATGAATAGTTATCTACTTTTCAAAACACAGCCAACGCTATCCGATTCGAATACTCCTTCCGGAAACTCACGCAGTTCGACAGATGGAAACCGTGTCTCACTATCATGAACAAACAAAATAAATCAATAATTAACCTCACGGAAGCTGACATTCATCAATAATTAATATCGCATCAATAATTAACCCCTTATGGACCAAGCCCGAGTATATTGGTTTTCTCCTCCTAGTCTATTTCACATTGCTCCTGTGTTTAGCGATTCAGAATAAACGCAATTCTTACAACAACACTTACAAGGTAAGGTTTCGTTCGGGCGCCTTCAATTCGCCGTATAGGCAGTTCCAACTCCCCCGAGGACGAACAGTTAACTACCCTCCCTATATTCACGGAAGAGTGGCGTTCTTTTAATCAAACCTGGTCTGTAAAGGGTTAAAGACAGAGGCAGTCAGAATCCTGCGAAAATGCATAAGTTCAGGGCATCAACTTTAATGCAGTTTATCTTTTTCGAAAAATATGGTTCAGAACAGCACTTTTGACAGTGTAGTCATCACTGTATTTATGAGGTGGGAGGGGGAGGATGTCTACACCCAGTACATCGCAGCCGGTTTAAAAGTGTGTGTCCTGGTCTGAATTGTGGAACCAGTCTGTCTCTGACTGACTATCCAGTAATTGTGTAATCGATTACACTCCTATTTGTCCAGTTCTGAAATAGGGGAGTCTGGACTTCTGGAGTCCCATCGGAATGTAACCAAGGATAATAACATAAAATTTATATAATTATCCTTGTTTTAACTTTCAATGCTGAGAAATGTGATTCACCATGGAGAAGGCAGCAATTCAATGGGACTCCCCATTGAGATTCGCTCATTTGAGTAGAGGAAAAATGATTTTTCTCCTACTGATTTTCACGCAATTTTATAGAAGAATCAACCCTCCCTGAAACTGTGACAAAAATTTGCAACAGACCCATTTTTCCATTGGAATCAGCTCATTTAACCGCCATTTTTCAATTTTGTTAAACCCATTTGTTGAGTTCCTGAGTGGAATATTTAGACTTTTTGATGCTTTCAATGTGACTTTCACGCAATTTTACAGAAGAATCAAACCTCCCTGAAACTAGCAAAAGTTTGCTACAGACCCATTTTTCCATTGGAATTAGCTCATTTAACCGCCATTTTTCAATTTTGTTAAACCCATTTGTTGAGTTTGTGAGTGGAATATTTAGACTTTTTGATGCTTTCAATGTGACTTTCACGCAATTATACAGAAGAATCAAACCTCCCTGAAACTAGCAAAAGTTTGCTACAGACCCATTTTTCCATTGGAATTAGCTCATTTAACCGCCATTTTTCAATTTTGTTAAACCCATTTGTTGAGTTCCCGAGTGGAATATTTAGACTTTTGAAACTTTCAACGTAACTTTCACGCAATTTTACAAAAGAATCAGTAGCGTATCATGCAGTTTGTCCATTTGAACCCACGAAAAATATCAAACTATTGGGTGCTTGGTGAACACCTTTGCATTCGACCCTTTAAATGGGTTTAAATGGACTCAATACAATGTTGCCAAATTGCACGATATGCCACTGATAAGAGTCAACCCTCCCGGAAACTGTAGCAAAAGTTTGCAACAGAACCATTTTGCAAAGATCAGGTTTGAACGCTCTCAATTTCTTGGTGTGCGCTGTGCATGAAAGACAGTCAAAATTATTACAGCAGAATCAAGGCAAAGGAGCCTCATTAGTTCCAATGTAGAGTAGCTATTCAAGGGCTAGAATAATTTTTTTTTTTTTTGGCACACAACAAAATGGAACATGATGGAATGGATTACTACTGGTTTAGAGTGGTTCAGTGCATTCTGTCTAGTTTCAATGGAACAATGGAATTGCAGAACGAAAATGTAGTGTTCCACTGAGTTTCGTAGAATTTCATCACGTTCCAATTAAGAAAATTGGCCTCATTATGGGTGAAAATTGTGAGAGTGGAATAAATGAACAGGATTTGGTTATGTTTAACTAACAAATTTTTTATTTATTTATAATGAATGGTTCCGATTCAATAACGATACAAGAGAACAAATATAAAAAAGATATAAGACACATTCTTCTTCTAAAATCCTAAAAATTTAAAATGGTGTAGTTTTTATTCCTTTTTACCATCACAGGAGCAATTGGATTTGCTTCATAACTTTGAGAAAATAGACAATATTCATGGTAAATCTCTTGTGGGAGGGGGAGGGGGGATTAATAACTATATACATATTCAGCCGATTTAAAGTAATATTATTATGATGTAAAAAAAAAAAAAAATCAAAAAGGTAAATAAATTTAAAAAAAAAAATTAAAAAATTAAAAGAGAAAGTAGAAAGGGGAGGTAAAAAAGAAAGAGAAAAGAGAAATTTTTTTGAAAGTACAATATACGATAAAAAGGAGACAATCTGAAACTTCAACAAACAGACAACAAAAAAGCGATCGTCTAAACAGTCGAAGGAGAAACGCGTTATTAAAATATATTTATAGTTAGTTAAAAAGTTTCGTAAAATAAAATAAATGATGAAATACAGTTTTAAGAAAACGTTAATTTTTCTTTTCTTAAATTCTAATTTAAAAAAGTTGACTTCATGATTATGCAGAGGTGCTTCCAATTGAGTTAAAATGGAATTATGAAGACCGAGAGCCTCATTTCACTTGGGATATCTCATTAATTTAAAAAAAATACCTCTAAGACCTATCAAAGATAATTTCAACAGAGAAAGATGTGTACCTTCACAAGTGATATACATATATTAAAAAAAAAAAAAAAAAAAAAAAAAAAAAAAAAAAAATTCAAATCATTTTAACCGAGTATTTATTACTTGAACTTTTCATTGGTAACAAGAAACAAAAATGTATGCTTAAAAAACAATTGAGTTGAACAGTGAATTCTTACACTTGCTGCTCAAGAGTCTTTATTGCTTCTGAACTGAATACGAAAGAACTTTAGAAAGAAAAAAGAGTTGAGTGAAGTTTCATCCAACCGAGTCCCATCAAACAACAATACTCAACAAAACCTTATTAGAGCTCGTCTCAGATGTGATCACAGAAGCAACCTGAAATCTTTAGCAAATTCAAAAATCCCTCAGCCTTAATGTAATAAATCAACGCAAAATTTAACAAGGAAGCTCCTAAACTGAAGGTACGCATGCTTTAAAACCGAAAATTCAGTTTTTATTGAGAAACTTCCTTTGCCTTTCAAATGAATAACAATATGAATATAGAATGTGCTAAAAATTACAGGTCAAACCTAGCGAGCTCTTACCAAACAAAAACATGTAAGCATCGTTTACGTCGCAGTAAGTTTTAAAATTAATAAGAACATAAGATCTTTTTGAATCAGTCTGGCAAAAAATGCTCAAAATGAGCTGAAATGTGATCATACTTTTGTTAGAGGATAGCACACTTTCTTGCCAGTTTTGAATAATCAGTACATAAAAAAACTTTCACAAGAATACATTGTGGTCTATTTCACTATGCTCAGCGAAAAAAGAGAGCAATGCTATAACTTTCGAAAGGATCACATGGACATTTTTGTATAAGTGGAAGAAACTTGCCAGGATCATGAGCAAATGTTTGAAATTATTTAAGCACCCCTGTTTTTCATAATGAGGAACTGAATGTAAATATTCATAGTTAATAATTATTAATTAAGGACAGTACAAGTCAAAAACTTTATTATTAACACCTGCCATTGAAACTGATGTTTTGGGAGAATTAGGCAAGATAGGAATTCGATGGTTGGATTTCAGGTCAGTAGGACTACAGTAATAAGGACAACGAACAAAATGTCTACTTTTTTCGGTCCACTGACAAAATGTGTATAAAAATGAGAACGTCTACATGCTTTATGTCCTCAAAAGAAATATACCCAGAATATTAATGTATCTTTTCAAAATATGTCCACTTTTTTTCTACAAAATTGTCTACAAATCTGTCAACAATGTCAACAAATTTGGAATAGAAACAGACATTTGAAAAATAAATCAGCGTGCTGGTGATGAGAAAGAAATAGAGAGTTAATTATCAATAGTATAAAGGATATTTCCCTAATTTGTAGACATTGTTAACAGATTATATAGCAGACGATTTTGTCAAAAAAAAAGTGGACATATTGTGAAAAAAGGCATTGATATACAGGGCACATTTATTTTGTGGACGTAAAATAAAAAGACATCTGTAGAATGAGGTCATTTTTCAAAAAAGACATTTTTATCGTAGACATAAATACATATATGGAAAGTTTCTCAGTGGACTAAAAGAAGTAAACATTTTGTCCGTAATCCATAGTACTGTAGACCTAATGACTGGAAACCGATGGTTAAGCTGTGAGAATAGAAGTGTAGTAAGATTTGTCTAATCCTTCTTTTCTTCAGCTTAAATTACTAAGTTTCTGAATGCTTTTAAAAATGGATAGAAGGGTGCAAAAGAGGCATTGATGAAAATTTTACTACAAAGGCAAGGAGAGGAAACATCAGTCAATTGCATCAAATAGGACGCAAAAATAGATAAAGTGGACGCTGTTTCCTGACAAGCAAAACGCTAAAGACGCCCAAAATAAAAGAGAGTCAAAGCACACCAGTGCCACCCTTTCAAAGGTAGTCTCCTTCCACTAATCCAAATTCTACGCTACCATAACTTGAATACAGAATAGAAGCTTAGCGAATAAGACTATGGTTATGGAGGACATTACAGATTTTTAAGTCTTTTACAAAGAAAATAATAAACAGGCGTTTAACAGAATCCTATAAGTTTGTGTAGAAAAAAGTAAATTAGCGCATCATGCAAGTGAGAAAAAAAAAAAAAAAAAAAAAAAACAGTCACATCACATCACAAGAAAAACTTCAATACTAAACTTATGAATTAACAAAACCCAAATGCTGTGTGTGTTTAAATTTGGATTGAAGAAATTATTGCTTCTTCGGGTTTCAGACCGATAAAAATGTGTTTCAGCTTATCGTTGGCAACTAGGTCATCAATCCTTCACATTTTGTCTTTGGAATTATGCAGAGCTGTCACTAAACAGACAAAGCTGTTATTTGAGACACTCAGGGTGCCATAAATCTAAAATCGTTCAAATTCTTCGATAATACTCACTAATACTCTAATACTCTTCTTATCACTAACTCTGAACTTTGATTAAAACATCTTCTCACAAGGAGGCTCAAACACATGATTTAAAACGGATCAGACTATTCCTCAGAAACAACTTAGAGACAAAGGCGGATCCAGTAATTTGGCAACTGTGTATTATTCCCATTTGAATGCATGAGAAACAATCAATTAGTAACCGGGCTATGGCCCCTTCAAGAATCGATAGTTCCGCATACGTTTAAATGGAATGAATTCATGGTTGCCAAATGGCTGGATCCGCGCATGCTTAGAGACGATTACAACAAACATCATCTAAAAATGGAAGTTTTTTTTCAAATCTCAGATTTGACATATCCTGAAAGATTAATTACTAGACTTGAGACTGATTCAGTGTAACAGCAGAGTGCAATTAACCACTTTGATTTATTGCTTGGTCCTCTTCTTTCTACAGTAACCTAATAATTTGCAATTACAGTGAGGTGATAAAATCTTTATCAAAAATTCATATTTAATAGCTTTGTTTCCAAGAAAAATTGTCTAAAATGTTAGAAGTTTACTGCTTTTGAGACCCAATTAAAAAATGACAGTTATGAATATTAAAATATCAAACCAGGCTGAAAAATGAAAGAGTCTGCTGATTACGATGATCTTGATAAGTCACAAGCAACCCTATCACATGTTACAAATGCCTTTTCGTGTTTTTATCCAGGAACTTTCCTTATGCTTATCTGAGGATTCAATATTTTGGAACCCAGATGGCAAATCGGTGGCGTCACTACTAACTTAATTAATTTGCTTCTTTCCCCACTAACTTTTCCAAATTGAGCTTTGGTGGGGTTTATTTAGAAAATAAATCAATTGAATCACAAGCTCTAAATTAGTTCATTTAGAATTTGAATGGGAGTAATGACGAGTTGAATTTTTTACAGGTCATTGCTGACTGAATTTGAAGCTTCGAATAAATCCCCTTAGAAAACTAAGTCTCATAAAAAGAAAACAATAAACCTTGAGAAACAAGAAGTCAATGATTAACAATAATTTGAATAGAGTATTGAAAGCGACGCTGAAGGAGAGAGTATTTTTGCCAACCAGAGAAGATTATAGTTTTTTTTTGTAATCCGCCAAAACCTAACTAAAATTGTGGACTTGGGTGCGAGACGGGCACTTCTTCAAACAGTGGCGGCTCGTGCGATTTGGCAACCATGCAATGTGCCCATTTAAACCTATGTAAAGTAATTGAATCTTGAGGAGGCTGACAGCCTTCTGGAGAATCGATTGTTTTACATTCGTTTAAATGGAGGAAAAGCAATGTTACCCAATCCCACGAGCCGCCACTGGTAACAAATGATGAACTTGAGAAGAAGGTTTTGACTGATTAACCAGTGATGATTCAAAGACTCTTAAGTGATAAAAATTTGATGATGAATATAAACATATACTAGCGGAGGAAATCCATGTTGTTCTTGTCTTTTTAATTTCTTAAATATTAATTTACTATAGGAGGCATTAAAGCAAATTTTTCGAGGATATGAGACGTCATACACTAGAGATTCTGAAGTTTAAAAAAAGCAATCAAATTTCACAAGGTGTCACCAGGGCTTGAACCTCACAAAAAAAATTTAGGAGCCATTTAGGCCAATAAGTTTACATTTTGTAGCCATCAGAGATTTTTCAGGAGCCATTAGAGCTCCATTAGTAATCTATCATTATCTTAGATAAGGGAATGGAAAAAGACAACATCAATCCTTTTTTTAAGGCAACGACTTTGGCAGGGGTTTCTGTTTCGTAGGCGCACAGCACCAGTAAGGTTCAAGCCCTGGGTGTCAAGTGACTGTACGTCAAAGGCTGGGCTATTTCTAGAGACTGTCAAATAAGCACAAAAGATCTCTGATAACATGAAGAAAAGGAAAAAAAAAAACACTTAAAAAGTAAGTGTAAAAAAAAGTAATAACAGAGCAGCGATAGTTGAGAAAATTGAAAGCTACGTTAAAGGAAAAATTACACAAATCTGAGATAATTAAAGTACAAGTTATATTATTTGCCTTCTTAGTCCATGAAAAACTTTAATGGTAGCAATGGAAGACTGCGGCACAAAATTGTAAAAAAAAAAATTGTAATTAAAAAAAAAAAAAAAAAAAATATCCTATAGAAATAATTTCAAGTTCAAGAAATATTCTTGTCAAGATTGTTGTACCAATTATACAAAGCACTTTGATGCCTGGAAGGTGATCAAAAATTCAAAAAGAAACCATCTAGGTTTCAGCACCAGAATCAAAGCTGAGTTTAGAGGAACAAAACTTTGAACCCTGCAATTAGATGTGATGAACAAGTGCAAGAACCTGAAAATAAGCAGCTCCCTTAGGCTAGCTGAAAAATCTTTGGAAGTAGAAAAAGGTAAAACCATGCCTCTGAAGCGCAAAATGAGAATTTGTTGCATTAGCGCTTCAGAATTTCCAGGTTCTATTTGATCATCTACTGAAGGATTCAAAGATAAGATAATCAGGTAATCAAAAAAGGATTTACATCTCCTTGCTTGTTCTTCCTTTTTTTTTTTTTTTTTTTTTTTTATTTACTTATTTATTTTTTTTTTATTAAAGAGAATTATTCGAGGCAAAAATAATTTGAAAAGATCAGGAAAAAAAAGGTTTCAAGATTTCGATTGAAACCAAAGAAAAAACTAAAAAACAAGGTGCAAGTTGATTGAGAAAGTAATTGCATTTGGCGTTGACTTTGGTTTTCAAGTATAATGCAGGTATTAGCCTAATCTTTAATTATCTTAAAGTAAAAGACTACAGATTATGAAACTCGATGGCTCAATTTTAATTGTCTACAACAATTTTTAAGGTAAGGATATTCCAGACTTCAAAAAGCCATCGGCTTCGCCTAATAAGTTGCAAATTGTATTTTTTTAAGTACCATGACCGTCAAACGAAAGTCCTTGTATCAAAATCGTTCTTGATAGAGTTGTCTATTATTTTTCAAAAAGTTTTAAATTTTTTAAGGCATGTTTCGAAGTGGTAATTCTGAGATACCTTAAATACCTAAAATTGGAAGATTCTTTAAAATTGGCTGGGTTTTGAAAGAATACAAATTTCTACCAGGAAACTTTCTTTTGAAAGTCATAGTACATTGACCAGTGGTAGGAAAGTCCAGCTGCCCAAACTATTTGGTTCGCTTGCCTGGTGTTCCAAAGCCAAATACTGAGCAAAGTTAAAACTTCAAAAAAGAAAAAACAAAAACAAAAATCATGCTATGTAATATAGGTAGTTGACATCTCGTGGAACAGAAAGCATAAATTGAGTTCTGGAGCTTGAAGTAATCTTTTCATTTACATATTGCTTTTTATTAAAGATTTTAAGACGAGAATCGGGAGAAAGGAGGGGCAGGATTCCCTATTAAGGTGATTCTTCAGCGTTTAGTGCCGATTTCTGCCACCAGAGCGCTACCGTTCGATTAATGTTAAATTACAGAAATCCGCACTATACACTGAAGAATCACCACTGATCAGAGAGATAAGAGGCTGGAAGAAAATGAAATCAAAAGTACACGAGGAGAAAACCAAAATATTCCGGCTCCTTTTAAAAGTCTTACTAGGGTTAGCAGTTTGAAATCAATGCAGTTTTTTTTTCTTTATTTCATACTTTAAAGGTAAAGCACATTTTTTGTTTTTCTTATTTCTTGGCAGATATCAGAAGTGTAATCTTACCCACTCGTCATGCTTATTTTTTTGGGGTTGTAAGCCAATCTTTTCCTTAATATTTGGCCTTGTATTCACTTTTAGAACTAATAAATGGATAGACAAATAAATAAAAAAAAGTAGCTGGTCCTTAGCTGAAAGCCTTTCAGGCTACAGTTCCTTTTATCTCTGTACTGTTAACTGTTACAATATTCTGACAAAAACGTAAAACTTCTGAAAGCATTAAAATTAAACATACAACTTTTCTACAATGACAGTGAAGTCACAAGCTAAAGTTACACACCCGCGACTTTTTTTTATAACAGACAAAATTTGATTTCACTGTTTTCTTTGGAAGATAAAGTGGACTCTTCTTTGAGAAATTAAGACTGATGAGTGATGACTGATTACACTGATAGACATCTGGATAAAAATTTAGAGTCATAGAGCAGAGCTTTTAATTTTTGAAAAATCTGAGCAGCTTTCAGGTAAATTGCACATTTATTTCCTACAAAATACAAAGTTTTCAGAATAGGATGCGATCAAAGCGCTAACAGTGCTTTACCACAAATCTAAGATTAATTACAGTCTTTTTAATCAAAGTTTATTTAAAAAAAAAACAAACAAAAAACAAATAAACTCCAAAAACTAAGAATCAGTTTTAACAAGTATGTATTGACGAGGATTAGGCGCATGGTTCTGTTTGGTACAAGTTAAAAAATCAAGACCCAAGTCCAGCCAGCCAGACAGTTTCTTAAACACTTAAATAACCTAGAGCCAAATTATTTCATCCATTATCTATTCATAGAATTTTGACATGAAGTCTTATGGACAACTGTGAACGATTCTGCAGAAAAATAAACTCTTTAAGGAGTTTTTCAAGCCCAACAAATTAAGAAAATCAATTTTTAGCACAATTTTTCCAAAACAAAATTTCCGTAAAATTTGAGCATCAAGAACACGAGCATTGGAGCATGTAAGATAGACATGTACGGCTTTTTGGTTTTTCCTTTCTTCGTGCCATTCCATGGACTAAGCGGCGTAGCGTGCAATGTGGCAACATTGCAGTTTGTCCATTTAAACCCATGAAAAAGATGGAACCATTGGGAATTCGGTGAACACCTTTGCATACAACTATTCACATGGCTTTAAATGGTTTAAATGCAACGTTGCCACATTGCGCTTAACGCCACTAAATGGTATTGTTTTCTAGAGAGGCTGACTACTGATTGGTTTAGTTTTGAGTACTACCAAAGAATAAATAACTAGTGCAACTGGTCAGTTACAAATGATGATTAGAGGCATTGCCATTCAAACAATTGTAATGCTTAGATTGATAGGATTTTTTAAGCAGATGATCACAAGGGTAGCAGGGAGAGGGGGGAGGGACAAAAATAAAAACAAAATCAAGTTGTGATTCTCTAAGATTCGATTATATGAACTAGCAAACCCAAAAGTTTCCGTTTTAGCAGTAAAGTGTCTGAGGTAGGTATGAGGCGAATCATCCACCAGATGAAACCAGGTATGTGCAGTTTGATTCCCGCCAGGGAGCAGGATTTTCAAACTCCGTTGACCAGCTCATGTAGTCAGTTTTCTCTAATTTAATTAACAAGGAAGTTGACCAGCCGACGTCATCGCCTGCTAACAATTGGAACGACCCTAGCAATGAATATCGCCCATTGCACATACCTTGTTTCATCTACCTAGCAAATCCTCATATAATCGAAACAAACGGGAGCGCGCTGTGTGCATTCTTGACAGTCAAAACTTTTCTGTTTGCTAGAACATGTTTCAAACCAAATGATAAATGGGTAAGCTGCCTTGATACACGTAATTATTAGTTGTTACTTCATTTATGGTATTTAACGCTTATTCATTTATTCGACTGCATCTGGTGTAAACCAGGAAAAGGACGTTGATGTGATTCAAAATTAATTTTGAGTAAGCATCATATGCTCAAGGTGGAGGATAAACTGAGTGTTAAAGCAAGCAAAAGTTAGCCCAGAGGTACCCCCTAAAGTTGAGGAAGATACAAGGTATCTGAGATTTAGAATTGAAAATGTCAAGTTTAAGAAAATTGAGTCATAAGTTCAAACAAATCACTTTCATCGAGTTGAAGGTTACTCCACAAGAATTACACTGGAAATGCCTTCTGATAAATATTTGAAGTGAAACCAAGAGTGAACAGATTTCTTGGATAAGTTACGGTGATTTCTACAGCAATTCTAATTTTGCCACCTTAAACCCATTGTAGACTCCAGACAAATTTGCAAAAATCAATTAAGGACCCTTTTACAGAATCACATCACATTTCGTCATCTCCACGCTGTGTAAAAAAATGATTCAAATAAATTTAATTTTTTATTCAAACAAACAAACAAATGAATAATTAAATAAATAAATAAATAAATAAATAGAATATACTGAACTCTACAAGAATTTTTATGCACTTTTCCTCACAGTTAAAATTTAAAGTTAAATAAGTTATCCGTTTTATGTACAAAGCTTTTTTTTTTTTTCCTTTTCTTTTCTTTTCTTTTTTAACTTAATGCAAAATAATAATACAATATAATATCAAACTATTATCAATAAAATAAATTTCATAACAACTAAAGAAAAAAAAGAAGAGGGAAACAAAAACAAGAAAAATAAAATAAAATAGATTTAAAAATTAAAAGAAAAAAGGTAATTTAAAATACAACAAATCAGTCGGTGCTACTTGTTCCAGAAAATTCTTTGTCTACAATAATTTCAGAATTGGCTTCGACAACAAAGCTACGCTAAAAATTTAACAAGAGAGAAGAAAATGATTGCTGGCCCAATTTTTTTCTCTTTTTTCATACATTTCTTTTAATTTCTAACCAAAAGAAAAACAAAGTTCTGAAAGACTGAGTTGATTTCAAAAGTCTGAGAGAGAACGAGAAGATTAGAAGAAAGCTGGCAACGAAAATTTGGTGGCGGAGAAATAATCATCTTATAGATCCTTGTTTTCGTAGAAAAACATTATATCGTTCTGAGCACTTAAAAATTGAAAAATAATATGGCCATCAGTTTCTTCAAAAAAAGGAGAAAAGTTATGATTAGAATCAATAGAAAGATAATAAAATTTGAAGGATTTTAAAGCATCTAAATACTCCGATAAAGGATACAGAAAAAATTTTCATATTAAAAACATGGAGCTAAAATTGCTAAGTATGAAAACTGTGAAATTACCAAGATTGATGATATTCTTCTAACTGGTAGTTTTTTTAGGCACATTTCCATCACCTAAAATAATTCCCGTACAAATTGTGTACCAGATGAAAAAGCTCAGAAAATTACCTCCAAACACCTTACTTAATTACTCTTCATTCGATAATTGAGAAAAAAAAAATAAGAGGAGTGTCAGCTAAATGACAAAAATCTAAAAAAATTTCGCTCACTTGATTACTTTGAAATCTTCATCGATGAATTTTGTTACTTTTGAAAGACCACCCTCTCTTTGAACACAAACTTAGAATTTTTTGAAGTGTCTCCATCTGATAAATTGAATGACATTTTGGATTATTATTTTAGTCGTTATAGACTTGGATGAAAAATTAATGATAAAAACATGATCTATATAAATCGACTTAACGATAAAACTGATTTCAATCACGTAGGTACAAATATAAATATATATTTATGTAATAATAAAAAAAGAAATAAAAAAAAAAAAAAAAAAAAAAAATATAAATAAACTCACTTTTAGCAAGACTGCTGATATTTGAATGGAAGAGAACAAGACGATACAGACTTAACGCTGAACCCATGCTCCTCCTGAAGGCACGCTTCCAGTGTCTTTCCCCATGCTAGGGAAATCTTTCTGACTATCTAGTTTGGGTGCTGTCTTTTGGCTGCTGTCCCAAGGTGCCCCTTTCACGACAAATCCACTTCCACTACTGTTGTTACCTGAGTGAGAGTGTGAATGCGAGTGCTGCGATTGCGAATGCGAGTTGGTATTGTTCACGTGAGCATTGGAGCTACGGACATCGTGCGTGCCAACATCGTCCAACTGTAACAACAATTAATCATGAAGCAATAATGAGTAAAAAGTAATAGCAAAGTCCAGCCGCCCAAACACGGTGGTTTGTTATGCTGATAATTCACAGCGACCGACTGGACTGATTAAAAAAAAAAGAGGGAGGAAAGTCAATCAAAGTGTTCTCAAAACAAGGGATAGGAACAGAAACAATATACATAGGCTGTCCAAAAAGTAATGCAACGGTCAACTTTTTAAGCGAACGGAAAAAGCTAGCAAGTTTCTGTTTGCGGACTTGTGCAGACAGTGTAAATACCAATGAAATGAGACCTTGTTCAGCTCATTTGGTCGAAAATTGATCGAAATACACAGTTTCTCCTGAGGTACCTTGCACGGGCGCCTCCAAGATTTTAGGGTACTTTTCGCAAGGAAAAAACAAGTGAAAGTTACATGCGTGTAGCGGAAAAAATTAACAAAAAAGCTTTTCTCACTATAATTTACAAATTCAATTATTCTTCATACATCTGAAGACTCCTTATTTATAACCCTACCTACCTACCCTACCTTTTTTACTCCTACCTTCTTGAATTATAGTAACTCTCAGCAAAAAAGGATTCTAATGGAAAGAAGATTTAGAATTTAAAGCACGAATTGGCAACTGTGCCTACTCACTTCTGAAGATGGCGGACATGCTTTTGAGGTTATATTTACAATCAGAATTGACGCACAACCAGGCCTGTTGCCAAAGATTGCCGGGAATGCTCACATTTTAACAAAATAGATCCGAAGAAACCCAAAGTAAAAAATGTTTCATGGTGAATTTACGTTTCTGTTCTGATAGTACGGTGAAACTTTGAAATAACATCCTTCGAAATAATGCCGATTTCCGTCAGTCATGCCCATTTCGCTATGTTATCAATAGAATTAGAAATCCATTATAATGTTTTGTGATCGGCCAAAATCTCGACATAACGTCAAAATTTTGACCAACCAAAGAAAAAAATTAATAGAAACACAGCCAAATATACAAAAAAAAAAAAAAAAACAGATTTCTGACTGACAGTTTATCGTAAATTCTATTGTAATCTGTCAGCCGAGTGTCACAGTCGTATCGGTCGAAGATCTTCCGTCTCTTACCACTAATGACTCACAAGTGTGGCGCGCGCAGCGGCTGAATCGGTGAGAGTGGTGTGAGAAGAGCAACACAACGTCAACGCAGCGTTGTTTCTGAATCAACGTAAAAAATAAAAATTTTGTGACCCCTTGTCAGATTTTCTCATCTTTTCTTAATAATTCTGTCGAAATACGCAAATCTGCATATTCCAATGGCTTACCACTCCTTTGATGCCGCCAAACGCTACGTATGCGTGTGGGGGGTTGCATAACTCGACTACCAACTGTCGGAACCTGCTTCCCGCGGCGTTAGGTAAACGCATTAATCGATTTTTGAAATAACATTTTTCTCAAAATGACGTCATTTTTTCCCGGTCCCCTGAAAAACGTTATTTCGCAGTTTTACTGTATTCTGTGGTAGTACAGCAATGGTGGTTTTCGGAATGACATAATCCAGAGAAAATGTTTGTAAATTGTTCCAAACCATCTCTCTTACTCTCCTGTGACCGCCAAGTACTGCTATCTCAATCTCATTGCTAGTATCTTATGCAGAGGCACTTTAGGCGAACTTGTATGGCAAAAATTAATTTCTCCAGTCATTCTAGTGAGATTCTAAATAGAAAAACGTAGCTGAGCAAGGCTCCACGGACACAATTGGATAATAGAAAGAGATAGATAGTGGACAATGAAGCTGTTTACAGTGAGCAAGGAGACAGTGGGGCAGTTGCAAGGGTTTGAAAGCCCTTTATTTAAAAGGTTTTTAACAAGAAAACAGAAGAAGGCATCAACTTACATATTCATCTTGTTTGTTTCTTAGATGTTCAACAGCCTCTTCCACATCATCAGCTTTATCACCATAAACAATGAGTCTATTGGAGCCTTCGTTTCGCACAGACAAGATAGTGACATTGAAGTCAGACTGAATTCTACTAAGGTTTCGACCTCTAGCACCGATCAATCGAGCGATGATCCTTTCGTCGACTTCTATTTCATCGCTTTCTTGATTTTTCTGAAATTAAAAAGAAGAAATGGTTAGTTATTTTTAAACAATACATAAAACAGGAACGGGTAAAATGCTGAAATTCAACCTAAATTGGCGAGGACGTTTCACCTCAAATCGCAGTCATTTTCGACTCAAAAAATATAATAAAAATTAAAAAACAAATTTCAAAAGGCAGAGAGAGCCACCTTTCACAAACTGTAAACACAGGAATGAAAACATTTACGCTTTGCTCAAGCGCGACAGACCGAAATTCAACAATCAACGATTATCAAACATTTTACTTAAAATGAGTCAGAGACACTTAGGTGCTTGAGTTTCTTTCAGAAGTGTAGGCGCAGCTCAACGATAATCTTTGGTGGATTTTTTATTTCCATTCCTTCGTATAATCCAATGTGGGCGATATTCAGAAACAAATGCTCACAACATTCACATTGCTCCATAAGATTCCATATGAGTAATCATAAACATAAACGAGAAAGTAAAAAAGACACATACAGGCATATACTGATACTTGGCTTCCTATACCGTATTTACCCACAGATAGTGCGCACCTAAAAATCAATTTTTTGCCGAAAAATCGGGGTGCGCACTATACGCGGGGTCTTCGCGAAATCAGCCCCGTAAACAGTCGGTGACGTATGAATACAAACACCAATGCTTTCCTCTGTTCAACTATAGCGGAGCACTCCCGTTATCGCGACAAAAAACTAGTTTCTTATCGGGAACTAGATCGCGAGATCGCGTTTCAAATACGCGCATGCGCGTATACAACTTGTTTTGTTTATTTCCGCTCCCCATGGGCCCGTACGAAATCAGAATGTCTTCCCCTCGCCCGAGACGGGTGGCGCGTCGTGAGGGTGTAGGCGTGGCTACAACAGAGATAACAGGGTGCCGTGCATTATGATGCATGCTCTGCCTGCAAGCGCTTGCACGCGCCACATGTCACGGGTTTCGGAAGTCGACGTCAACCGGTTTCTTATCAGAGAGGGGAGGGTTACCTATCTTATCTGCCATCTATTCGTATTGTTACGCAAATTAGGGTTATGTTTTGATTGACAGGTGTTTGATTTATTGCTCTGGTGGGCTGTATTAGAGCGCACTATACGTGGGTTATGGTTTTTTTTTTTTTTTTAGCTCGAAAATTTAGGGTGCGCACTATACGCGGGGGCGCACTATCTGTGGGTAAATGCGGTATTTAGAATCAAAGTTACTTATCCTGCCACTTTAAGTTCCCCTCATTCTTGAGGATTACCCTAAATTATAATTCTGTTTAAGAGATAAAAAACTAGATACAGTTACAGTGAAAGTTTCATGCGTAGAACTTCAGTCCTGCACCAAAAAAAATTCCACTTAGGAAATTGCGTTCAGAGTCTTCGAGGTTTCACAGAGCTGAAAAAAAATTCCACTTAGATGACGTTCCACACTACATACTTTCACTGTATCAATAAAAATAATCAAAGAAAGACAGAGGAGTTAGGTAGGAAAACACTCACCAAGTCATCCACAATTTTTTGGATTTCTTCTGCAGCTTTCTTGCATTGATCTTCGAAACCCTGAATAGTGATATGACTTTCATTTTCGCCTTTCCTTGGGAAGCTAATCTGAGTGTCATATTTGGCTCTGATATCGTTGATTTTCTTACCGCTCCTACCGATGATTATCGAGTGGTAATCTGGATCGATGTCAAGGGTCATTGTAAAAGATTTAGCTACTTTCTTCTCTTTCTCCAATTTCAGCTTCTCAACTTGTTGCTCGATAAGTTCAGCCGCTTGCTCAACAGCAGACGCGCGACCTTTAATCTTGATGATGTTTGATCTTAGATCAACTTTAGGCACTTCAATGCGAACATTACCACAATCACTCCTAATCTGGTTGATGTTCTTTCCTGCCTTACCGATAATTGAGCTATGGTATTCAAATGGCACATCTAACTCTCTTTCAATCGGGATAAGGTCTAGAACAGCTGCTTTCGCTAATTCACAATTTTCTGGTCTACCCCAGATTACGATTGTATCAGAGGAGGGAGCAGAATCATGGTAATTTGACGAATCCTCGTCAACATCTCCGTTCACTTCACCCGTTCTGGGGTGATTCGATTCTTCATTGTTAACCATGTTACTTGGCGTTGATTTAATGGACACATTGAAATCTCGCTGAATGTCAGGCAGCCTTTCTTTCCTAATTACATCATGAGGTATTGTGAACTCTATTGTTATTCTTTCTTCCTGCAAATAGAAAAATAATAATTCAATACAAAGACTACAATTTGTACAGATTAAAATATACCAAGATACAAAACTTCCAGCAGGCTGATTTTGCTCTAATGGACGAGAAGAGAAACAAGAAATCGGGAATTATAAATCCCACTGATGTAAACGGCATCACAAGACCACATAATAACAACTCAGAATCATTTACTCTGAAACGAACGACTTTGAACTATGCTAACATAGTGACATGATGCTATTTAAACCAATGGGATTAATCGCTTTCTGCTATCTCGTCTTGTTTCATCTTGTCTTAACCCTAGTCTGCCAGACAAGTTTTTTATACGAGTTTGCCAATTCTGGGTCTTTTAGACCCACATTTAAAATACATGTGTTCAGCGCATTTATGATACATTTTTAATTTTTTTTTACAGTTAAGCAGGGAATAATTGATTTGTTAGTACATGATAACCCACCATCTATAGTCCCTCACCCTAGATAAAGCCGGAGGTCGATACCGTTTTTCGTCAGTTTTCGTCGTTTGTAGATCGACCTTTGACATTCGATACCTGGAATGCGTAAAAAGATATCAACCTCCAGTTTGCACCAAAATGCTCAGTTTATTGTGCCCTTTCAATCGATGCATCATTTGATAGGGGTCATCCTCCAGAATTTTTGAGATGACTCCCCCGCAGCGCGGAGGGGTTAAAACGTTGACAAATTTTGGAGGGGAAGCCTAAAACCAAATTTTGACCAAAGGACATGGCACAATCTTTATGGGAACTGGCTTACCCCTAAATGTTTTTTAAGTATTATAAATCGACAGATTATCACTTAAAAAGAAAAAGTTCTCACGGCACCAAAGTGATCCCATGTCCAGTTTTTTAGCTATTAAAGCTCCAAGACAGGAACTACTTCTCTCGTGCGTTGGCGCGCAATGATGAAGTAGTGCCGGCTGCCTCACAACTCGGCTCAACGTAGAGTGTGATCGGCCCATTTCGATCATTCACTACCTGCTCGACTACCTGACGAAGTCTCTCTTTCTATTCCACTGCTCGTCTCTCTCTCTCCCTTTCCCTCACCCGCACCCCGCACGCTATTCTTTCCACACCCGAGCACGTTTGGGTTCCAAGAAACGAGCAAAAACAATTCGTCCCTATCCGTGTTTATACATTTCTCGGCTTTTCTTGCTTCTTCCGAATTCTTTTGGTCACATTAGTTTACTGTCATCTCTCTCGTATTGAGTAGTCGCGCGCGTTGCCTCGGACGCTTTAAGATTCCGAAGTTGTTGATACTCCAGCTTCAACCTCCCCTCTCCCCTGAGGATACAGATTACGGAATGTAAACAGAAACACTTTTCCGATCGCATTGAGGGAGAGGGAGAGAGAGACGAGCAGTGGAATAGAAAGAGAGACTTCGGCAGGTAGTCGAGCGGGTGAATGAATGATCGGAATGAGCCGACCACACTCTACGTTGAGCCGAGTTGTGAGGCGGCCGGCACTACTTCATCATTGCGCGCTAACGCACGAGAGAAGTAGTTCCCGTCTTTGAGCTTTAATAGCTAAATAACTGGACATGGGATCACTTTGGTGCCGTGAGAACTTTTTCTTTTTAAGTGATAATCTGTCGATTTATAATACTTAAAAAACATTTAGGGGTAAGCCAGTTCCCATAAGGATTGTGCCATGTCCTTTGTATCACAGCCGTATTTTTTTCTGAAAATTGCTTTTTTTTTTAAAGTTGTGACTTGTCAACAATGAATGTTTTTTCTTTGAAAATGGAGGAGTGAATTTTTGAAAATCGACTTTCATCCTCAAAATATCAAAATTAAAAACCAATATCGACATTTGGATTACGCCAAAATGGTCAGCTTTTAATGCCCTTTTTGATGATGTGGCACAAGATAGGGGTTGCGGTTTGAAAATTTTGAGTTGTACGGCCTAAACTAAAGACTAACGAGCAGGCAAATACAATGGGAAGAAAACACTTACCAAATCTTGAACTTCTTCTAGAAGTCTTTGTTTGGCCATTTCTATGCCCTCTTTGGGACCTTTGAGCAAAACGATAGGATCTGCACTTCGAGGAAAACTAATCTTCACGTTTCCGCAGTCATCTTGGATCTGAAGCACTAGTTTTCGAGAGAAATGCCTGTGATGTCTTGGATCTATTTCAATTTGGTCTTCTACTATACTGTCCTGTTAAAATAGAAATTGAAGAATGGTTTTTAATAGAGCTTCCTTAGACATTTAAGTGCGGGCTTAAGGAATCATAAGACCGTAAGACTTTTCACTGAACAACTTTTCAAGAAAATTACAAAGATAAATAAATAAAAGAACACATGAATACACTGACGAATTTTAAAGTGCTTTTCCTTCCTTTAAAGATGATTTGTCGAAAAGTAAACTAGCAACACCGATAAATTCTTATCTCAACTATTTCATTTGTCTCTACCATCAGGTTGGATCTTGGAAGTCGAGTGAGAGCCTCTCCCCTCTTTTACTACTCCACCCCCTCAGTTTTCCCTTCCTGTCTTGACAGTTGATTATCTCTGTGGACACGGTTTGTAGCTATGAAGCTTATTTGCTACCTGTTTGGTTTAAATGCAGAAACTTGTGGGGGGGGGGGTGATTATGAACGATTGTATCGTAATCTTATCCGGTTGCTATCGAGAGTGTGTGATTCTTACAGGCGGTGGCAATCCTTCTAGTAGACATTCCCAAGGAAACCCTTAATCCCTGTGATAGTGTTGTCTCGCACGCAGTGGACTCCGCGATTTTGTGAAAACAAGAATAAGTTCCTACCGCCACACCGCCTATACTAATGCTCCATCTTTTCCAATTTCATAATTTTGGTCATATCAAATTTTGAACGCCGGATGAAAACTCAAGGGAAGCAGATTTATTCCACACCAGAGAGCGTAATCACCAAATGGCCCTGAGAAATACCATGTTTTTTTTCATAAAAGCTTTTTAAGTGCAATTTTTCAGATTTTTCCGAAAAATTTGACTCAGACTGGAATTTTCTTCGTGGAACTTCCGCTAAGTGGAATTTTAGTCGCGGCCAAAATACATTTTTTTTTTTTCATAAGAGCTCTTCAAGGGAAATTTTTTAGATTTTTCGAAAAATTTGACTCAAACTGGAATTTTTTTTGTGGAACTTTCGCTAAGTGGAATTTTAATCGCGGCAAAAATACATTTTTTTTCCATAAAAGCTCTTCAAGTGGAATTTTTCAGATTTTTCTGAAAAATTTGACTCCAACGGGAATTTTCTTTGTGGAACTTTCACTAAGTGGAATTTCAATCGCGGCAGAACCGAGGTTCCACACAATGAGCTTCCACTAAACAAGCAAACATAACATGAAACTCAAATTAACTTACTATGTTTTTAATTGTTGCTTCTAATTCTTTCTTTGCTTTCTTCACAGCCTCTTCTGTTCCGATAATCGTAATCAATTCCTGGTCTTCGTCATTTTTGTCAGGGAAAAGGACCTTGGCTCCTGTGCTGTCCTTTAACTGTAAAGAAATTTTAAATTATTCAAAGAAAACTCCTTACTCACTGAAGATAGGAACTTATAAACCAACAATTTACAGGATCAATTCATCGAGCTGACACAAAAACTCAACCTTCATCCAAATGGGGCTCTTGCAAACTTTTGCTACAAGCAATGGAATAGTTCTGGTAAAAACCAGCAAAAATCACGATAAGCACATTAAAAAATTACGAAATTAACTCATAGACTCACAAAATGACTTAAAAGATTAAGTTGTAATGGCAGAGCTACGCAGGTACCATGGGTGATCCTTATCCAATTTGAAGCTTTCCTCAGTGTGTTTCTATAGAGTGTGTGTGTGTGAGAGAGAGAGAGAGAGAGAGAGAGAGAGAGAGAGAGAGAGAGAGAGATAGAGAGAGAGAGAGAGAGAGAGAGAGAGAGAGAGAGAGAGAGAGAGAGAGAGAGAGAGAGAGAGAGAGAGAGAGAGAGAGAGAGAGAGAGAGAGAGAGAGAGAGAGAGAGAGAGAGAGAGAGAGAGAGAGAGAGAGAGAGAGAGAGAGAGAGAGAGAGAGAGAGAGAGAGAGAGAGAGAGAGAGAGAGAGAGAGAGAGAGAGAGAGAGAGAGAGAGAGAGAGAGAGAGAGAGAGAGAGAGAGAGAGAGAGAGAGAGGAGAGAGAGAGAGAGAGAGAGAGAGAGAGAGAGAGAGAGAGAGAGAGGAGAGAGAGAGAGAGAGAGAGAGAGAGAGAGAGAGAGAGAGAGAGAGAGAGAGAGAGAATTTAGACAGGAATTTCCCAAGACACATGCGTAGCTCAGTTATAGAAGAGCAAAGATTGCCTTTTCAATGAGATTGGTATCGAGAAAGAAAATAAGAAACTGTAGTTAAGAGGAAACCTGATATTTTAAAAGCTTCTCTGGCTGTTAACAATGTACCTTTTTCAGGTTGTCTCTTTGCTTTCCAATGATCAGCCGATGGTGCTCAGGTTTCGCTCGAACCTCCGCAGTGAAACTATTCTGTTCAGTCTCGGAAGCCAACTCCAATAACTGTTCTTTGGCACGTTTCACATCATCCTCAAGTCCACGGATGATCACAATTTCACTTCTACCATCGGGCGAGGGGAATTTAATAGTCACATTGCCGCATTCAGATTTAATTGCTTGAACGAGCCTCTTTTTGGGTCCAGTCAATTGAGCGTGTACTTTCTTCGGAATTCCAACTTCTTCGACAGCTATTGCTGCCATTTCGTTTTGGATTGCCTGAAATGAAGAAAAAAGCGAAGACATAAAAAAATTTGAACAGAGAACTTTGCAGCAGAGCAGTAATTTTCAACAATTCATTTGCACTCCAACTGGTCAACAATGAAACTCTTAACACCTGGCAGAGTAATTTTGAAGCTTCTGCCTTAGCATATCCCAACTTGTTGGCATTTGATTCTAATTTTGGCCAGTGGGGTCGACTTCTAAGCTGATAGGAAGTTACGAATTTTAATATAATTCTTCAACAAGCAAAAGGATTCAGATACTAGATAAACAACCCCAAAGGCTCTTTGCAAAAATGTTGCCAAAAATCTGAACAGCAGCAGAAAGTAAAGTCTGATTTTGATGAGACACAAGGCTATGCAATTACGTAAAGCCACAGACATAATCCAAATGAGAAGGATGGGATCGTTCCCAATGCTACACAAAGGCTTCGTATTTGAACGCAACGGCGCAGTAGAGTTGAGAAATGTTCAGCCTCTTGCGCCATTCCGCGGTCGAAAGCCGGAGTCACATCACCTTGACTCTTCTGCACGATCTGTCTTCACTGATGAGCGGTGCGCATTCCGTGCTGGCTTTTTGAAATCCTGAATGCTGGTTGGTCAATTCTTGCACTCACTGGGAACAAATTTTGCTCTCCCTTCTTTGCCAATCGAAACGCAATACACCTAATGCCTCATCGAGCACAGAGTTGGGAATCATTATTAGATACTCATCATTAGAGTAGAAATAGAAACAGGAGTGCAAAATGCTTCAAAATGCAGGAAGTTTCATGCGATCCGGAACTTACCCGTCACAAAAATAAATGCAAAGAGTTACTTACCAAAATTTGACGGGCTGCTTCTTCAACATTTTCTTTGATTCCACGGATGATAATATCATCACTCTTGTCAGTTTCTTTCGGTAAATCAATTTTGGTGCTTGTGTCTTCGCGAATCTTTCGAATAGTATTACCACCTTTCCCGATGATATTCTTGTGGAATTCTTTGAAAATAGTGACGGTTTTGCAGTAGTTTTTGCGTTCTATATCTTTCACCCAGTCAGCCAGCTGTCTCTTGCACTTCCTGACATCATCTTTTGGACCACGCATTTTGACAATATCGCTGTTATCCGACAATGGAGGAATATTGATAATCACAGCCGGGAACTTGTCTTTCAGTTCTCTGATGTTTTCACCACCTACGCCGATCAGATCTCGATGCAATTTGCGACTGATATTCATGTCTTCTTCTACTTCATTTTCAATTTTGAATATCTGAAACAGTCAAAACAAAATGTAATAATAAAGAATGTTCCAATTTATCTGGTTTTCTGACTTGGCTTCTCAATTTCTCCAGCCTGAGGCTTGAACTTAACCGGGCGCCATGTGCCAAATATGCCTAAAAACAGAAACCATGGCCAAAAGTGGTACCCACAGGAAGGTAAAATTTTTTCTTTCTTTCATTCTCTTTTCTAAAATAATGCCAGATTATCAGTGGAAAATTAAAGTTCCTTTCAGAAAAGGAGGCGCACCTATACCGATAATTTTTGACGTATTTTAAATTTTCATTCCTTCAAACCAAATCAAAGCTTGCCTGTGATTTTGACCTTTGACTTTGCCTTTGATGTGAAAGCACTCTCCAATAAAAAGCCAACATTCAAATTCAATGTTATTAGTGATTATTGTGTAATGTGAGAAATAACTTTGAAAAATTCCAAAGATTATCCTTCTAGGTGTGCCTACACTTCTGAAATGACCTCCAATACATGACGTTCAGCTAAGGACGGGGCACATACCTTATGGGAGTTATGGGAAATGGCCCCTTGCCAAAAGTTGATTTTTTTACATGGATCGACGCCGCTCGTCGAGCTGATCAAAAGTTCTCACGGCACCAAAAAAAGTTACCGTGCCGTTTTCGCGCATTTTAAGCTCAAAGTTGACAAATAACTATAGGAATCGGCATCAGTACGGAGTGCATTTCTCGGAAAAGGACGGGTGATCGGCGCTTCTGTCTCTCGTAAAACAATATCATTGTTCACAGTCGGACCGACCGCACGCACGTCTAGTGTCCGTTCCTCTCCCTTATTATACCCTTTCACACATTTTCCTTTTACTCACTGACCGCATTCCCCTCCACCCAAGAGCCTCATCTCATCATAGGAAAATGTGTGAAAGGGTATAATAAGGGAAAGGAACGGACACTAGACGTGCGTGCGGTCGGTCCGACTGTGAACAATGATATTGTTTTACGAGAGACAGAAGCGCCGATCACCCGTCCTTTTCCGAGAAATGCACTCCGTACTGATGCCGATTCCTATAGTTATTTGTCAACTTTGAGCTTAAAATGCGCGAAAACGGCACGGTAACTTTTTTTGGTGTCGTGAGAACTTTTGATCAGATCGACGAGCGGCGTCGATCCATATCAGAAAATCAACTTTTGGCAAGGGGCCATTTTCCGTAAAGAATGTGCCCCGTCCTTTGCAGAGTCATCTGTTATCCAATTCAAAGTATCCAAAGACAATCAATTTGGGAAATTGACACGTGGCCCCATCTAGTGGATTGAAATATCCTCAGCTTTCACCTGGAATCTTCTTGACAGAAGAGCCACTAATTGCAGAGACCAAATTAGTACACACAAAAAAATTTCGCAAGAGGGCCAAAAAACCCGTTTTAAAGCCCAGCAGGTGGTTTCGAAAAAGTCAAAATATATTTCCTCGACGCTTACAGTGGTCTTACAAAATGGAAAAAATAGTTGTTGAAATTTTCAAATTAAAACTATATGGCTTTAAAATAATTATTTATGTTCCTCTTTTAAAACTTGGTTTTGAGAAATACTTAAGTTTCTGCCAGAGACAACAGAGACCACACACTACCTATCTCGCCCATAAAGACAATTTTTTTATTTTGGCGACACAACAAAGCAATGTCCAACGGCTCCTATGTGGAATGCTGAGCAAAGATGTTGATGTCAGTAGCCAATCAGAACGAAGTATCAATGTTTTGGTCCTTGGTCAACAGTCCACATCATAGCCATTGGGTGTTGTTCCCTAAGTTATTTTGTTGAGTCCACGAAACTAAAATCTTCCACCGCGCGATCGGCTAGTGCGTGGTCCCTGCCGTCTCTGGTTTCTGCAATTAGCGGTTCAGATGTACGATGTACAGTCCGAGACAAAAAGGATGTCAGACCTCCGCTGTCTCTGGTTTCTGCAATTAGCAGTTCAGAAGTGCAGTCCGAGACAAAAAGGATGTCAGACCTCTGCTGTCTCTAGTTTCTGCAATTAGCTGTTCAGATGTACAGTCCGAGACAAGAAGGATTTCAGACAACTCTTCAGATTTTGGTTTAGGTTAGACCCTCTGCAATGCTCACTTTTAATAAGATGAGTATTGCAGGTAGTCTACTTTGAGATATTGGCTCACATTCTTTTCGTCCCTGACTGTACAAATTCAGGATATTCACTCCCATTTTAATGAACACAAATTAGACAAATCTTTACTCAAAATCTGGCAACATTGAGATTTGTTCAACAAAAAAAAAAAAAAAAAAAAAAAATAAGGGAAAAAAAGGACAAAGCAGGTCAATGAAACATACCATGCCTTCGATATCTTTCTTTGCTCCATCAACACCAGCCTTGTCACCTTCGATTCGAATGATGTGCGACTCAGAGATGTTGATTTCAACATTGAATTCATCTTGAATGCGGTTGATATTACTGCCTTGTTTGCCAATGATGTGTTTGTAATACTTTGCATCCACGGGAAATTCTTCATAACAGAGATTGTTTCTCAGCTCAGAGACCAATTCGTCCAAAGCAACTTGCACTTTAGTTATTGTATTTGTAGGCCCTTCAAATTTCAACCAACCATTCTTGGACGAATCTTCAGAGTAGCTCATTTGGACCTATAAAAACAAAAGAATCCAAAAAGAATTTTAGAGGATTTTTTTTTTTTTTTTCGCGTGCGTGAATTATTTGAGGAAAAGCACAGCCATCCTTCATCATCCATTGTTGTCCAACAAACAGTTCGGGTGAGATAATAATATGCACAACCGTTAGTTAGGGTCTTCACCCAAATCTCACAATAAAAGAGGTTGATCCAGCTCCCATAAGGAATGGGCTATCGGCAAAAAAATTTCATATTTTCAGGGTCGATAGGACTCGTCAAGACGCGTTCAACGATGGCCAGTTTTTTAATTTTGGTCAACTGGTAAGGGGGGGAGGGGGGTCCACAGTCAAAACCATCAAAGTCCCATAACTTTCGCCCAAATCAATATTTTGACTTGTCCTTTGCGCCAAAAGATTTGTCTTAAAAAGAGCTTTCGATTGATGTGTATGAAAACTAAATTATACAAATTTTATTTTAAACCAATTTTTTTCAATTTTTACAATTTTCCGACTTGAATTTTTTGGTTTTTTGAGCCTGAAAAATACGCGCAATGGGTTGAGGAGAATAAAGAACTATGGGAATAAAAGTCAAAGCTATGCTCTTTCGAATGGCACAAACCGCGATCCGGGGAAATGCTTCGTTCAAAATTTATAAGCACCTAAAGTTGCGCACCTCCGAAATCACGGTGCGTTCAGTGCATGTTTTCAATGGCACGCGTCACCCTCGCTCACCCGAGATCGGTACGCGACATCTTGATGATCTTGGTTTCAACCTTCTCTAATTAAAATTGGCAAAGTACAGCTTATCCCTTTCATGCTAAAACATATCAATATTATGAGGTGTGATAAATAAAAATATAAACAACTTAATTCATGTGTTTTGTTTATTTAATGAACAAATTCAATACCTGCGATAAATCCAGGTTAGGGTCAATGTATCTGTCTCGTTTTGGTCCACTAATATACTTAAAAATCCACTGAGGACAGCTGACCTTTGCTGAGACCATACTTTTGGCTCTATTGTGCACCTTTTCAATGGCTGAAAAGAAAGAAATTAAAAGTTAGCGATAAAAAGATGCGGTCAATGATAAAATTTAAGGTGATTCATTAAAACTACGCCGAATTATAAACCCCTTCTTTCCTTGGTGACAACAATTTTTCCTAGAGAACATTTTATCTGTTTTTCTTTAAATAAATATGGCTCATACAACAGTTAAACTTTCCTTCTTTTCTTTTTTGACCTTCCGAAAATCTAGGGTGCATTTTATACACAGGTAAAACAGTAATATTGTGATGTTACAATGCAATATTGAAATATTGTATTGATTCTATACTTCGCCCATACAGGATATGTAAAGTACACGTGTAATAATAAAAAAATAAAAAAAAAATCCTGCTCCCTGCACCATTAGTTTGCAATGTACAGGGTCTTCAAAAAGTCCGAGTACACCCCTGTAACTTTTGAACGGCTGATTTTTAAGGAACCAAATTTTGCAGGTGATCGAATATGGCCATGATGCACTTTTGGGTCTTGTTGAAATTTTCAGGGCCCCCGGGAGGGAGACGCTAGGGGGGGTGGCCCCTCCGAAAATCGAATATTTCAAATGGCGACCCCCATTTTTTATTACACAACTAAAAAATGCATAAAATTCTAAGACTTTTGGCACAAACCGCAGATCGATATCGTTATTCGTTTTCGATATATCGAAGTTTAAAGTTCAATTCAGACCAATTTTCAAAAAATCGTAACTCCCGTTTAAAAAGTCGGAATTTAAGGAATTAGGAGTCGAAAATACTCTAAAAAGCAAGTCCTTTTCAGAAAAAAATACGGTTTTGATATTAATCTAGTCTTAGAGCCCCCCAAAATTATTTAAAAAAATGACCCCTCAGGGGGGCTATCTCAAAAATTCCGAGCCACGACCCCTATTGAGTGATACATCGCTTGAAAGGACGCACAAAACTGAGCATTTTGGCGCAAACCGCAGGTCGATATCGTTTTTGGTTTTCGATATATCGAATAACAAAGTTGGATTTTTACCCATTGTCAAATTTCGATATATCGAAAACAAAAAACGATATCGACCTGCGGTTTGCGCCAAAATGCTCAGTTTTGTGCGTCCTTTCAAGCGATGTATCACTCAATAGGGGTCGTGGCTCGGAATTTTTGAGATAGCCCCCCTGAGGGGTCATTTTTTTAAATAATTTTGGGGGGCTCTAAGACTAGACTAATATCAAAACCGTATTTTTTTCTGAAAAGGACTTGCTTTTTAGAGTATTTTCAACTCCTAACTCCTTAAATTCCGACTTTTTAAATGGGAGTTACGATTTTTTGAAAATTGGTCTGAATCGAACTTTAAACTTCGATATATCGAAAACGAATAACGATATCGATCTGCGGTTTGTGCCAAAAGTCTTAGAATTTTATGCACTTTTTAGTTGTGTAATAAAAAATGGGGGTCGCCATTTGAAATATTCGATTTTCAGAGGGGCCACCCCCCCTAGCGCCCCCTCCCGGGGGCCCCGAAAATTTCAACAAGACCCAAAAGTGCATCATGGCCATATTCGATCACCTGCAAAATTTGGTTCCTTAAAAATCAGCTGTTCAAAAGTTACAGGGGTGTACTCGGACTTTCTGAAGACCCTGTATGTATTTCAATCAAATAACTGGACTTATAATGAGTAAGAATAGAGAAAATTAAAACAGTAGTGGTAGTAATGGTAAATTCCAGCCGCCAAAAATTAAAAAAAAATTAAAAAAGAGACTGCGTAGTTAATACCTTGTGTAAGTTTGTCTCTCGGACCATAAAGAGTGACGCTGCCATCGGGATCCGCTTCCAGCGGCATTTCAACGGAGACCTTGCATTCTCGAAGAATCTCGGTGAGACCACTGTCTTTGTGACCAGCAACATATCTATGCTGCTCGATAGGCACTTGCACCTTCATTATTTTGCAGGTTTTGTTCTACATAATCAGAATAATTTTAATTAATAAATAATTAATAATTAATGAATAATTTAATTAAAGAGACTCTGTCAGAAATGCAAAGATATGACAGTGAGTGGATGAAAATCTTTTAAAAATTCTTTAGCCAATTAATTTCAAATTTTACGCAGTTAATCATTGAATAGTAATGAACATTTAAATACAAAGTTGCTCAGGAATTCGTGAATATTGAATAGTAATTATAAGGATTCTTTAGGAGCATTTCTATGGAGTCACTCACTGATGAAAGGTGACTTGATGGGTCTGTTGCACACTTCAGCTGGGGCGTTTTAAAGTATCCTACAGAAAGTAAAAAGGCCGTAAAAATGACAATGGCAGCATCAGAAAACACTAAAATTCATTCATAAACTAAAAATTGCAAAACATGTCAGACAGTTTTTACCCCTGTATCTTTTCACCATGTGCACGATATTTTGCGGAGTTAGCGCAGCACATTCAAATAATCATGGCCGACTGTCATCACAGCTGACTTCATGAACAAATAAACAGTAAACTCTGACGGCGTTTGTTTGAATTCTCACGTCTCAAAATCCTCAATTCCTCACAATAGGTTGTGAAAGGTACGGAAACCAATACTTGTGTCAAAAAATTATCGAAATGAAATGAAAACACGCAGGAGTTCCGAGTATGATTCCAACTTCAATCATCATCCTTGGAACTCCTGTGTGTTATTGTTTCATTTTGGTAAGTTTCCGACACAAATATCGGTTTCCGTACCTTTCACAACCTATTGTGAGGAATTGAGGATATTGAGACAAGAGAATTCAAACAAACGCCGTCAGTGTTTACTGTTTATTTGTTTATGAAGTCAGCTGTGATGACAGTCGGCCATGATTATTTGAACGTGCCGCGCTAACCTCGCGAAATATTGTGCACGTGGTGGAAAGATACAGGGGTGAAAACTGTCAAGTATTTTTTTGCAATTCGTGAGTTTATCAATGAATTTTAGTGTTTCCTGATGCTACCATTATCCTTTTTACCGTTTTTTAATAATGAATTAATACTTTAAAACACTCTAGCCGAAGTGTGCAACATACCAATTGCGATTAAAAAGTAGTATTTATAGGACTCCTCTTTTGGCTCAAGGCTCCTTTGATTTTAGAACTGATAACTCACTCCTTTATAAATAAATAAAAAATAAATAATTCATGTGATGCTTACCAATTCTTCTTGACGAGCCAGAATCTCTTTCTGTACGGCTAAGACATCTTCTCTGTGACCTCTGATGACCCACTGCACTGTTTTCCCCTCCTCTCTGGACTCCAGCTTTAATTTGTGGGATGGTGGAACAGAGATTTTCACATTCTTCTTTGCGCTCAGATTATCAATGTGTTCGTTGTCAGCACCACAGAGCAGAGGATGATTCCTTCTCTCCACATCCACTCGGACGGAGGCTTTCTTTGCCTGTTCCAAAAACAAGAGGTAATAAGAAAAAATTGAACTTAAGAGTCTAGTGTTGTTAAATTCACAGTATTCTTTCTGCAGAAATCTTCTGAAGAAAAGAGGGACTCAGCACAGTGCACAGGCTTTCTCAGCTTTTTCAAACGCTCAAATTTTTCCTGAATTTCAGGCTCTACTGAACTCTATAAGTGGCCCATTTTGACTGCGCTTCAACCGCAAATATCTCCCAAACTTATCATACGATTAAGTTGGTGCCTGGAAGGCTTCCTCTCTGCATCACATCAGCTTTCATTTGAGAACAATACAAAAAATCCATCATCCCATTCAAGCTCACAATTTCTTGCCGATATATCTGACCCGAAAATTATTCCCAGAAAGATCGGAAAGCTCAAAATGTTCCTTAGAATTTTATTTTGGACGCAACCTTTGAACATTTCTGAAAAACTGACTCTAGCTCCCGCAAATAACGGTCAAAGACGGAAAACCTATGGTTTCAGAGACAGTGCGCAACGGAGGCGCGATCTAGCAGATTTGAATGTCACTACATGTCGTTGAGGAATCACCTTAAATCTTTTGAGGCAAAAGTTCAGAACAAACCCATTCTCAACATTGCAATGATTTTCCTTTTCAAAATAGTAAAGAAACAACGTTCGACTTACCTGCTCATCACTGATTTTCAGGATTTCCTGACAGGCCAGCTCAATATTTTCAGCAGCTCCTACAATTAGGATTTTATCAGAGGTATCACCATGACCAGGGATGGTGATTTTGGTGTCAGTTTCTTTTTCCAAATCCTTCAAGCGCTGACCCATCTTTCCCATAATCATTGGATAAGACTCTTTGGGAACCGATATGGCTTTAGTCCGCTGGAAAAAAAAGAGATGTGAACTACAGATTTCTAACTGACTTACTTCTAGATATGTTTTAGCTTCCAGACTAAAAGTTTTGTATAATGAATAGAAATGTAACTTACTATTAGAAATATTTCAGTTTTCTGGCTGAATTTTTTTTTAAAACAAAGTAGTACTTGTAAGTAGACAAGTTCAGCCGCCAAAACTATACGTTTGTTATGTTGGTATTTCACAGCAAACGACTGAACTGAGAATACAAAAAGGGAAAAAGAAGGAATGGAGGTACAGTCAACGAATTTGATAATGTCAGTTGACTCCTTAGATTTTGATTTACGTAGGCAACCTGCAATACTTAACACAGTGAATTGAAGCATTGCAGGTTGCCCATCTTGCTAAAATTTAAGGAACCGACTGACATTATTTAATTTGTTGACTGTAGCTACCAATTTACCTCAAAGTAAAGTAAGAGGACAAGAGGGAAACTGAACCAAGCATGACGCCATCAGGAAAGGAAGTACCTCAAGAACACACAAGGAAGAAAGAAATTAGTATCAGTGTTAAACACTGACAATTATTTCTACTTCTGGTATAGTCAGTCCATGCCATCCATCGTTGCTTGTCTTAGCATCATCTTTTAAAGTGTGAAAAATTGATAGACAGACAATTTTCCGAGTTGAAAGCAGAGTTCTATGATTAGAAATCATGAATTTTGTCAAGGTCTTTTTTTGTAGCTTTTAGTTGCGCTCACAAAAATGACTTTGAAGGACCTTCCTGATATGGAACAGTGTTGATGACATAAAATTTATCAAATAAATCTTGACAAGGGCACAGATCTATGATTGGAAGTGACGACCCTGGGGGGAGGGGAGGGGATAAAATAATAAGGGGGAAAAAATACTTTACCTCAGTTTTATACAATTTAGTGATCCTCTTAATAGCTTCGTTTACGCCAGCAGGTGTACCACTCACAACGAACGTTAGGGACTGATCCTTGGAGATGGACATTTCAATCTGGGCACCAGTATCCTTTGTGATATTGGTTGGCTTTGGATCACCCTCACCAAATTTATCACTATCAAGCTTACGATCGACAGACGGTACGGTTATGATCTGAAATCAACATGCGATTCATATTAGATGACTCACTTGACAACTTGATACTTCCCAGAGATCAAGTTACAACCAGAAATGCAATGAAAAAGAAAAGAGAAAAAGTAGTTTCGGTTGCAGGTCACAATGTCAGATAGCTCTAATAAAACTTCATTTCACATTAGGTGTGAATCAATTTAAACGTGGAACACAATGGAGTGGATTACTTACTTTCACTTGCCTAGGCGATTCGAAGAAGACAGAAAATTCTATTTTTTCTGGTTTGTTTACATACTTTTAAGGAGGACAGTAACTATCATTTAAAGAAAAGCTAGTCCAAGTTAGGTTGCGTGTAAACAAGTGTTCTCAGTGAATAAAATTACTCTTGAAATTTGATTAATGACATATTGCTGAGAAATTTATATTCTTCTATTTCTATTTCTGTTTGGCGATCTAAGACCATAGTGCACTGAAGAGACAATTGCTTATATTTTCAGCAAGAAATATTCCAAAGAGCACACAGGTCACTAAATGTGGACTTTACCAGGATGTTACATGGTGAATCAACACATACATGTTAACGTCTCTCTTTCAGCAAACAACTCAATCAATATTTCACACTTTAAAGTATAAATCCTCAAATGTTCAAACCAACTCCACTGAATTATTCAGTGAACTATGGCGTTTTAAATTGTTTGCTAGAAAAACGACACATAAACCCACTTAGAGGTTTGGTCCTTTCCTGGAGATGTAACAGTAATTATCAGCTGTTTTCTTATCTCTAGGATGCGACAGGAGAAAAAAACCTATCTTATATACCTACAGGTATGGATTATTTCAGCCGATAAACAAGACCATTTAAACTATCAAACACGTTTTTCTTGAAATGCGGTTTTTTCTTACTTACATGTAGTTTGTCCGGAAAGGCCCACAATTACTGATCTACTGATAAGTTGGTTTTATTATATTTTTCTAAAGAATGTTTCTCTATGGGTACTTACAAATACAATGAGAGACTAGAGTCCCTTGATGGAAATATTGTATAGGGAGTACCGACACGAGCTCAACGAGTTGTGATTGGTCGTTGGTTTTAGGCTCTCACGGAGTCGAGCAGGAGTCGACGACATCGAAGGCTCCACACGAAAGGAGTCGATTCGTAGAGGAACGTATAGGAACGGACCGGAATGCCGGCAAATCCGCCAGTCCACCACTGGTCCACTGTCGAACTTAACCTTCGAATGCGTTCACACGGTCGACAAAATCGACTCCTGTCAAAATGCATAAAGTGTCGTGTCGGTACTCCCTATACAATATTTCCATCAAGGGACTCTATGAAAGACATGCTTACCTTGGATATGTTCCGTGGACCGACCCTCATGCGTCCATTCTCCTGCACCTTCCCTTTCTCCTTCTGGCTTTTGGTAGTCTCTAAAGAAGGAAACATCTTTGCATAGTCTCCAGCTTCACTACCGCCAGCATTGGCTTTAGATACACTACCTTCTTGTTGCATCGTTATTTTAATAGATCCTCACTCGTCGGTTAAATCCTAGAACAAAATAACAATAACAATTTAAAAAAAAAAGCATTGCCAACAAGGCTTCAAAGCCAGCATCACAGTCCAAAATCAAAATTTGCGACTCTCCTGCCGGAGCCAACGAATAATGTACTAAGGCCGTTTGCCATTCAGACACAGATTCAAGACCTTTTTGCGTCAGCAGACATTTCTTCCCAAAATTAGTTTGACCAGCTCCAGTTTCAGAGCTTAGCTTGCAATGATTCAAACTGTAAACGTGGAAAGTAATTTCTGTTTCTAATAAATTTCACAAACCATAGATGGCTTCCGACCAAAGAGAAAGTGGGGACTTTCAGCGAAAGAATACAAGCAAGATCCAGAAAAAATGAGGAAATATTTTTCCAAACTTAGTTGAAATCTTTGATTTCAGCGGAGGAAATTATACAACTCCTTCCTTTCTACAACTCTAACCAATAAACAAACCTCTTAACAGTAAAACCTCACAAAGAAAATGTACACGGCCAAACAGTCAAGTTCAAAGGTCCCTTATGTTTTGAATAAAGCAGCAAAGGTATCTAGTGTTAGTAAACATAGATACCCTTTTAATAAGCTCTTTGAGCCATGGGCAGATCCAGCCCTCATTAGTAGAGAGGAGGGATGGCAAAATGAGGATATCCCCCCCCCCCATGACCCTCTTATTCATTTCACTCTCTTCCTTTTCTCCTCTTTTACACCTTTAATGACCTAACCGGGGGGGGGGGGGGGGGGGGGGGGGGCTTTCTGTACCTATCCATTGATGATTTCAGCTCACAGTTACAGTCTGTTGAGTTCATTGAAACTGGCAATTCACTTCTGGACGGAAGGCAGTGCTATTTTTTCAGAAAAAATATGGCTATTACCGCCTTAAAATTTGAAAGTCCGAACTGATACGAGCTTTACCCCTAATTCTGCATATACGAGAGAAACCAGAGAAAAACACTGTGATAGAAAAGTAGAATCAAGCAACCAGATAACAGAAAATGATTGAAATTGATTTTACCAGGAGTGAATATCTAATTATTTCCTGATGAGGAGAAAAAGTTGGGAGATGGAAAGTAGATTTATTGCATAAGAAGTTGAACCTTACCCTAAATCTATTTTTTTTTCTTTTTTCAAATTCAATCAAGATCTTTAAAATTTCTTTTCAAGTTAAAATTTATGAACTCAAATCTCACTTAAATGGTTTAAATTATCCAGTTTTATAGCAAATACTTTGCACAAGCTGAGTACGCAACATGACAATTACCAACTTCAAATTATCTAAAAGAACCTTAAAAATATCTTTGTGGTATAGTTGGAGTAAATTTTCAAGGGGAGGGATGACTCCATAAAAGAGAAATTTCAAGTATTTGTCTAGCCTGTGAAAGTAGATTACCATTCAGCGAGCTGAATAGGGACTTCATATTTAAACAGATAACATATCGATAAAACTACACTCAAGTGATTCTATTGGGTGCGAGACTGATTCGGGGCGGATGTACAAATGCTCAGTCGCTCGTTATGTAAAGGTGTTTCCCGAAGAATGATTTTCGAATGACATCCGCCTCAAAACAGTCTCTCACCCAATAGAATCACTTGTGTTCAGTTTTATCGATCCGTTTGACTATGAAGTCCCTGATCAGCTTACAGTATACACAAAGCAGAAGTATCACAATCTTTTCAAATTTTAACACATGATGTAGTATTGTGATGGTATAAAATGTGAGGGAAATAATGTTCATTTAAGAAATTAAATGTAAGCTGCAACTGTAATAGAAACATTCCCACATCCTGAAATTTTGCCTTACCTCCGATACCAATGTTTCCTTTGGCAAAAATAAATATTCTGTAGGAAATACCCCACAAACACTTTCGCACATCTAGCTTGATATGGGGGAACTAGACCCTCAAATATTTTCTGATGGAAACCCTCAGACTCTCATTTCTAACTATGGGGGAGATCCCCAGACCCCCCTTTAATATGCTAGCGGAGACCCCCAGACCCCTCTTCAAGGGGTTAATTTTACAGTAGACTGGTTGCAGAATGTTTTAGCAATTTTTCATCAAAATTCAAACAGCTTCATTTGAAATATTCCAATTTTTTCCTACAAGTTTACCAATTTTACCCGAATCCCCCATTGATATTAATGGAAACCTTTTGTTCTCCATAACTTGCTTGTAATTTGAGATTTCGAAAAACCAAAAAAAATCCCTCTGGGAAACGTTAAAAGCAACTTCTGAAAAATGTGGATGCATATGGAGCAATGGTCCTAAAGTTATGCTGGGATACAGACAAACAGACATCAGCACCATCGCAATACTACTTATCTCAATTTCTAACTTCGTTAAATGTGAGAAAGTAAAAAACCAGTATTCAGGAAAGAAATATTTCAGCAGAATAATAAGGAATAGGAGCATATAAGACTGAAATAGGAAGATGCATAATTTAACTGCAGCTAGCCAGCACGGCTCATCGGAATGGAACAGAACAAGCAAACTACTTTAAATGGTCCATCCACGGATTACGGTCACACTAGACCATTTGACAGTAGCCCATTTCATTTTATACTATTATGTTCCACGAATAAAAAAATTTGCGTACGATTTTGAAAGTCCTTCCAGAGATTGCCTCTTATGTCGTAAGCTCATTTTTCTCAGTAAACTTTTAGGATAAAAAAAAGACCAAATTAAAATCAAGAAAGTGGCCATTTGGCTTGATGTGATAAAGGCAGAAAACCGTTTATTCTGTAGAAAAAAATCTGCCCTAAATACTAGAATTTTCGCTAAAGGAAACAGTAGTATGCGAGAACTTGGAAGGTGCGTGCACCTCAATTGGGGAAAGGTACCATTTTGGAACCTCAGACCGTTTCCATTAAAGTCACAGCTTACATTTAACTTCATAAGTGATCACTATTCCATCAAAGTTTATGCTAATAACAGTGCCATTTATTACATTAAATTTAAAAAAAAAAAAAAAAAAAAATCTGCTTCAATACAACTGAATAGTAAAATCTACTTTTACCAGACAACAAACACTTGACATTTTTCTTTTATGCAGCCACCCTTTCCACTGAAAATTTACTCCAACTGTACCACGGAGTTCTTTCAGGATTCTTTAAGAAAATTTGAAGTCAGTAATTGTCATGATACCCTGTCAACTTTAGCAAAGAAATTGCAATCAAATTGAATGATTTTGACTAAATGAAAGAGATATGAGATAGTAAATTTCAACAAGTAAAGAAATTTTGAGGATCTTGATGAAATGCAGAATAACAAATTTGGACCAAGTATAAGGTTCAACTTCTTACGCAGTAATTCTACTTTCCATCCTCTAAGTGTTTTTTCTCATCAGTAAATAATTGGATTTTCACCCTCGGGAAAAATCGTTTTTCATTATTTTCTGTCATCGGTTCGGTTGGTGTTTTTCACCGTCCCTCCCATACAATCAGAAGCAGCGGTGCAGCTTTTGCCAACTGGTTTTTTTTGGAGATCCAGATTTACAATCTCTTTAAATCTTTCCGTTTTTAAGTTTTGAAATTGTTTACAGTAGCTTAATACGACTGTCAGGACTCGATACTTACTCATAATGCATTTGCTCTACCCACTGAAGCATTGAGAAAAAAGAAATGCTTTTTCAGAATACGGATATTGAAGAAATAAAAAAAAATTGGGTAGGTTATTTACTGAAATGAAAGACCCGTGATTTGAACGCTCAATGAAGAATGCTAGAATTGAACCATTTTGAGTACTGGATTCTGACACCTATGCCTGCTTCCGAACTGCATTAAAACGCATCAATGAGCAGTTGATTAGCAACGAGTAAAACCCTGCGCTAACTAACCACTCACCAATGAGTTTTTGAAGTAGTTCCGAAGCAGGCACCGCTACTTGTCAGAACCCAATACTCAAAATGGTTCAGCTCCATCAACTCCATTACTTTATATGTTTAATGCGTCTCTACTAATTTAATTATCATCCATGACTGATTTTGAGTCAGTGCGAAAAAGCAACAGAATACTTGAAATAACAATGTGGAGGGGAGAGGAAACTGGATGAAGGAGAGTGGCAGTAAAATGAAAGGAAATTCCCAGAAGGGATCAACAAATAGACAAACAGGGTAAAGGTCACTTCAAAAGAGCTGACACAAACCTAATCAGCAAAGTTGCATCTACCGTTCAAAGAGTAATTACTTCAGGGATGCAGCAGATTCACATGCGCTGACTGCAAAGCAACAAAAGAAATTAACTCCCACCAACTCTTGTTTAATAACCTTTACCGTTCTCACAAACATATTTTTTCCGTTCCAATATCTTCTACTGATTGACCCACACAACAGCTTCCTGAATAGATGTGAGCAAAAGACCACTAGAGTGTCAATTATCTCAATGTATAATACATTTAAAGAGCGGAGCAGTAGCCACAGGTGGTATCAAAATTACTGGTGCTCCAACTTTTCAGGAGGGGAGATAACTGATTTCAGCGAGGTGCGTGTCAGCGTACGGATGATCTGATTAGTAGTAATAGAATTCTGGGGAGCCATCCTTACAAAATTTTGATAACTTGGTGTGCAGACTGTAAATACCACTTCATAGTTCTGAATCACTTGTCAGTAAGCAAAGATAAGGCCTTGTGATATCGCAGCAACTCGGCTCCGTCAGCAACAACACCAATCCTACTCGGCTCCGTCAGCAACAACACCAATCCTAACGCTCAGGATTAGAAATTAAGTGTTCTACGAGTGACCTTTTGCAATAACGCCAATTGCCTCTTAATCCAGAAACATAACGGTACAGAGGAAAATTGCTTTCTTTCGCCAGGTAGACAACACACCTGTAGGCGTACCAACACTGCGGGACTTCTTCCTTCGCCGTCACAGAGCTTCACATGAGTACTTCAAAAAGGTGCTCCTTGAAAGATGAAAGGGAGAGGGGCAAAGACTATAGGATTAAGTTAAGCTTGATCCAGCAGAAGAGTTGAAAATCAAAACCAATTAATAACTCAGTGACACAGAAGTTACAACTGAAAGCTGCAAGAGGTGCCATGAAGGAAGGTTGGAAAAGTTTAATTCAACTAAGGAAAGGATGACAACCTGAAGAGACTGGCGGTAGGTTAGTAGAAGAAGGAAGGAAAGTGTTGAATCACTAAAAGAAGCTTATCAACAGAAAACCCTATGAACACAAATGGCAGTGAGAGATGAAAATCTCATGGGGCATGGGGCACACTTTCATGCCAGCATAACTTACTTCAAGTAAGTACACAGGGGAAAATGACGAGTTTTCTGACAAAGTACCGCCGGGAACGAAGACAGAGGATCAATCGGAAGAAAAAGGTTTGTTAAACGAAATTGATCGAGAACTCTCAGGGTAATTTTAAGCAAAACTACATCTGATGCCCCAAGTCGACGTGTCACGATAATTTAGCCTAAAACCGAGAGGTCTCAATCAAATGCTGCGGTGAAGGATTTAAAACAGTTAAATGAAAATCATACCTCAATAAAAGTCCGAAAAGTCCGTTAAGTAAATGATTTTTAACTAAGACCACTCCAGCTTGGTTGTGTTAATTTTTAACTCGTTGAACATAAAAATTAAACCATGTAAAAGACGGTGGAACGGATACCACGGCAAGAGAGAAAAACACCATGTCTTGCAGGGCAGGCGGCCTTAAAGAATCGAAATTGACCTTTATCCCCCAGCTGTTCGGACAACTCAGCATAAGTTTTGACTCAGCAATTTTATACTAATGATTAAGAAGATCTGAATCGACGGAAAAGATATCGAAGCAAAGCTGGACGTCTTCTGAATTGTGAAAATTCATTTAATCAGACAAAGCCGAATTATAAAAAAAAATATTGAGTTACAAAAGTAGATTTTCTAGTTTTTGAAACAATAATGGGGAACACTGATAGGGAATTTTTCCCTTTTAAATTAACTCCACGCAATCGGAAGCGTGGAGCCCAGTGGAACCGCATTTCTTTTTCTTTCTTTTTTTCTCTTTCTCTTTTTCGTATTTTTCTATGAAACGAATACTTACGTCAATTGATAATAGAATACACACATTCATGTCCCTAAAAGAAGCCTTACAAAGTAAAACATTTGTCATGTCAGGCGCCAGCCCTTGGTGATAAGAATTTTTGTGAGTCTCTCAACAGTATCTCGTAATTTTAGCCGGGTTCCCAAACTCCAAGCAGACTCGAAAGTAGCACCAAAGTTGAGCCAAGTGCTACTTTCGGAGTTAGACGACTTAAATCAGCAAGTCAAAATTTAGCTTAGGAGAACCTTCTGAATAACTGCAATTCGCTGCGGAAAGATTGTATGAAGAGATATTCATGCTGTCAGAAAAATAAAAAAATTAAGAAATTAAAAAACAATGCCGAACGCCCCCCCCCCACCTGTAATTTCGTCAAAGCGCACTTGCGCTCTCGAGTCCCAACCTAGTTATGACATGGAGTTGCGCACGCATTATTAGTCCTATATACTGCTGCATGAGCAGAAAGCCCGGCAGCGGCCAAAACCCTTGAGGCCAACGAATAGGCATCGAGTTAATGCAATTTCCGCCGGCTAATTTATTGGGGGCCCACCGCATCAGCTCTCTTCCCCGCATGTAGGACACTCCGGGACCTCTGAGGATCAACTCTCCTTTATCAAATGAAAAGAGACCCAGGGGCGTAAAACTACTCCGGGGGGGGGGGGGGCTCCCAGTCTTTGAAAACGCCAAAATGAGGGGTACAGGTGGCAAACTGGCTGAAAGTGTCAAAAACAGGGCAAACCTGGAATCCCCCCCCCCTCTACTAGAATTTCTTTCTGAATACGCCCTTGGGCCAGGGGCAGATCAAAACTTCTGATAAGCAGGGGCAAGATTATGATTTGGCCATCTTTTCCAGAAATTTGTCAATTTTGCAGCCTGTGATGTTTTAGCAGCCTCCAAATTTTTACAGCAATAAACTTCAAAATTCACTATTTTGCCGCCAATCAGGAGAAGAGCTCCCTCACCCCCCTCCCCCCAAAACAACCCCTGATGACGATGAGTAAGTAGAGCTAGGGCGATAAAACTATCAATAGTTTTTTCAAAGACAAAAATGAGGCGATAAGCAATATAATCAGGATTTCAACAAGTCTATGTGATCAGAAGGATTGGATTTTTCCATGAAATTAGACTACAGAGAAGTTAGATCTGAATTTATTTTAAGGAAGGACTTTAAAGCAAAAAAATTATCGACCATCCAAACCGTCAATAGTTTTCTCAAAGCAACCAAGGTAAAAAAGTCTTGTGTTGACAATTTGACACTACCTACATTGCATGTAAGACAATACACTCTTTCCTTTATTTCACTTTGTTCCCTTAAAATTCGGAGAGGTTCCGGCTTCGTGTAATGCAGATTGCATCTAATTGTCAACACAGGACTTATGCAACTTGTCACTACCTACTTGTACTTCACAGTAAGCAGAGATAGCAAGAGGGGTACTTCACCAAGCATGACACCCTGAGGAAAGGAACAGTCTCAAGAGCATAGACTCAAAATATGCTCTCAGAATTTAAAAAATAAAAAAAAGGAGTGAAAACAGAATAAGTTACATAAATAAAAAAAATATTTTATTTGTACTAATGGAGAGTTAAAGAGATAAATGTTGCAATTTTATGCATCTATTTACAATAATAAGACGAAAAAAAAATTCAGGACATAGAGCTCAAAACTATAATACAAACTTAATTTTATAAAAAAAAAAAAAAAAAAAAAAAAAAAAAAAAAAAAACTAGTAGGTATCAAATAAGAATGCAATTCACAAATTGCAGACTGGAACGCAACCTGTTTGCTTAAAACTTGTTTGCACATGAATTTGCGTTCTCAGCAACAATCAATAGACAAGTTCGAAGAACTACTTCCGCTCAGAGCACAAGTTAGACTAACAAGTTTGACTAACTAGTCTTGGTCCCAAAGAACCTCACTCACAGGCAACTTGAGCATTGAAATAAGAACAGTCATTAAAATTTAATCCACCCCCGAGAAAAAATAATTTAAATTAGTTTTTGTCGACAGCAGGATTGTAAAACAGATTATTATTATTATTTTTTTTTTAAATAGATGATAGGAGTTAAATTCTATTGCAATGTTCGAAGACAGAGTTTTTGATAGCGGGGAAATAGGAAGCCCAGGTTTCGGTAGGATAGATTTTTCAATCAACTAACTTAAGTTTCAGAGTTGAGAGGGTAGAACACATTGAAAGGTAGCAGAGCTGCCGTTTTGCGTACAATTAATCCCATTTTTCAACTCACCGATGATTCAACCGGTTGAGAAAAGATTACACAGTTCAGTCCAGTGTATGACTGTAATGCACAAAAATGTTTGCATCCGTAATCTTTCTCAACCGGAGGAGTCACGGGTGACTTTAAAAAACTTGCGGATGTTTCAATTAATTAACAGAGTTTCCACCGATTGAGAAAAGATTACAGAACAGAGTATTTTCATGCATTTCAGTCATACATTGAACTGAACTGTGTAATCTTTTTTCAACCAGTGGAATCATCCTAAGAATTGAAAAATGCGATTCATTATACGCAAAACGGCAGTTCTGAGAGGTAGAACTCAAGCTGTCACTGCACAAGTACAGGAAGACAGTTACTTACAGGACAGAGGAGACTTTTAATTTTTATCGGATCAGGACCTCAAGATTTAAGTAAAATTTTAAGTAAAATAGAATCACAAAACTGAATTTTATCAGTTCTTTTTATATTAGGAATCTTTCATCAATCAAAGTTTTTTTTGCCAAGTTTTTCCTACCCCAAATACATCGAAATAACGCAATCAGTTTTGCCACAAAAGCAGTGCAGATAGCGGATAAGAGGTAACTCTGTGAAAAAATCTGACAGCAAGAGAATAAAATTATATCAAATGTGAAGAGTGTAAACTCATTCCCGTAAAACATAACATCGTCAAATGAATGACCATTATCGTAATAGAAGATGCCCTTGTCGGAATTGTCGAGGAATTCGATATCCAGCAGAGACTCCATGAACTGTTTGTCCTTTACCTCATAATCAAGATCTTTCAGTGCATGCTCCAGAAATGCTGCTAAAAATTTGTTCATATTATGATAGGCTTGCACACTACGATTGACATCGAAGCTGCTGTTCAACATTTTGATTTTGAAAGCAGCGCTCACTGTAATCGGGAGGTGCTTCAGCTGAAGTCCCATCATCAAAGGTGCTTTCACTTGCGAATAGTATGCTCGCAGTTGAGGCGGAATGTACATTTGGAATGTTTGCTGATCCGAGGCCGGGATCAATCCTCTGCGTCCAACGAGATCTTCCTCTTCGCGACAGAGCTGAGTGATAATCGTATGCATATCAGTGTCCGCAAATCCGTGAACTGATCTGCCATGGATGTAATATCCATAATTTTCAAAAGCTAAGATAAAAACACTGATGTTTGCTATAGAGCACACATCAATAAACTGTTGAATCTCATTTTTTATATATCTTTCATAAATTCCAAGAATGAAACAATACTGAAACAAATACACAATGACGTAAACTGAAATCCCGACAGCGAATCTCAGGGTTTCATTGAATGGAGTGTTTTTCAAAGAGTCAGGAGGGACCACAAACAATTTTGGATGTGCTAGAGCCCAATTTTCAAGTCCTATTATTTTTAGAATAAATACTGTCAATAATAACTGAATGTATAAATTTGTTTTCCTTTTCGTCTGCATTTCATTGAATTCATTAGCAACGAAATACGTTCGCCAAATACTGATCGGTTGAGCGGAAGACGAGTTGCCTGTGGCTCGAGGTCTCTCCCAGTCGATCAAAAAAATATCAATCGTAACTTGCCTCCAAACTAGTCGCACAATTTCAACAAATTTTAATAAAAAAGCAGCTATAACATACTTATTAATGAAATATTCTTGCTGAGGCGTCGGCAAAAGGATATGAGCAACACTTTGACCTTTGTAATAGACAAGGACAAACAGTGACACACAGGACATGATAGTAAAAAACACATTGGCGAGGTGACCGCAAGAAATTAAGAGTAGTTCTGTTAGTGTGACAGCATCAATTGTGACTCGTCCATTCCGCCGAGAATAGCTCCATGTTTGAATAGCTGCCCAAACTACAGCAAAAGCGCTTGAAACACCAAGGCTCACGTCTATAATATGAGTGAGATCGTTTTCCATCAGAAAATCAACCGAGAACGATATGTTCACTTTTGCATTACTTCTTACATCATCACCTTTCAACTCCGCATATTCTAATACCAACAGCGGCGGATAGATCTGTCCTTCCTCTTCCACGTCATGCAACATTTTCACTTGGAGAGTAGCAGATTTGAGATAACGTACCGCTGACAGGGTTCCAACTTTGTGCTCAACCCCACTGACATTATCAACAAGGAAAAAACGTCTTGTGAGCTGCCACTGTAAAATATCAGTGCCTTGATTTGGAAATTTGCTTCCTTGTTTTAAATTTTTTATGAGCACAGGAATCGCATACAGCCGAGAATACCCACCATCAAAGAACTGCAAAAAAATATCAAAAAATTCTAATTTTGAGGATAGTTTAAGCAACTGGTTAGATGGTATGCTACATGAAAATAAATACTTGGCACCAACTCGAAATGCTGAGTTTAGCATTTCTTCAGAGCCAGGGCATAGTTGCAGCTCGCTACTCAGAAGAGGTGAAATACTTGATAGTTCACCATCCAACAAATACTTTGCGACAGTGAAGTTGAGAATGTTGAATGGTGAATCTTCTTGGAGGCGGTATCGGGTTGTTATTTTTTTACGATACAGAACGGTGCCTGCATCCCCTTCTGCATAATACAACCAAGGAATGATTTCGTTCTCGCTCGTTGGAATATGTCGAGCATCCCGAAATAATCTGCAAGGCCCACCTCGGTGACTATCTCTGTACAAACCGAGGACGCACATATTGCCCACTGCTTGGCAGGCTTTCCGTTTTTTAAGTTTTACGCACTCGTAAAAAGCCAAACGCAAATGAGTTCTTAAATATAGGGAATCTGTACTATCTAAAGAATCATAATGAATTTGAAATGCGCCTTCTTCATCTGGCCACTGGGACAGAATACTTCTAGAGACGCAATACTGCTTTGACAGAAGCTCATGAGTAAGGCTCGGACACGTACAGTTGATTGTAAACGGAGAGCAGGGTTCGCATCTTTTACGATCTGTTGATGGCTTCATACCACTGACGCAAGGGATGCATTTTCTCGTTTCTAGCAACTGCCCATTTACATCTCGATCAACTGAAAAAAACACAAAGAAATGCACAAACACATTAAAACCTCAACCAAGTGACAGAGATAAGAGAGATACAAAATAAAAGTGATAACTGATAAACCTTTGTCTTTGGCAGAATAGAAAGAACCAGTACAAAGGGCATAGCAAGATAAGCGTATGGAATTGGGCCCCGGCGTGTTTTCTGACGGAACTTATCTAGGATATGTTAAGGACCTTGAGAAACTAACTTTGGCAAATTTTTCAGCCTTCAAACTCGATTGGGGTATGCATAGTAAGCTTTTTTTGAAATTTTGAAAAAAATTGATAACTCCAACACGGTTGCATTGATTGAGTCCAAAATTTAGGGAGCTATTGAAGTAACTAAGAGGCATCTAAAAACATCTGTCTGGTATTTCATTACTACAAAAGCCATTCATAAGGGTTTGAAAGTCCGATTTTCAATGATTTTTAGTGATTTTTATTCTTTATACAAACTTGCTTTTCCATATCAATTTGAAGTATTAATCTTTTCAATTGAATCAACCCAGATAAACAACCAGAATTTGAAAATTAGTTATCATCGTAAGTTCTTTGGCTTTTCTCGCAGATAATGCCGACCCCAAATTTAGAGAGTCCAACAGAAAAAGAAAGATGGACATTTTACACAGAAAACTATGGTAATAAGGAAAAAATTGGATTGTAATTGCTTACCGATGATTTCGTTGAAGGCGCACACATTTGCATCACATGATTGTGAGGTATTTAGTACATCACTGACGTCCGTTAGATTCATACATTTGACGCAATTGGATTTATCAAAAGTGACAAACTGATCAGAGAGACAAGGGAAGCAAGTGGGAAAACTGTCCCCTTTCACTTGAAAACTTTTATCTTCACAAACACAGTGCTTTCCTGAAAAGTGAAAAGTAAAAGGTGAATTAATTAATTAATACAATCTGAACACTTCATGCAGCCCTACAGACCACAATGATGTTCTTGAAGCTAATGCTCTAAGAGAATATTTATTGTAAACAACCTTCCCACCATTGGAATGTCAACGACCGACTCTCGCTCAAAATTACAAGCTTAGAGGTGAGACTGACCCAGCATTTATTTTTTATTTTTATTTATTTATTCACTTATTTATTTTCAAAGTAGTAAACATGCCAGAGCAGCGATACACGTTATAGATACAATGCAGTACATGAATAACAATAGTTTTAGACAATAGTAACAATAGTTCCAACTAACAAATTCTTCATTACTGCCAAACCTTTTTTCTAGCATAAGCTTTTTGGATGCGAGTAGCGTTGGACAAATGGGGGTCGTAATCGATTGCGCGATTACCGAGGCCGAGTACTCGTAACAACCGTCGTTTTTTCGGAGGGTGATTTTACGGTAATCAAGGCTGATTTTTTACGAGTCACCCATCATAGTAGTTGCAGAAGAAGTAGGTCTGATCGAAATAACTTTAAAGTTTATTTTAAATCTGGAAGACTACATTTAATTACCATCCGAAGATTTGACGATTGCCGATTAGTCAGCAATCGTGTAATCAATTACGCTCTTATTTGTCCAACTCTGGTCTGATCCAATGTTAGATGATGGGCAGGGCTGCCCTTGGGGGGGGGGGGGGGACGACAGACTCGCATCAGGGGACCCAGGTCTAGGCTCAGGGTACGGAGGAAAACAATTATTCATAACATCTCCAGCTAAATCTCTCCAGGAGAGCCAGAGTTACTTTTTAGATTAGGGACCCGTAAATCCTGTGGGTGCCCCATATATTAGTGCTGGGGTTACCTGGTGCATAAAAGTTGATCTTAGGTCAAACTTTGGCCAGACTTGTGACATTTACAGCCACTGGACGTTTCAAGCTGAAACAATTTTCAGCGCTGGCAAATCAACACATGAAGACAGCAAAAAAAGACAATTGGATGGAGATTACGGCAATTTGGTTAGCGCAAGTAATACTGAATCGGACCAAATTTAGGCCCCAAAATAGAATGCAATTTTCTCAGTCTACCCCACTAAGGTGAATCAAACCTGTAAATGTAGTGCCAACTGTCAATTTTTGCTTGTTCACACATTGAGGTAAAAAGCCAAAGTTTGTCTTGGTAAATGGACCAACCTCCAAGCCCCCCCCCCTCCACCCCAAGGATGTTTTTATTTAAAAATGATCAGTAAAAGATAATAAATAAGTAAACTTACTGTCGGAGGAAGGGACAAGGTACTTTTTCTTATCACAAAGATAACACTTAAAATCAATAGTGGAGAAAAAACTACTTTTATCGCAGGCTGAGTAGTCAAACGATAAGATTTCTCCGCTTGAAACCTCTCTCAATGACAATTTTAGAAAGGTAAAAATTTGAAAAACTACAATTAGCCTGTAAACATTTCCCATTGTTAGTTGATTGGCATAATACCACAAAAAAAACAAACACTGTGCTACAAATGAACCAAAAGCATGTAAAATAGTGTTTGTTTACTTGGACTGCATGGTAACCATGGTTACAATTGAGAATTCAGAGCTGCCACTAAGAGAACACAATACAACTGCCAAACCTTGAAGTTTATGACATTTTCAGGGTCCTTTTTCAGCTATTCCAAAGTGTTTTGTAATGAAATGATTGAAAATCCCAAGGTTTGTTGGCATAAAAAATTACTACAGATGTGAACACGTTAACATGGCTAAGAATTAGTGGCGAAGGGTGCAATTTGGCAACAGTGATTTTTCTCCATTTTCTCTCCTATAAAATGATCCATCCTTGTAGAGGCAATGCTCCAGTAAATCGATTATTTTACATATGTTAATATGCAGCAAAACCATTGTTGCCAAATTGCACACTTCTCCAAGCTGCTAAGAATACAAGACGCAACCCTTAAAGATGGCCCTAAATTTCAATTAAGTCAAAATTTTAAAAATTGGTAGCACTGTTTAGAGGGGGGTGTACACTCAGCAATATGACAAACAAAAAATCCAACAGATGAAAAATGGAAACAGATACAGTTGAAAGCAGACAGATTGCAATTTCAAAACAAACAAAAATTAAATGGCGAACAACCATTTCTTTAGAATCCATTCAGACAACTTCAGAAATTTTTTTGGCACCATCTGTTGTTTAAGTCGAATCGGAAACCGACTGTCCATACCACTGTGTAGCAGAAGTTTGCAACAGATCCATTCAGATTAAGCGTATTTGAGAGAGTTGAAAAAGGCAGCAACAAAAGAAGGGGTGAAATAGATTCATAGTAAAGGGGAGAAAATTACGATTAAAATACAAACCTTAAAACTGAGATTATGATACAACCCCCAATACGATGAGCTACAAGGCGAGTGTTGATGCCTCAGGATGCGAGGCCTTGTTTGAGAATGTACTCTTGGTCTCTAATCCAGAGCTGCTCGCAAATAATGTTCAGCAATGGAGCCATTTTATGAGTCTCGTTACGATCAGTGGAGGATAATTTGTTCATTTTGAGAACTGGGATTTGCCATTTTGTCTCAAACTGCTTGGTGTCAGCAAGGGAAACTTCCATCTTTGACGTAGCACTATATCTGAAAGCGAATTAAATAGACAGAAATGCATATTCAATAACTAAATTTGCTTCCGTCAAAGGAACGAGTTGAGAAAACTTGAGTTAGACCAGTTTGATCAGATTTGAGCAGAATAAAAGACACATACTGGTGACTTTTACAAAACCCGTACTATCAACATTAAAAAAAAGTCTCCTAAGCAAAGCATTTATTTCGGAAGTTTTTAGTGCCAGCTCGTCGGGTGAGGCTTGTGAGACAAAGCCTTGCCTGTTCCAGAAGAGAGAAGGAAAAGAAACGTGCACCATCCCAAAATCACATCAAAAACTCTTGAGAATAGCACGATTTGAGCCTCAATTTTGTGCAATTTTTCTTAGGACTCCTAATTTCTTTGAGGTATTCTAATCCCTTCCCAGGCTGCCGTGCATAGGTCTTTATTTTTGTTGCCTTACTGAAGCTAAATTTTACAAGCCGCAACTGGTATTTTTCCAATAATAAATTGAAAATTTACAATATTATTAGCGAACTTAAAGATGAAAAGACTGCTGTAACAGCAAGATCGTAATGGAGGTTCAACGCAGGTATCATGGGAGATTTCTGTCTAATTTGTCACTTTCTCTACAGAAACACAGAGATATGTCTCAAATTAGATAGAAATCTCCCTTGATACTTGCTTAGCTCAGCCATTAAGCCCAATTCTGGGCGTGAATTTTGAGACGTTTTAGTGTGCTCATAGTAATTTTTTCAGGTTTCTACACAAGGATTAACTCATTTGTCACTAGTGGCAAAAGTTTGCAAGAGTCCCATTTTCATTGGTTTTTACACAAGAATTCACTATTCAATCGCAAATGACAAAAGTTAGCAAGAGCCCCATTGGTAGAGGTCGTAAATTAACACAACTTAAAATGCATGAAGTTCGTATTACCTAGTTCCAACCACAATATTGGCTGGGTGGTCCGGCTCATCTTTAGTCAATTTATTCATAAGCAGTGGAATATCAAGGAAACTGCTCGCATCCGTATGTGAAAATACATATACCAAGGCATCAGCTTTATCTTTACACGCCTGAAAATAATGATATGATTTTGAAATTACGAGAAAGCTGTTAAAGAAAATAATTTAGTGATGACAATGCGTAGGTACCTCGTGCAATCTGGCAACCGTGCTCAGTAGCGCATCGGAAAATTTGGTGGCCCCCCACAAACTTTCAGCCAGGGGCTCCCTACATTTTTACACAATAAATAAAGGGAGTCTATGACACCACTATGCACACAGTTTTTTGCAACTTTACACATGTGTATCTCCAAAATTGGGACACTTAGGAAAAAACCAAAGGCACCATTGTTCTCAGGTAATCAAGTTCTACCATTTTCTTTATGAAAAACAAAAAAATTTCAAACCCTTGAGAAACTACCCCATTGGTATAATCATCTGTTATCTCATTCAAAATATCCAAAAAAGACAACATTTTGGAAAGAAACTACTGGCACTATCTAGCAGATTGAAAAATTCCCATTTTTGCCGCAAATCACCTTCAAAAATATTTGGAAAGTAGTTTACGAAGATTTCACTAATTACCGGTAAAATGTGACCATATTTCTTCAAGCTTGAGTCACCTGATTCCCAACAATGTAGTTCGAATAAAATGATTTTATTCCAAATCTTGACAGGCCAAAATATGTTGGTTTTTCTGATGCCGTAAGATTCAACGTGCACCGAGGGAAAATTTGTACCAGCTAATCGAGCAATTGTTGCTGATTTTCCCACACCTGATTTGCCGACAAAAAACAATTTGTAACAAACTTCTTCGATGTTGGATGGCACGACAGGACGTTCCAGCAGACCTGTGAAAATGGGAGAAAATAGAAATTAATAAATAAGTACTTATAATTTAGAAACTAAAACAGTTTCTTAAGTTTTAACAAATAGGTACTTAATTAATAGAAAGTTTTTTAGAGGAGGCAAAAATTCATCCGCCTGGTTGGATTAGATAACAAACCAGTAGCAAATCCAAAGAGAGCTGATAAAGCCTGGATGTCACTTGCAAACTATAGGAAACAAACAAGTATTTTTTTGTTTGTTATTTTATTCAATTAAATTTTGTTTCGTCAATTGTCAATAGTCAACATCTAACAAAAATATTTTATTTTAACTAGTCATAGTCATTGAAGTGTGTTGTAACATCATTAAGATTTTTGATGAAATGTACTTAAGTAGAAGCACGGTCATAATAGCCTAACCTCACCCTTTTATCCAAACTCATTTTTTTTGTTTTATAGTTATTAGTTGTATCTTATTGTAACTTTATTTTTAGGTGCTGTCGCGTAGCAAAGCACCTTATGTTATTTTAAGTTTATTTTGATATAAACTTGGAGCCCCTCCGCACAAGTTTCACTTTTGGAGGTGGTGGTCCTGCATTATTTTCATTTTTTTTTTTGTACTGTATCAATTTATTAAATAAAATTCAATTCAATTAAAAAAAAAAAAAATTTAAAGTGATTCCAATGTTAAAATCAATTTTAGCCAAAACCTATTGACTTTTAGAGCAGCGCGATGTGGTGTCCACAGTTCGAACTAATCGACCCCGGAATCTCATTAAGTTTGGTTACAGGTGGTTAACTGGTAAGTCTGAAGGTTTATTCAAGGATACAAGTAGAATGTTGAGATTTTTCATGGATTGACCAAACCAGAAGGGTCAGTTAAATATTAATTCATTGTTACATTAATGAAATCAAGGGCGAGATCTCACCAAATAGTTTCCGTCCACTTGTCTGAGGGTTGTAGAAGTATTGAAGAATTGTTTCTCCCTCAGCAGTAAGATGCCAGTCTAAGTTCACAATCATTCCATAGGAAACTCCTGACATTGTGCTGGCTGAAAAAAGTAGAGCCTATCATTAAAAAATTAGACTTATGAAATGTTCTGAAATACTTACATGATTCCAAGTTATTAACAATTTTTCTTCCGATAAGTGATTCTAATTTTAATGGGCAAGGCCGACACAGCGAATTACATGTGCCAATGGGTTCATTTGTTAAGTTGGGGGCTTTTTCAGAGCAGTTGACCGCTGATGGTCATCGATGCGCCCAAGCCCATTAACTGCACCTGAACATCGCAGACTGTTATCCTTAGCGATTGATACCATTGGTTTAAACAGCGTCATGTGACCTATAGAAATAAGACATAAGGCCTACCGTTCCAGAGTAGACTCTAAGTCAAATTTGTACGGTCATGTGCCACTGTTTTAGCCACTAGGAATTAAAAATTCTTATTTTCTGTAATCTTGTTGGCTGAAGCGAGTCAGCCTGTATGAGATGGTCGAATTTTAAAAGGCGTCAGCTTTGTCATGCAGTTCTTTATTTTCTGAGGAAAAATGAGCACCTTTCCTTTGACAAATCAGGACCTCTACAGGCGTTAGAGTGATACTGATAGGCAAGAGTGAACGTAAAGATGAACCCTCAGCCTACATGATAAGTAATGAGAGGCCTTTCAGTATGTAAAAATATAGACTTGAAACATGAAAATTGATGCCCAAAGTCAACCTAAAGGCCAGAGCTACAGAAAATCAATAAAATAATCCTGTTTTACAAATAAAATAAGAAATGTGTGTACCTGTCTGTAGGGGGATACAGAGATTACTTACCTATTTAGTGTTTCAGGAAGATAACTGGATACTGCCGCACTGTTGCAAAAATGGTTTAAAAGAAAGAGAAAATATAAAGGTTTCTGAACGTAAATAAGTTTTTACCTCTTTATTTGACTGGAAAATTCTCCCACACCGAAAACTTTTAATTACAAGCTGCAGTTGTCACTTGTCACAACAGACGTGAGACGAGTCGACTTGTTGACTACTTCCTGAGCAGTGTTGCCAGATCGAGGGTAAAAAGCCGTATCGTCCCCATTCAAATTAATGTAAAGCGTACGGCTTTTTTACCCCAATCTGGCAACACTGTTCTTGATAAGACTGATTTAGTGAATCGGCTGGACCTATCGAAGTTCCGACTGGTTCGATATACATGGGTTTTCCCATAAGGAATCGGAATGCGATTTTCAAGCGGAAATTTCGGCCTTTTTGAGACATTTTTTACACGTCGCACTATGGGATAGAAGCGACTTCTAGCGCGCAAAAATTCAAAAAATTGAATTTCAAAATTTTGAAATTTTGACCATCAAATCTTGTTCTTGAGAGGTTACTGATGCTAGGAATAACCCCCATTGACCGCAAAAAAAATCTCAATGCAGAAAAAAGTTATCCTGAAGTTACATGTTGATGGGGGTCTAATTTTGCAGTAAAAATCCTGCTCAAGCGCGCTTTTATATTTAATTCGTGGAGCCTTCTCTATTTGCCCGATTAAACTCACTGAAAGAGTATGATAACGTGCTTGAAAAGAGCTTTTTAATGGTATATATACAAGTGTTCATGCCACCTTTCCTCTGCCTTTAGGACACCTTTAAAGATACCCCTGGATTTTAACTCAAAAAAGTAAAATGCCAATTTTCGAAGGACCGAAAAAAAATGAAATGCAGCGAAAAGCAAGTAATTTTTTGCATGAATCGGTAGCCCATAGTGTCTACTTTAAGACCTTGTTTCGTTTTTCTGCTACTTTCTGCTACTCCGCGTTTTATTTAATTTTTTGTGTCGCGCGTCAAGCTCAAATTTACGAAAATCGTGAAATACGTGGTCTGACACCGCGACTGGCGACATTGCCCACACCTTATGAAATGATTGAAAATTAGTTTGTACGCGTTTTATGTGTTAAAAAGGCATGTAAGTTACGCTGTATAATAAGATTTTGACTATTGTAGGGTATGATTAAATATCGTAAAATAAACTGTAGGTCGCGCGTTTGGTAAAAGTAGCTACAAACAGGCGATACGACGCGACGTGTAGGTATACATTATTATACTTTTGTACCAAATACTAAAAATGTCATCTTTATAGACCCCGTTTCAGAATTTTTATTATTCCTTTCTTGTGAAAGTTTCGTACCTTATTCCATGTTTCATTTTCAATCGAAGAAAAGTTTCATTATTCATTTTTCATGGCAAATTTAATGACGTGAAACACGTGAAATTATTTTCACCTTAAATGCATCTTTCTTTTTTCATGCCGTTAACCACGATTCTTTTCTAGCTTACATTTTCCCACCTAATCCGCATCTTCCGTGTTACTTTTATCTTTTAATGTTGGAAAATTAATAATCAATATCCATTGCCATCTATTTTAATAATCTAAAAGCAGAACTCGTAGTTATAGAACTGCTTTGCTCAGCGAGACGAAAAGCGCCGAAATATTCACAAAAATTAGGAGAAGTATTGAAAATTGTCGATGACATTATTTTTGTTAAAACTGGCAACATTGGATAAAACATGATTTGATGGTTCAGAGGGGCTCTCTAGAATCCTCTGCGGACTATTATAAACATCTCATTTGGGACATAAAAATATTAAATAACGATCCAATTCTATACATACCTATCTGCTTTCTTGAATTAATTATTAAAATCAAGCCTGAGTAAAACTAAAAATTGAATTTTTTTCAAGAAATATCGATTTAAGTCAAATTTTAATGTCGTATTTGGATTCAGAACGTTAAAATTAGGTATGATACATGTATCATACATCGTATTCACGCGATATTAAGCTCTACTATTTTTTGCGCGCTAGAAGTGGATTCTATCCCATAGTGCGTCGGAGGTTGCGATAATGGAATCTACGTATCCTCAAGTGCCAGGAACCAGCATAAAATAGGGTGATAGCGCAAAATTTAAACTAGTTATGCCGCATATATCGAACCAAGTCGTGAAAGTGAGGTTATGGCACCCCATTGTTTACATCCTTCCTTCCAACCTCTATGAACTGCAAAACTTCCATAAATTTCGACATTTAGCAGTTATTTCTTCGAAACTTTTGGAGGAATTATGTGTCAGAGTATAGTAGCACACTTGCACTAACATTTTGAGTCCTGTAATGCCTGACATTACCACAGATTTTAGAAAAATGCATGTTCCGTAACTCTACCCGAGTCTTCGTTTGAATTTTTCAGTCATATTCTTCAACCTGCCGGTGTTTCGTTCGTTTTTTTGATGCTTGTATCCTTCATTTACCTCTTACCCTTCAATAACATACTTCTAAAAACATTGTCGACTGTAAAGAACCTTTCGGCAGGGTGATTCAGTCCCGTCATCAATCAACCGTCCTCCCACACGTTCCTGACTGTAGCCTTCCTCTAGCTTTATTTGAGTGTTCCCCCTTTAACTTGTCTAGATCATAAGTGGCGGTAGCCACCAGGCCAAGTCCAAAACCCCCGAGCAAGAAGGTGGCGTCCGCGGACACTTATTATACACCGATAAGTTCGTTTTTGTCGATTTAAGCGTTATATGATCTGTTGCCTAGGATTCCAAGAAAACCGCTCATTAAAACCCCATAACACCTGGTACTGTTCGATTCGTCTTGAGGTGTACATGTGCCGCTCACTAATTAGATTTTCAATCGGATGAGTAACAACGGAGATATTTCCAAAAAACATCGATTTATTCGCGTTTTTTTTGCCTCTTGCCGATTCACTTTTGCGTTTCGCACCCTCGTTTTTGCGCACAGATAGCGGAATAACGGTAGATGAAACCCCCATATAACCTGGTATAGAAAGATTCGTTAGGCTTTTCTGAAGGTTTTAGGCCAGGTCTCGTTGAATTTTGAGCAATATCAAGGAAGATAGCTTTAATTGAAATTAGCGTAAATTCAGAATTTTTGCGTTTCGGCCGCTCGTTTTTTGCGCTCAGATTGCGGAATAACGGTAGATGAAACCCCCATATAACCTGGTATAGAAAGATTCGTTAGGCTTTTCTGAAGGTTTTAGGCCAGGTCTCGTTGAATTTTGAGCAATATCAAGGAAGATAGCTTTAATTGAAATTAGCGTAAATTCAGAATTTTTGCGTTTCGGCCGCTCGTTTTTTGCGCTCAGATTGCGGAATAACGGTAGATGAAACCCCCATATAACCTGGTATAGAAAGATTCGTTATGCTTTTCTGAAGGTTTTAGGCCAGGTCTCATTGAATTTCGAACTGTATTAAGGGAGATATCAATGATTGAAATTAGCGTAAAATCGCCATTTCTCCACATACCGCTATGGTGGAATGGAGGAGCATCGTCGCGAGGACGAATGAAAGATTGGAAGAGAGCGAAGAATTGCGAGCTGCGCAGCAAATGTGCGCGTCGCGACTCGTGAAGTGAACCTGAACCGAGTGAGTGAAGGTGAACGCGTGATCTGTTTCGTTGTTGTTCGTTTTATTATGTGGTTTTCAATCAACATTATTATATTATATGGATTGTCTGTATATAAAATTCCTTCTATTTTGAATACTCTTCGATCGATTAGTTTATTCCTTAGTTCTTATTTTCTCGGCAAATCTTGGCAGATCAGAGGGCAACAGCACAATTTGACATTTGAGGTTATTCACGCAGTTCTGTTTCATAATTTAAAAATATTATTGTTCAATCGTGGTTCAATACTTTAATGAAAGTGCAGTGATGTTTGTTAAAAATCCGCTCTTTGTAAGCATGCCATCTCCGGGTAACTTTCTTGGAAGCCTCTGAAGTTTCCAAAGTGTATTTTCAAAGAATTGGTATTATTGTTGTCTTGTGCTGTGCTTGTGCGCTTGTATAGCTTGTCCCAGAAAAGATTGGATTTGACACTTCTATGGTTTTCATGAAAACATCAGCTTCTTACGGCTCCTAACCAATCAGGTTGCTCTATCTGAGGATGGAAGCTGATGTTTTCATTTAAAGCTACAGTTGTCAAGTCCAATCATTCTTGGGGCAACCTATAGAAGTGTTGACAAATGCTGTCCATACGATTATATATGATTTTATCTGTCGCTTCTGTTAGCAATGTATATTCTGAGATCAGGCAACTCCAATGAGCTCCTAGTCTTAGAATCCCTATTATTAGCAGATTGCTGTTTCTACATTGATCATCAATTCCTTCAAAGAGATTGCAAGAAGTGCTAGTTTGCTCACTGTTACAAATCAATCAAGTGTTAAACAAGTAAGTCTCTTTTCCACCTCCAACCCTTCTCTAACTCTCTTAGTGTCAAATAAAGGATACTATATAGTTCTTACAGAAGAGCTCACATTATCTGAGTATACACCGGGTTCTGACAAGTAGCGTTGCTCGCTATACTGAAGAACTCGGAGACAAACTTATTTGTTGACAACGGGTCAAAACCTGTTTCGACGCATTAGCGGATATAGGGGGGGAAGAGGGCGGTCGCCATTCCCCCCTTCGTTCGGCCCAAAAAATTAGGGGAAAAGGAAGGGGAAAACAATGAGGAAAAAAAGGAAAAGGAGGTCTCCAGGGGGTGAAAATCTCAGGTTAGCCCCCCCGTTCGCTACGGCTGGATCCACCAATGTGCTGACCAGCTGCAAAACAATGCCCGTTGAAGCAATTTTGCAGGCTACTTGCCACATTGCTACTTTCCAGAACACCTCTCTCATAATATGTGAGCTCTTGTGATGGTGTTAGTCAAGACCTGTGATAATTTTTTGTAGAAGATTAGAATTTTGGAAGCACTCTGATGGGAGATACTGTATATGTTAGGAACCAGAGCTGTTGCGTGCACTTTGGCAACAACGTAATACATCCATTTAAACCCTCGTAAAGGGTCAAACTTTTGAGGATGCACAGTGCACTCCCTCGAGTCAGTACTTTACATTAGTTGGAATGGATGGAATACAGTGTTGCCAGATTTTTACTGTTCTTGTTGCACAAACCAGTTCTTGTAAAACCTGATGAGCTGTACCGTCACAACTCAAACGTTATTTTGCAATTTTACTTGAGTGTGTCTTTAAAACTGGGAGACCCAAGAGGAAGACCGTATTGAAATCTTTGGTTTAAGCTCACCAATGACTTCCGAATAACAATTATAACCACTAGTAAAGAATGATTAAATACATAGACTCGAGCTCTATTCCTTGGCGTAAAGACATCCGTGTTCTCAGCTCGCTGAGTACTATGTAACTTACATTTTTTTAATTTTTAAAATCACGCATTACTGATCCTTGATCTTTTCAGGGTACCAAAAACAATTTAAACTTTAAGCTCTATACCTGCTGAAAACCAAATATTGTTGCTTTAATAATATTAATAGTGCAAAACTATTATTAGTAAAGTATCAGAAACAGTTTAGTATTTTGAAATTCTTAAAGGGAATTTTTTCCTCGTGTAGAATTGACTTAGCTTTTCATCAGTGACATTCAAATTAAAAGGTTAGGTAAAGCTTAAAGAAGAAAATCATTGCAACTTAGCTTTTTTTCCTACTATTGCTTGTAATAAGAAAAATAAAATGAAAAGAGGGGGGAGGGATTGCGCTTGCTATTTCATTCTGCTCTATTGATGTGCCTTATGATGGACTCAACTTTATTATAATCATTGCTTTAGAAACACATCTTTGTCAAAATATCTCTTTATGACTGACCCACCTAAACCTCAACCCCTTAACATAGGAATAAATCGCAAAACCGGCCTGATATCTTTGACCAAAACTATCAGTAAACCTCAAGTAAACTCGTGGCGGCCAAGGTCCAAAAATTTCTCCAAACCTCTCCCTTTTACTACCTTCTTCTTTCCTACCTCAATCTCCTCTCTTTAAAAACTTTTCTTTCAAAATCTGTTATTTTAACCTTACCTGAGAGATGCATGATTGTGCGTGAGGTCTCTCAGATTCAACTTACAAACTAGCTGATATCAAAGCGACCAAGTCCCCTCCCCTCCCCTCTTCCCACCCTTTCTACTCCTGTGTTTCTTCTAGCCCCCTACCCCTTCAGATTTCAGCCTGAGATTTTATCTCTGATCTTCATTATTCAGAATAATTATTACAGTCTGTTGGCTGCGCTCAACGCAAACCATTGCATAACTCATAAATTGCAGGTGCATGAAAGTGCAAAGGATTTAATGCCCAAAGGCGCTGATATCCGAAGAACCAAGTCTAATTTTTTGTACCTACCGCACCTTTCTTCTGCTTCCTCTTCTACTTCATCCTCTTGCTATAGTTCACCCACCAAAAAAAAAAAAAATGATAAAAAAATAGAAAAAAACTTGGCGTTGACCTGCAAAAGCTGATATGCGGTGTTAGTACACTCTATGTTGGCAGGTAACGCCAAGTTTTTTTCTATTTTTTTATCATTTTTTTTTTTTGGTGGGTGAACTATAGCAAGAGGATGAAGTAGAAGAGGAAGCAGAAGAAAGGTGCGGTAGGTACAAAAAATTAGACTTGGTTCTTCGGATATCAGCGCCTTTGGGCATTAAATCCTTTGCACTTTCATGCACCTGCAATTTATGAGTTATGCAATGGTTTGCGTTGAGCGCAGCCAACAGACTGTAATAATTATTCTGAATAATGAAGATCAGAGATAAAATCTCAGGCTGAAATCTGAAGGGGTAGGGGGCTAGAAGAAACACAGGAGTAGAAAGGGAGGGAAGAGGGGAGGGGAGGGGACTTGGTCGCTTTGATATCAGCTAGTTTGTAAGTTGAATCTGAGAGACCTCACGCACAATCATGCATCTCTCAGGTAAGGTTAAAATAACAGATTTTGAAAGAAAAGTTTTTAAAGAGAGGAGATTGAGGTAGGAAAGAAGAAGGTAGTAAAAGGGAGAGGTTTGGAGAAATTTTTGGACCTTGGCCGCCACGAGTTTACTTGAGGTTTACTGATAGTTTTGGTCAATTTGAATTACAGATAGAAGGTAAGAACATATTGTTGTAATTTAGATGTGTTAGTAACCCAGCGATAAAATTTTAGGCTAGGCAAACGACAATAAAGTACCTACTTAGATTCTGTACCGTTGCGGTGATGAGGAAACACTAACTTGTTGAGTAATATCAAGCATATTGGAGCTCAAAATTTCAAAGCAGGTGAACTAAAATACTCTAGTATATTATTCCTCCAAAAGTTCTAAAGAAATAACAGCTAAATGTCGAAATTTATGGAAGTTTTGCAGTTCATAGAGGTTGGAAGGAAGGATGTAAACAATGGGGTGCCATAACCTCACTTTCACGACTTGGTTCGATATATGCGGCATAACTAGTTTAAATTTTGCGCTATCGCCCTATTTTATGCTGGTTCCTGGCACTTAAGGATACGTAGATTCCATTATCGCAACCTCCGACGTGTAAAAAATGTCTCAAAAAGGCCGAAATTTCCGCTTGAAAATCGCATTCCGATTCCTTATGGGAAAACCCATGTATATCGAACCAGTCGGAACTTCGATAGGTCCACACGAGTATATCGCATATAATCGCACGATATATCGACTCACTAAATCAGTCTATGTTTCGGAAGTCCTGACTCCTGGCCACTCCTCTATATCTCGAGAACGGTGCGGAATTTTTGAATTTTGTTAAAACCGAATATATGGTTTTTAAACGAGGGGCAAGGTTTTGGGGGTGAGCTTTCACGCGGGGGGAGCCATCATTTCCTTCTACCCCCCCCCCCCCCCCCCCCCCCCTATAAAAATTGTGGGGGGTTATTGGCCCCCAACTCAAAATTTTCAAACCTTGACCCCTAGGGAGTTGGGAGTAGTACTTTATTCCCATAGGGACTCTAACCGGAAGCTGACAGAACTCATTTCTTGGACACCCTGTAGACAACTTGGCAACATTGGCAACACTGTTCGAATCAGCTGGCAGCTGCTGCTGCTGACTGTTGCCGCGATTTGAAAATTTGTAAACAATTGAATCGTGCATTTCTTCATGCCCATGCAGTTTGTAAGAAACTACTAAACTAGCACGATCACATGGTACGCGAGTTCTTTTAAGTTTCAACCTTTTCCCAAAAGTTTTAATTGTTGATTGCACGATGAATTCTATCGTAAATGGCACGGCGGAGAACTTGGCGATCGAAAAATGCGAGAATCACGCCAACGTGCTGTCAACCGACAGTTCCATCTTTCAGACCATCGTGACACAAACTCTCAGCAGCGCTAAGGTAAACACCCATGATTTCTTTAGTTCAACCTTCGAAACTTCTTTTTCCAAGATTTATCGAGATGTAGAAGCACCAAAATTGGATTTACTTCGTCCTACCTGTTGAACTCACAGCTAATTGGAAACTGCCCTTCCGAAGGGAGTGCACATGGCTCCTCTGATTGCAAGGAGGAGTGTATTGATGAGAGAGACTAGATCTCTTAGTCACTTTGTTTCACAGTAGCTTTGCTTTCACGAAACTTTTAATTCAAGTTGAGCTTCCACAAAAAATGGCTGATTTCAGCTCGCCCTGTTTCGAATGTTGTAGGTGCGTTTGCGTCTCTACATATCTAAGTCAGTGAAGTGCAAACTCACCCACTGTGCTGTAAGCAAACTAAGTTGTCATCTGCCATTTTTCTTGAAATGAATCCTATTCTTTCTAGTGAGGACGATGAGTCCAATGCGCAGAGGCTACGGTAATGCTCACGAAGCTGAGTGGAAGTTAAGTCAGAGACAAATAGAGACGGAGCACTAACTGGCTGCAGCAGAGGCACTCTGAATTTTTGCGGATTCAACAAAACAACAGTCAACGTCGGATGGTGTTGAACGGTGAGCACCCTCCTCTTCACTTCCCGCCCATCCCTCCCCGTGTTTCTCGAATGTCACCGTTCAACGCCTTGCGACATCTCAAGGTGTTGACTGTTGTTTCACATGTTATTCTGTTGAATCTCCGAAAATTCAGTGTGCCTCAAATCTTCCCTATGTATTTTGATGTAGTGCTCCGTCTCTATTTGTCTCTGAGTTAAGTAATTGTGGTCTAAGTAATTCATGTGAAATGGCCTCCAGTTAGGGTGCGGCACGTGCAAAAACTTGATTGAAAATATACATCTTTGACAGTCCTTTAACTCAGTGTTTTTTAGTTCTTCAGCTCTGAAAATTGGGACTTTAGTTGCGTGAAGACTTAAATTTTACGTCAATTATGGTATTTCTGCTCCAGCTCTTTCTGTTCTAAGCATGCATTCATGCTATTCAATCCATCTTTTTATAGGACCACTCTTTAGAAATCATAAAGAAATCATCAACATTTAATTCTGTTTTTTTCTCTGTTACAGCCGCCACACATCAGTGATTTTGAAGTGATAAAGCCAATCAGTAGAGGTGCATTTGGGTAAGATACTTCATGCTCTAACGTCCTAATTTCAATGTATCTTTATGTTTCCTTCCAAGTTCTTACAGAAATTTCACCGACTGATCTTGAACTACGTGGTCATGGGACAACGGTCTCTCAGCAGAATGATTTATACAGCACATTTTTCCTCCCTCCAATCATCGGATTCTAGCGTCTATTAGCGAATCCAGGGAGTTGTTCTTCTCACTCTCTTTCTGGCCATTTGAATGCATGTGTTAGAAAAGGATAGAAGAGGGGGTAAAAATTATCTGACTGCCCTTTTTCTGTGGAGAAGAGAGAGAAGAACAAATTCCTGGATCCGGCAATGCTGGTGTCCCGCTTGTGAAACGCCTGACTGTGAGACAGGCTTCTCAGGAGCAATTCCCACCAAACTCTGCTAAATTTCACGATACTACTAAAGTGATTTTACTAGACTGCTGCTTGAGTGCGCCGTTGTCATTCTACAAAACCACTTACGGGCTTATACTTAATGGAAGAAAGGGAGTTGGCTGTTCTTAGTTATTTATTCAATGACTAGACTGTGAAGTTACTATGAGCTAGTTGCACCATATCTTATGAAAAATGCTGAGAAAACTGCAATGATCACGATTTTATTGCTATCTGTTCTGTATTAACCAAGGTAAAAAAATGTGACACCATGACATAATTAGTAGGCAAGTAACTGTCTCGTTCCTCTTGCATTTAACGATTAACTATGTGCCAGCAAAAATTCACGTTACATCATCGAATGCATGGTGCAAAGAGACAGGGTAAGTATGTTATGTGACAAACATTTTTGTCATAATGTTGTTTTTTAAACAGTCATAACCCTGTTTAAGTTCAATGGACAGCAACAAAATTGGAAAAAAAGGAGGTGTCTAAAGTGTCTTTTCATCCTGATTTCAGTCATAACTTTTCCCAGCAAGTATAAAACACTACTTTAAAACTGTAGGTTCTATTATTTACCACCCATTAATTCTATGTTTCCTTTAATTTTCAGGAAAGTTTTTCTGGGTCACAAGAAAACCAATCACAATCAAGTGTTTGCCATAAAAGTCATGAAAAAGTCTGAAATGATTCACAAAAATATGATAAGTCAAGGTACGAAGGGTAAAAATAGCTTAGAGAGAGAAGTTAATTACACTCTTTTTCAATTTGAATGAAAATATATAATGTGGTCAGCTTGGCATAGCTGTATGCATCGAAATGAAACTCCGGTATCAGAAAGCCTATTTTTGGAAGCTATGTAGCATTTTTTAAAGCAATTAATTATATTTGCCAAAGCATTAGGAAGAATTCTTGGTATGAAACTTCCGGTGTTAACGGTCTGAAAAAATAAGCTGAATCAATGAAATTGTCAAAAATCTAAGCGTGTAGTTAAACTAAGGTATCTATATTTTGTTTTATTTTAATAGGTGGCCAGCTATAGTTGTTTTTGTATTTTGATTTTTCAGATGGCATGTAAGTAATATAGGGCAAAAATCAAAAATTGAATCGATATTTCAAACTATTACTTCGTAATTGATACAATTCATTGGCGCCTTTTATTTTTTTAGGAGCTCTATTTAAAACTATCTGACTTATAAGTTGGTTTTTAGTTTTAACTTCTTTCTGTACCACTGTTTAAATCTCCAACATAAAAAGGGTGCCTTACTCTAAATTTCCAGAGCTGTCATTTTGCATACAATTAATGGCATTTTTTCAATCTACTGATGATTCCACCGGTTGAGAACAGATTATATAGTTCAGTTCAGCTTATGGCTTTAATGCATGAAAATTCTCTCGTATGTGAATCTTTTCTCAACCAGTGGAGTCGTCGATGACTTTAAAAAACTTGCAGACATTTTAATAATTAAACGGCGATTGCATCAATTGAGAAAATATTGCAGATCAGAGTATTTTTTTTGCAGTACAGTCATACACTGAATTGAACTGTGTAATCTTTTCTCAACTAGTGGAATCATTGGTGAATAGAATAAATGCCATTAATTATACGTCTTACAGCAGCTCTGTAAATTTCAGTGCTCTTGCTTTTATTCAAGATTCAAAGATTGGACGCACTCTGATGAGTGATTCTGATGTATTTTGAATTCACTAGTGGTTTCAAGTATCAAAATTTTGTTCAGTTTTATGTTCCTCTTCTCAATGGGGCTATTGCACACTTTTGCTATAAGCGATTTAATAGACAATTATAGCGTAAAAACCTCCAAAAATAACGATGGCGGCACTAAAAACTTCCAAAATCCACTCCTAAACTCAATAAACGCAGTTATTTGCGGGAGCGTAATGGTGGCCGAAGGCACGAACAATGGGAGATTCCCATCTAACAATTCTGAAACTCCATCAAGAAGTGACCAATAAGAGACTACTTTCATTTGACTCTGGTGTCACTTGGTGTTGCGGTACCATTCATCGGATGTGGATCATCACTCTGATGACTAATTACTCTATGAATCATCCTTGTCAGCATAGAAAGAGTGACGAAATTAAGATAGGAATCTCCCATTGTTAGTGCCTTCGGCCACCATTACGCTCGCGCAAATAACTGCGTTTATTGAGTTTAGGAGTGGATTTTGGAAGTTTTTAGTGCCGCCATCGTTATTTTTTGAGGTTTTTACGCCATAATCGACTATTAAATCGCTTATAGCAAAAGTCTGCAATAGCCCCATTATGCCTTCATTAACAGCCTCTATTCTTTTTCGTTTTGAATCTAGTTGTCTCTGAAAGAAATGCACTTGCCCTATCAAGTAGTCCGTTTTGTGTAAAATTATTTTATTCTCTTCAAACACCGTCTCATGTGTTTTTGGTAAATATGCTGTTTAGTTTTCTTAACATTTAATTTTACAAATGCCCTAGTTGAGTAGCCAAGCACAATTACAAAATAAATATGAAATAATGTAGAAAATTTTAAGAGGACATTAGGGCCCTCAAGTCCTTTAAATATTATAGATAGTTTCTAGCTCTAGAAACATTGCGCAAATGTAATGCTAGTTGCTATGTAAACAAATCTGGATCCCATGACCATTCAATTTGCTATTTTTTATTTATTTATTTATTTATTTATTTATTTATTTATTTATTTATTTATTTGCAGTACAAAAATGTTGTCCTTATACATGCTCTGTATATTGTCAAATACTATAGGTGATTCCAGGCGAAACTTTGCCAGATTTCAATCAGATGGATAGCACCTCTAACCGCTTTTAGGAAAAGTTGGGTTTTTGGCATTTTAAATTGAAACCAAAGGAAAACCGCAAAATCCAAGACCGCCAGCACCTGCAAATTTTTTTTTTTTTGGATTTTTTGAGCCCAAAACAAGCAAAATTGGTTGAGAATTTCATCCGTAGATTATGATTTCATTTTGCCACAAGCTTAGTGATTCAGAGTGAGTGCAAGTGATAATATGTCTACCTGCCTCACTTGCACTCATTGGAGCTTTTTGGAATTTTTTAATTTCATAATTTCCGGCTTTAATTTTGAGTGTTGTAGTTTGAAACTTTCAGGTTATCTCCCTGTATAGTATGCTCGCAGGTGCTGATGTTCCTCAATGAATTTATCAATTTCAGCCAAAATCTTTTGACTTTTTGAGCAGCACGACATGGTGTCTACGTACGGTTCGAACTAATCGACCCTAGAATCAATCTATGGCTGAATGGATGCTTGAAATGTCTAAATTATCTTACCAAATGTCAGAGAACTTTGGTGTTGCCACAGTGCGCTTCAACTTTCCTGTGCTTTTTCTATCTTTAGATTTTTTTTGAACAGGTGATGGAGTACATGGTAGGAGGCGATATCAAATCATTGCTCAGCGTTTTTGGGTTTTTCGAAGAGAGGATGGCGATCTTCTACACAGCAGAAGTTGTCTTAGCTCTCCAATACTTGCACGGGTAAGTTCTCTCAGATCTTCATCAAAGTAGAACTGAATTCGGTTTCTTATTTCTGACTCATTGTTAAGGAATATATTTTTGATTTTTGTAACGTGTAAATTGTACAAAGTGTTGATTTTTACTTCCTTTTAAGAACTGTTTACATGATTTGCAAAATTTAACTCAATTTTCAGCTTTTTTATTTTATTTGCTCATTTATTATTTGTTTTTTACTTGATATTATTCAACTATCCATTTACTAGGATATTTATTTATATATCCATTGATTTATTTATCTATCTATTTGGTTATCAGAAGTGGTATGTAGTAGAGTACATTTTATTATGGAGATGCCTTAGCTACTTTGGCCATTTACACCTCTTTAATTTAAAGGAATACAACAAATATTTCTAGGGTAGGGAATCTAAGCCTTATCTATCTGATGTATCTATGTATTTATGTGTACAAATTTTACGACCTAAGACCTAACTTCTGTATTCTCTTCTCTTTTTTTTTTTTTAGTCATGGGATTGTTCATAGAGACCTCAAACCAGATAACATGTTAATATCAGCAGAAGGTCATGTCAAATTAACAGATTTTGGTTTATGTAGAATCAACTTAGACCATAAAGGTTTGTAAATCAAGTTTATTTTTTAGTATCTACTAATTTACTGTTATATACTTAAAATCTTATTGATACAGAGTTGTAATATAATGCCATTAACATTGGATTTACTGTAATTTTCTATTGAAGTTGGTATTTAATCTTGATCTCGATGAATATCTACTCGGTTGCTCCGTAGAACCATGTGACCACTGAAATTTAATTTCGAGCCGACTAGGATAATTGAGATACTGAGTCCTTCAGTCTCCTCCCTTAGCCGTTAGCGCCTACAGAAAAAGCCATCAACTATGGGCCCTTCCTCCGGAAACTTTCTGTAAGTCGTTGGAAAATGGTTTTATCAATTTGATATTTTATAGGCTTGTACCTTAGGGATATATGTACAAGTATTTGAAGCCAAGCCATTTTACGGGAAAAGGGCTCTTGGTACTATGGGCCCTTCTTTCGGAAAAGTCCTCAATTCATAATCTACAAATAAATCGGACTACTTTGTAATCCATTTCCAATCCATTACTACTAGATTTTATAATCAGATTGAAATTTCACCACCGTTTTCCTTTTTTACACTTTTATTCAAATTGAATGTAGTTCAGCATTTATCAAAGCACCTGTGATTACTGATTATTTTGTAATTATGATCTGTCAAAATAGCAGAAAAAATGTTCCAAAAAACACTTCACTTCTTTCTTCATCTGTATTTTTTGCTCGTACGTGAAAAAGTAATGTATGTACATATTTCTTCTCTTTTCAGATTTAGAGATGTCTGATCTAGTCAATGGAACACCAAATAAATTTTCAAATAGAACACCTGGTCAGCTTCTTTCGTTGACGTCCCACTTATCATTTGTAAGATTTCTTTCTGTCTTCGCTGAATTAAAGTTTTGAGCCGATTACTTTGCTTGTTACGGATCTAATTTTAAGTACAAGGGATCTTGATAAGCTGTTTTACTTTTCAAAGCCATCATGCAGTTTTTTTTACTGTCCAAAACAATCCTAGGGTATCTTAAGATTAGTATGAATTTGTTATACGCTAAGTGTTAGATCTGTTTTGAGTAAAATTTTCACGGTTTTTGGAAGTACTGTAAAACCCCATGACTTTGAACAGGGACCTGACTTTGGACACCACGATATTGTGCGTGTGGTAACTAAACTATAATTCCCCCGTTGTGTCCAACTCGGATCCCTGTTCAAAGTGACTATGGACACCACAGGAAGTGCTTGTGGTAATTAAACGTACACTCTCACAGTGTTCAAAGTCTGGTCCCCAAGTCAAACCCCAAAGTCATAGGGTTTGTCGTTTTACGGTAATGGAAATATGAAATCTTTTCTCTCGAAAGTGCTTTGAGTGAAATATTTCTGTCCTCATACTATTGTTGATGTCATGTTGCGCTGTACATTGGATGACAGCTGGTTTCTTGAGAATTTATTCAAATTTCACCTGGGTAGTGAGTTGTATATTTTAATGGAAAAGCATAGAAAGTTGAAATATGTACATGTTTTGTTAGACTCCTCATAATTTTGTTGCTGAAAGTGAAAAAATTGAAAAACTTTTTGAAAGCTTACTTTTTCTCTCTTTTTTTCAAAGGGATCGCATGAGAAATTGTTACCGGATCATTTAAGCGATTTTAGCACTCCTCGGTCGATGAATGACAGTCAGTTGTCAGGCGTCGACTTGTTTCTCTCAACTGAAAATCTGAATGCAAGCACTACAAGTCAAACAGTTCTATCTTTTCATACGTGCACCTCGTGTTCAAATAATAACTGTCAAAATGGAGGCTGTTCCTGCAAGCAAGGAAGTCAGGGTCTTTTCACCCCTTCTCCTTTATCAACAACCAGGTATAGTTGTATAGTCGTTTTTTCTACTAATTCTTCTCTTGTAAACATATCTTATTGCTATTGTACTAAATCTGTCTAAAGAATGTTGTCATAAAGGTTTAGATCCACTTCTCGTAATATTGAAAATAATAAATCTTAATAAATATGCTGGGACTCTCGGAAGTTAAGTATGTTGACCAACTTGTAGGCGCTCTGAAGAACTCTTTCGCAATCTTCTCGAAAAGCGTCAACGATGTTCTCGCCAGTGTCAAAGTTGAATTTAATCAATTTTATTCAACAATGTAACAATAATTGAGCATGAAACATGACATATAAATTAAGTCAAATTAATGGATATTTATCCATTATCACCATAAGCCCTTTCAGAGCGATGGATCGGAATGATAGTCAAACCCATTTGGAGGCTGGAATGAATGAGAAAATAGATTTCAGCGTTGTCAATGAAAGAACTTTGCACGTTTGATGGTGGTAGAAAAAATGTTTAACAATAAATGTGAATTCTTAGAAACTAACTTGGTACTGTCATAGGAACTGTCATCTTTTCAGTTAAAGAAATTACGGTGTAAATCTCTCACATTAATAATTCTGATGAATTACCTGATGAAACTCATGGAACTTGAATTTTTCCAAAAAAAAATCTACAACTTCAAAATATTTTCAGAAAGAGGAATCCCCCCCCCCTTATGTTTTTTATAAAACTGTTTACATATTTAGCTTAATTCCTTACCATACTTTCATTCAAATAATTGTCTATATTTTCCAGAGGCTCTTTCAAACGTCCGAGTGTTTTACGCAAAAGGAAGCGACTTTGTGGAGGAGAGGACGGAATGTCACCGTTTCAACATTCTGGTCTAACCCAGGATTTGAGTCTGGTAGATATAACCAATATGACTACTCCTAATGGCAAGAAAAAGATTGCCGTCACTTCGGAGCATTCTTTCCAGTCTCCATTGAAAGGTGTTCTTAAGCAAAGGTATAAAAAGTTAGCTTTTCTGTCAAAAAACTTTCACATTGCATCTTTAGTATGACTGTACCACTTTATTCTCATAGCTCAAATGTCTATTTTGAAGGGCTCAGTCAATGTTCTCAACTGTACCGTACTGGTATTCGTAAGGCTCTTTGACCCTATGATCTGCACTCTGCAGCCAATGGTCAGGCTGTGTACCTAAAATACTGTGTTTATAATTTATTGAGGTACATATTAATTCTTTCTCTTTGCAGATTTAGCTGACCACTTTTAACAATAGGCTGATGTGAACAGCCTCAGTTATTCATTATTTATTAAAGCAGTGGTACAACGGAACGTAGCGACTCCACAAAATGGCAGCCGTGATTAGCGCAAATTTTTAAAATTTATCCTTTTGAGATGGGATCAATACATGTTCGCAAATGGCAGACTCTTGGTTCTTGAAATGAAGAATTTAAGCAGGCGAATTTGGTGGTTTTTGGCATAAAACCGGAGTTCAGAATTTTTAAGTCTCGATTTTTGGGAATTTTTTGGAGAAATTACTCTTGTCATAACTTGCTTTTAAAAAAAAAAAAAAAAAAAAAAAAAAAAAAAAACACACAACTGCGGCCAACCGCAAGGATTCCACTTCTGGAAGTGGCCGCAGAGCATAGATGAGTTGAACATTGTTGCATTAATTGTTTCCCCATCATTTATTATGTAGAATGATCTTTGTCGAGTAAGGATAAATTATTATAAGAGAGACAACATGACTTGAAAAGACCTTGCACTTTGCTTTTATTAACTAAATTCCAATTGACATTTTCAATTTTGACTAAAATTTCGTTATTTTTTACTCTTGTTGCAGATTTGTATCCGATGAATATCCTGGAAGTATCGCTGGAGGTGTCATGTTCTCAACGCCTGTTTTACACTCAACAATGAAATTCAACTCTGATTCTATCCCTGTCGTCAAGTCAACCAGATTCATCCTACCCACGGATATTTCAATTCAGTCCTCTGTCATTTCAATGGACCAACAATCAATTGTAATTTTTCTTCTTCTGTCATTGTTTTTTTTTTTTTTGAAGACCATTAATCTTGCCTGCCTTCTGTGACGTACAAATTCTTAAAATGTTTCAGCTGTTCAGCTCTAAATTGTGGACTAATTTGTGCTTTAAATCTAAGCTCAGTCTGTCAAACCATTCCTGAGACTTTAAGACTTGTTTTGAAAATAAAGAATAGGCCAACACTGTATTTATGACGCATTCTGACAAGACAAGACCAACCCTATCTTCACCCCGACGAAAATTGAGATTTTGGTACCTCTGCATGGCGGAGGTTATAGCAGTTAGTTTAAGACGGAAATCTTTAATTCCAAAAAATTTACGGATTGGAGGAGTTTTGAAGTTTTAAATAGAAATAATGTGATTTCGAGAAAAATGGATTTACACTTTTGGAAAGTCTCTAGTCAGCAGCAAAAATGGATTCTCATGCATTTTTACAGCCTTCATTGGCTTAGTTACAAACTAAAACTTCTTGTAGTCACCCCTCAGGGTACTAGAGAGCATTTGGCATCAAAAAATGAAAACCCATAATTTCGACCCCAACAATCAACATCTTATTTTTGCTCTCCTGAAAACTTTGTTTTGTGAAGATAAGGCACGTTTTGTCAAAATGCGTCACATTTGTTGGAAAATTGTCTACACAATTAAACTTATTGTTTTGTGATTCATTTTGGGGAACAGTTTTTAAAGGAATTTAAATCGGATCAACTTTTCGTTAACTCATGCCTTAACCAAAAATCAAAATGAATGCGGAGTGCAAAAGAGGCCTCTAGTCTTGTATAGAGTATAGAAAAAATCATCAGATTATTTGTACTGAGACACCGATGCTTTAATCTCTTAAGTTTTAAGTTTAAGTAGTCTTTTAAGTTTTAAGTTTAAGGTTGTAAGTTTTGCTTGATAATGGTCTTCTTCCTTCGTAAATGATAGCAATGGCATGCTTAAGTCTGTAATTCTTAAGGACTGAAAATTTATGGGTGATTGTTTTAGTTCACCAATTTGGAAAAATTGTCGTGTTTAATAATCCAGGCAGAGAATGGGGAGACATAGCAAGTGCATCCTCTTCTTATTGTGTGTTTGTTTACAGGATTTCAGAGACAACAGATAGTTGTTCTTGTGGTGGACGACTTTATTTTCAGGGACTCAACAAAATAAAGTGGGGAAAAACTTTCAACGGCCTCTATGTTGATTGTTGACCAACGACCAAAACAATGATATTTTTATCCCCACAGTTGTGCAAAAGCCATAAAATAGCAGTACAACGTTAAAGTAACATATGAATACAAAGGAAAGTGTTATACAAGGTTTACACTTGAATTACACTTCATTTTTTCTGTAAGACGTAAACTTATCAAAGCTATAAAAAGCGTTGGACAGTGAAACTTCTTAACTGAACAAAAAAATGGTTCCAAGAGATTTCTTCCAATTCTAACTCGTCCAATACATGTTTTGTCCAAAAAAAGATAGTCCAATTTAAATTGTCCATTCTTATTTTGTCCAACATACAACTTACACAAATTTTATTTAGTCCATTTTGAATCGAAGAAATAGACGATTTATCAATTTCTTCCAATATTTTGAAACATTCGTGAAAATCAACAAATCAACAGAACACACTATTACGCATTGGAATAAATGAACAATCTCATTTTTTCTATCAAAAGGGATCGTTTAACTACCCTATCGTTGGATTGAATGTTATGTTTGTACCTAGAGCATACCTGCTCAGTGATGAAGAAATAAAGATATCTATTTCCATTGGACGTTAACATATGACGAGTTCCCGCGGCAATGACCGAATTTTTTCCCCTATGCGGCAATTTAATGTTTGAATAACCTCCTAATGTCAAAATTAATGTCCAAATCTTGTGCAAAGCACGCATCTTCTCTTTTTTGGACATAATGTTTTTGGCCAGTTTTCTTGTTGGACAAAAGTAAACTATGGACATTTTTAAATTTGGACAAATAATTTTTGTGTCTATTCTAACATTGGACAAAATAGAAAGTTGGACAAAGAAAAAATTGGACGTTTTTGCATTGGTCAAAATCTCTGCTGACCTAAAAAATTTGGCTAAATCGTCATTTTTATACATTTTCCAAGAAACTTAGGCAGCGCATTGAAAATTTGATGAGCATTTTATTTTAGATTTGCAAATTTCGAGTTTTATGATAGGGACGGTGATGTTGTTATGGCAACTGTTGTAGCCATAAGACGGTGAGATTGTAAAATGATGCTTCATTCTAATTGATTACTGACATCAGTATCTTTGCCTAACAGACGAGATAGGTTTTACGTGGTCTCTGTTGTCTCTGGATGGTTTTGGGGAATTTTGTCTGTATTTATGGTCTATTTGTACCAACTTTGTTCAAACATTTTCTCATTGAACTAACGTATGTTTATGTATGTTAACGTATGTTTTTACGAATGTTGTTCTCTCCTGGCAAAAGATTCTAAATTTTCTCAGTCACTCCGAATCATTTTGTTTTTTGGTTATTGCATGAGAATTGTTGATCCGATTGAAATCCTGTAAAAGTCATCTTAAGATCCAAATCAAGTTTCAATTGGAAGTATTAATACGTGAATCTTTTTGAACAAATGTATTAGCTCAAACATTTGGGACGTGAAAATTTATGAAAGAGATGCAAAGATGGTTGGTTTGTTTTTTCTTTCAAGGAAGGAAAAAGTCTTGGTAGTTGTTTGACAGTCTAGACTTAAATTTAAAGCACAAATCAGTCTACAATTTAGTGAAAAGCTGTAACATTTTCAGAATTTGTACTTTACAGAGGCAGGCAAGGATGGTTTTTTACACGCTTTATATTTTTTTTTAGCGTGTGTGAAAATTTAAAAAAAAATTGGTCTCTCCTTTTTCAAAAATTTTGAGTCCCATTCTTTCAACCTTACTTTCTTTTCTCAAAGATTTGTTTGGATGTTTTCCCCTTGCATTTGATGATCTTAAAAATTGTCAGAACCCATCTTCTTTCTTGATTTCAGCAAAGCAAAACATGTCCCTACTTTTTGAATAGATTTCCCTAGTGGTTGCATTTGGCACTTGCTGACGATTTGTCCTCAATAAACTCTTGAGTTTTAAAAATAATTTCCCATTTCAAACTTAAGGAACTTTTTGAAACACAAGGAAAATGACACTCTATAAAAATGTGTGGAATTCTGCAAAGCCGTGGTTAACTTTATGAAAAGTAATTATCAGGCATTTAAAAAGGAATTACTGAACAAATATGCACTGACAGGGGCGCCAATTGAGGGGTTTGCAGGATGTGCAATTGCCCCTCCCCCCCAGCTCAAGCTGTTGCATAAGCAAATAAAAGGCAAGAACTTCGTACAAAAAATCTCGACTTGCGCGAAATGTTATGCTAAATTTCAAATTTCATTGTTCTTTTTCGTGGGTTTTTTTTTTGGGGGAAAAAATTAATTTCAATGTTCTATTTTTTCATTGTTAAAAAGGGAGGTTTTGTTGAAATGGCGCCCCTATGCGCTGATGAAAATAGCGACCTGGCAAAATTCTGGACCATCAATTTTTAGCTGAGCGAAAGCAGATTCTTCATTTGTTTCGAAGTAGTGTGGCACAGCGCTGTCAAGTAGAAATAGAAAAAATAATGGTGAAAGAATATCATGAATTGAAACTGCAGAAAATGCAAATAAAAAACGTATAGAAAAATTCATTTTAGGTCTTGAAATTGTTGGAAAATACCTAAGCTGTTTCGACTTGAAAATGTAATGCTGTTGCATTTTCTACTGCAATCTGCATCAGTACATTAGGCTACCACAAAGTTCTGAAAATAAATCGATTTTCAATCAACATATTGTTCCATTGTGTGACAGAGGGACACCGTCCAAGTTCAGAATCCATTTTATTGTCAAAAGCATCTAATTGATGCCATCACTAAATCCGTAAATTTTGATTTGCTGCTGTTTCAATGCTTGCAGTTTAATTTTTATGCTTTTCATGTTGAAATGTTGAAATTAATTTTTTTTATTCACGATGTACCTCTGAACATGATATGGAACGATACTTAATTCTATTGTTGAAAATTAATTTGATTCTTGACATTTGTGTTCACCAAATGTATCTGTACACTGTGTATAATAACTTCGCCGTAAGCTCACTCTAAGATAATCTTTGACATTTATGATAATGACAATCTTTGACAGTTTTTCATTATTTTTCTTTGCAGGATGAATCTGTGATGAGCCCAATACGAACACCCAATATGATAAAAAGAAGTATCCCTTTCAGGACACCAAAATCACTAAGGAAGGGAAAACAAGCCAGTGATAGTAGAATTCTTGGCACGCCTGACTATTTGGCCCCTGAGTTACTCCTAAAAAAGGATCATGGTAAACATTTTGTATTTTCTTTTTCAGGTTTCCAAATTTATCAAAAAGTGCTTGCAGCCTTAAAATGTTGAATTTATCTTGCCCTTAACCAAACTTTGATACAAAGTTAGCCTGCCTGGTTATATTTTCAAACTTTTGTTATCATTAATTTTATTTATCAGACTCTTATCTCAATTGTTGTCTTGCAGTTTTTAGCTTTCTTCCTCAATCCTTTCCAGTCTCCGTAGAGTTAAAAAAAGAAACATTTCAGTAAGCAACATAAGATTGTTTACCATAATCCGCTAAACCCAAAAAATTACTAAATGCTTTCGTCTTTATGCCTGTCTGTCAGTGACACATTGAGAGCGTTCTAGAATTCTTCGGAGTATTGCACCGGTGCAGAAAATACTATAATATCCTGTGTTGCAGTATAACTAGACACGGGAAAAGCTCGCGTCTCTGAACTAGCAATGATAGTGAATTGCATACAATTTAAATGTCTGTATTAATTTCAGGTTCTGGAGTTGACTGGTGGGCACTCGGCGTTTGTCTTTATGAGTTCATGACTGGCGTTCCACCCTTCAGTGGAGAAACTCCGGCAATTGTTTTTGATAATATTCTTAGCAAAAGTAAGAGATACTTTTAATTAATTAATAATTACTTATCCATTAAGTTTTCAAAAACTGCTTTGGACTTCTGTGACTTATATTCAGAAAATTGATCTTGATTCTTCAAAAATTTGCTGTAATCCCTAATCCGTGCTGGCCTGGAGGGTCATAACCATGCCAATTTCTGGTCAATTTCACATTTTGGCCCACTTTAAAAATTTTTACTTGCGCTGATGATTAATAGGTTTAGAAAAAACAACTTTGCGGCAATTTCGTGGACCAACCTCACAAAACTTAACTCGTCTTATAGATTAGAGTATGGCGCATAACATTCTCATAACAAATTTCCTTTATCTTCAATAATTCAGGAGATGCAGATTATCTACGTTTTTTTCTTAAATGACCTTTGTAAATGTACAACTTATCTCCTGTAAAAAGCATGTAATTTGTCTAATTTACCCAAATTTTTATTTTTCAATTCCCTGTCACTAGGAATGGAATGGCCAGATGGTGAAGATGCTCTTTCTGCTGAGGCAATGCAAGCAATTGATCAGCTTTTAACTCAAGACCCTCTTTTGCGGCCGTCCGGCGATGATGTTCGGAGGATGGCCCTTTTCCAGCCCCTAGATTGGCAAAACCTGTTGGCTGCCGAACCTCCGTTTGTTCCAACTCCGGACGATATGCATGATACTTCATACTTTCAAGGTATTTTAATTCTTAAAGTTATTTGATCAACAAATCCATTAATGCTTATTGCTACGCAATGAATCTTGCTGCACTTCTTCTCTTTTTTGAGAGATAGCGCCACAACTTTTCCCTGGCCATTTTCTTGAAACCAAGTCTGAAAAATAAATCAGGACTCGCCAAATCATCATTCTCAAGCCTTTCGTGCACAATCAAACTTGTTTGATGAAACTAGCAATCTGGCAAACTTGAGCTGTTGCAAACTTTTGCTTCAGGCTTATGGGTCATTCCATTGTAACGGGTGTTACACTCGGACACCTTTAAATCAATTTTTTACTTTCGCCTTCGCTTTATTTAAAAAAAATATGTAACACCATGAAAATAAGCAGTTTGGAGAGTAGAATTCTGTACCTATTTTGATTTTTTAATCATTTCAATTTTACATTGAGAAAAGTTTGATCAAAGTGTGTAATGGGCGTTCCATGATTTGGACAAGGGTTTTTTTCAGAGCAGAATCAATGTCAAACTCTGTTAATTCTGAACAGTTAAAATTGTGCAAAAAATTTGAGTGAGAGCAAATTGATTGAGCTTCAATATCCTACAGTCAGATTTCTGAAATCTTCATAATACTCCCAGAACAAAGGGTTTCTGTGCGTAACAGGTGTTACACCCATTTTAACGGGTGTTATTCGTCCGCTCAAGACGTAGTTAATCACTCAAAATCAGTTTTTAAAATTATTTTAACTTGAATTTGACTGATATTATGGGTCATGCATTTATTTTATTGCATTATTAGCCAGATATTATACTTGTGTTCTAATTCTTTGTATAATCTCAAATTTTGAAATTGTCGGGAAACAGAGAAATAGGAGTACAAACCTCACCGAAAATGACCAAAAATTCACTATACAAGCCATGAAAAATGAAAAATGACTCTAAATTGTGGAAACCAGTATATTTTAAGTGAATTGAGACCTAATTGAGTGTATATTCACCCACAAAACTTTTTTTTAATAGGTTTAAGTTTCAGCCCTCAGGCTCCCTTTGTCATGGAATGACCTGATAGTAGTTGATTGTGAAGTAAAACCCTGCAAAAATTAAGATAAGCGCGCTAAAATTAACGAAATCCACTCCCAAACTCATAAAATGCTTTCAAACAGAAGATCGTAATGATGGTGATAGTCACCTTTTACATTGGGTTTCCCTATCTCGCTAAGCTCCATCTTCACGAGATGTTCTCGTGACACCACACAAGAAGAAGAAGAAGCATACAATGGAGCTGTTGCAAACTTTTGCTACAGGCTTATTAATGGTTGATTATGGGGTAATACCCAGTAAAAATAACGATTAGTGCACTAAAAAATTACGAAATCCACTCCTAAACTCACAAAATGCTTTTAAACACGAGACCGTAATGGCGGCCGGGGCCGCGGTTTTCATCGGGGCTCCCTATCTTCAATCAGCGCCATCTACACGAGGTGTTCTCGCAACACCACACAAGAAGAAGAAGAAGCATACAATTGCCATAAGAAAACCGCGGCCTCGGCCGCCATTACGGTCTCACATTTAAAAGAATTTTGTGAGTTTAGGAGTGGATTTCGTGATTTTCTACTGTGCTAATCGTTACTTTTACAGGGTATTATCCCATTTTCAACTATTAATAAGCCTGAAGCAAAAGTTTGCAACAGCTCCATTGCCACAAGACTTAGACGGCTATCACCGCCATTCACCGCAATCTCAAGTACTATTCACTAAGCTTTTCTGCTCTCTGTTTTTGTTTTGTTCCAGCCCGAAATGACCTACAAAACTTGATAGTATCTGATATCGATTTATAATCATTGAGACATTTTACGAGAACGTCTGCTCCAAAATACATTCCAACGTCCGTCGAAATTTCCTGTTTTTAGATCGTAATAAACAATGGCCATCTCCTTTCACTTGCTGATTAATTAAGTGATAGGACAAAAAAAAAAACAGGTTCAGCATTATTTTACAACTGAAACTGTGTTGTTGAAGCAAAATTTTGCTATCAAAGGGTTTGCACGTAATGTATGCATTGCTGGCATGCATCCATAAAGGACAAGCAAGTCCTCTTTAGTCTATTTCTTGCATTTTATTTTGTTTGTTTCATCCAGATTGTTGCGTTGGCGGTTACAGGTACCTATTTGTCTTTCTCTCTTTTCTCCCATTTGAACGTGTGTGTTAGAAAAGGACGGAAATAGGGGCTAAAGTCACATGATGGTCCTTTCTGATATCCTTTTCTATTGCATGTGTTCAAATGGCCGGAGAGAGACAGAGAGAGAGAGACAAATTTCTGTACCCGCCCATGGATTGATGCATTGCCACTCATGAAGAGGATGGTCATTGTGGCAAACTCTGGTCAAGTTTTGATTTTAAATTGCCCTTGTAAGGCTTTATTTGATTTACAGATTAACCCTTTCCACTCCTGAGCATTTTCACCTGACTGCCCCACCAGCTTGAATCGTCAACAACACAATGTAAACAAACCATATGATCTGTAAAAAACTCACATCAGGGAGTACAGAGCGCGCTAGTGTAGTGCGTGATGTTCGTACTATAGTACCCATAAAATCTGCCAGAGCTCACCATCTGTCAAGCGCGTCGAATATATCCGAAAATTGAGTCCGCAGAAGGTCTCTTTTTTTGTCGGATATATCCGACATGCGAGTGGAACTCAACTTTTCCCTGGTCGGATATATCCGACACCCGAGTGGAAAGGGTTAATATGTTTCAAAATTTTGGGTTAAAATCTATATATTTACAGCCTGGAGCTGTAAATTTGGCACTACTGGCTGATGATTGCAACTACCCGCCTGGTAACCTGTGCTTAAATCATCATGTATTTTGCACCTTGATAACAGACTCAAAGTTCTGGCTGTTTGCATAGTTATTGCAATAATGCCGATAGGAGTAGGAGAATATTTGTGAGGTGTATTAATAGCTACTTTGCATGAAAAAATGTTTAAATTCGCAAACTGTGATGAATTTTTGGCTAATTTTCTACTTGTGCGCCCTATACTATTTTATCTCTCTTTTATCAAATAAATTCTGCGAAAGCTCCGAATTGTTAAAAAATGTGATTGTACTTAGAATATTATGTTTAGTTCAATGTGATAGGCAGGCAATCCTATAATTGAGACAGTTTCCTGTTGGAGGGCCTGTTAAGGTGGAACCTCAGTGTTTAGTTCCGTGTTCTGCCACCACAAGAAGATACATTCTTTAAATGGAAAAAAATCATGGTAAATGCAAATAGTAAATGGAAAAAAGGGCTTCGATGGAGACTCGGAAGCAATCTAAGAAACATTTTATTAATAACAGTATGCTAAAATGTTACGAAATAAGCGTGACCTATTGAATTTCGGAAACTCTCCAGAAGACGCCATTAATAGTTTCTTGCTTATTTTGTAATATTTTAGCATACTGTTGGTAGTAAAATGTTCCTTAGATTGCTTCCGAGGCTTCATTGAAGCTCTTTTTTCCATTTATTTGCGTTTACCATGATTTTTTTCCATTTAGAGAACGTAAATTCTTGTGGTGGCAGAATATGGAACTAAATGCTGAGGATCTACCTTAAACAATAGGTGTGCTCTTTCTCACAAATTTGCATTACGTTTAAATTAGGATTTTACTGGAAGAGCACGCCTGTTGTCAAAGTAATTCCAGGCGAAAGTTGAAAATCTTTCAATCCGCTGGATAACGCTGTCAATCTCTTATCTAAAATCTGGTCTTTTTTGAGTAATTTGAATGAGATTACAGATGATTATGCGAAGTAGCGGAACGTTGAAGTGTTCTCTAATTTTTTTTTATGAGTCCTTGTGTGTTCTTGCGATTCTTCCTTTTCGAAGGGAGTCTTGCCTGTAGCGGTATCGCTCTTGTCCTCTTTCTTTTTTGTGATGTACCGTGGTAGGTACTTTGGCTTTCAAAAGAAAGTGTCCTGATAGACATTTTCATTAATTCATTTTTCGACCAATTCTCGAGTTTCTACGGTTTTCAGGTATTTCAGAGTCTCACACTATTGCCACTTGAGACATTATGCCTCAACAAATTTAAAACGATGAAAAATAAAAGAAAAATTCAGCAAGAACAATTTCGATGAGAGGACTTTCTTTTGAAAGTCATAGTACCTCCATTCCTTCTTTTTCCCTTTTTGTCTTCTCAGTCTTGTCGCTCGCTGTGAAACACCAGTATAACAAACAATAGTTTGGGCGGCTAGACTTTACTAGGTACTACCATGACTAGATTTTTTAAGTATTTCGTCATTAAAATTGGTTGAGAATTAAAGTTGTTATTTTGAGAACAAATTTTAGTTGTCTTTTAAATGGATTTGAGTCTCACTTGCAATCATTAAAGAGATTACTGAAATCTGTTCTCAAAATTAGGACTCTTTTCTCAACTGACTGATGGCAATTGATGGCCTTACAATATTATTAGTATTCATAAAAAATTGAAGAATTCCATGACGTGCTGTCAATTAGCGTAATCATCAGTGATCCCATTTTAAACTACCCGAAAATTTGAAGTTTCAAAACAAGTGACAAGTGGTGCCATCTAGCGGATTGAAAGGTCCCTAACATTTGGGTAGAATCACCTTTAACCACAACAAGAAAATTCTGTTTGTTTGTGTCATACATTTCATTTTTGGTTCTTATTTTGAGAAAAAAAGTCAATTTTGGGAATGGATTTTGGACATTCGTGTGAAGGGTGCAAGTGAGACAGATTACATCTCTCGCACCCTTTGCATACACAGATATCCGAAATTCGGACGTAATTCCTTGTCCAATTTAAAACACCGCGACAGCATATTAATCTGTTGTGACGTTCCGCTAATTTGCATAATCATGTCATTCCATTCGAACCACCCAAAAAAGACTCGTGGCGCCACACAGTGGAGGAGTCAATGAGAGAGGCCGGATACGGCGTGGTGACTTTAAATGCATATATCTTTGTCAATACGCAACGTAGAAATTTGAAAGTGATTTCATTGGTTTTATTCTTAAATTACCTACCAGAGTCTCACTTTATCGATTGATTTTTGACCGTAAAAACATTAAAATATGCATTTTTAGTCATCTACGGACTGACCCCATTGTCTCGCACCATTGCACACCGTATGGAGTATTGAAAATTGAAAGATCCTCAACTTTTTCCTGGAATCACCTTAATGGGCCCTTCCCAGGAGGAAAAGTCAATAGTCTAGATTGTTTTTTCTTCCTAATCTCTCTTTCTCTCTCTCTCTCTCTCTTTTTCTCTCTCTCACATGCTCTCTTTTTGTAAATATTTCTCTTCAAAATGTTTCAACTTATCCACCAGTAACTATTTGTTAATTTTTAAAATATCTGAAAGCTCAGTATCAAAATTGTTTGGGTCTTTTGAGTGTTTTTTCAGTCACTTTGAATGAACCTCAATGAAATAAATATTTTTCCATACCATAAAAAATGTTATAGACCTCATGCCACCTTTTTACTTTTTTTTTATTTTAGAGACGTTGCTTTTTATAGATTGATCGGGTAGAAGTCAAGTGAAACCTTCTACATGAAAATAAACGTGAAAGGAAACTAAACCGTGAAATAATAGTTATAAGAGAAAATAGTCATAATAGTGACCTCTCGAGTTTTGTTTCATTCACTTTTTTTTAACGTTTTCTTTTTAAAAACTATGGATGCTGTGAGCTATCTTCTTCATCCTTGATTTTGTCCCCCAAGTTATTTTTTTACCGTAAGTATTCTTTCAAAGGATTTCGAAAATTGTTGTCTGTTCCTTACTCAACTGTTTATCACCCGCTACTGTTTTCCATAGAAACGAAGCATTGTACATAGTATTTTTCATTAATTTAATAAAATATTTTTATACCTTGAAAAAAGTTTTTTTTTAAGATCCGGTTCTGATAGAGACCTAAGCTACATTAATAAGACTCTTTTCAACCCCGCTTTTTCCCTAGTGGGACATGGATTGTTGTGTGAAGGGTCACCAAGGAAGCGCCCAATACACAGGTAGAACTGCTGCATCTCTACTCAGCTTAGCTGGAGATCCTGCATTCCGTGCGTGTACCTGGCGCTTACGGCATTTCTTCTGAGTAAAGGTACTGATTTTGGCGTACTTATGGCAGGCAGCCCCTCTATATCTCAGAAAGTAATAGAGAGATAAGTGAATTCTGATTTCACAACATGTAAGTGTATGTCAAAAATAGAATATTTTCGTGTCTAACTAAATTTTTTTGTTTTTGGCGTTCATGGCGTTCTTCCTTAGCACGGCAGAATTGACGACAAAGTTTTGGGGAACAATGTTTGAACTAAGCCAGTCTGTAAGCTGCTGTCTGTGTAAGTCAAGTCAAGTAATAGAGGGATCTTCACCACCTAGGTATCTATTTTTGTGAAAATTGAAAAAGAAGAAACAATTTGATTTGAAATAAACTTCAGTGAGAGTTTATTGCTTGGAACCTCGGTCCTGCCCCGAAAAAAATTCCACTTAGCGAAAGTTTCACCTAGGAAATTTTGGTCAGAGTAAGGGGGGTTTTAGAGTTCTGAAAAAAAATTCCACTTGGCAAAAGTTTCACTTAGGAAATTGCGGTCAGAGAATGGGGGGTTTCAGAGTTCTGAAAAAAATTCCACTTATCGAAATTTTCACGTAGGAAATTGCGGTCAGAGTATGGGGGGTTTCAGAGTTCTGAAAAAAAATTCCACTTAGCGAAATTTTCACTTAGGAAATTGCGGTCTGAGTATGGGGGGTTTTAGAGTTCTGAAAAAAAATTCCACTTAGCGAAATTTTCACTTAGGAAATTGCGGTCTGAGTATGGGGGGTTTCAGAGTTCTGAAAAAAAATTCCACTTAGCGAAATTTTCACTTAGGAAATTGCGGTCAGAGAATGGGGGGTTTCAGAGTTCTGAAAAAAAATTCCACTTGGCGAGGTATTCCACTTACAAGGGGAGGTCACGATGTGTCCGGCTCCGATTTTTATGAAATTTGCATGAAAATGTAGCTTAGGTACGTCTTATTGAGGATCAAGAATCGTTATCGGCAAATGGGCACATGGAAAGTCAAAAAAAATTTTCAAAGTTTCGTCAAAATCTTCGAAATTCAAAGTGTGCGGTTAATGTATTGGAATTTCCGGTCGACTTCGTGTAGCTGTTCTGTGGCCGACTGGTACGGCGCTCGATGCGGAACTCATAGGTTGTGCGTTCAATCCTGGGGTCGACCGCTTCTTTTTTGCACTTCAATATCCAATTTTTTAATTGCTGAATATCATGTTGTTGTTGTTGTTGTTTTTTATTTTTACGTTATCTTTGTTTTTTTTTCGTATGTCGGGAAAAAAATTAGACTGAAAAAGAAATTTTGGAAATGATTGAATAACGTATTTCGGATGAAAAGCTAAAGTAATTTTTTAATGACAAGATTATAAATGAGAAAATTATAACGCTCTTATGCCTCTATCATAGAGGCATAAGAGCGTTATAATTTCCTCGGCATTGTACACAAGTTTCAACCATTAAAAGTGTAGGTAGGTAATCTGTTGATAGTGCAACTGACTTACAACTAGCTCCGCTCTCATGTGAAACATATTGTCATTGCACGACGCAAGATCAAATCGCATTTATCTTATCATTAAAAAATTACTTTAGCTTTTCATCCGAAATACGTTATTCAATCATTTCCAAAATTTCTTTTTCAGTCTAATTTTTTTCCCGACATACAAAAAAAAACAAAGATAACGTAAAAATAAAAAACAACAACAACAACAACATGATATTCAGCAATTCAAAAATTGGATATTGAAGTGCAAAAAAGAAGCGGTCGACCCCAGGATTGAACGCACAACCTTGAGTTCCGAGTCGAGCGCCGTACCAGTCGGCCACAGAACTGTTACACGAAGTCGACCGGAAATTCCAATACATTAACCGCACACTTTGAATTTCGCAGATTTTGACGAAACTTTGAAAATTTTTTTTGACTTTCCATGTGCCCATTTGCCGATAACGATTCTTGATCCTCAATAAGACGTACCTAAGCTACATTTTCATGCAAATTTCATGAAAATCGGAGCCGGACACATCGTGACCTCCCCTTGTTAGAGTACGTTCCACACAACAAACTTTCACTGTTGAAGGAACAGTTCTTAAAATTCTCCGTGACGTAAAAGCAATGAGCAAAAGTACAAATACACTAATAAATCAATTGAATCAGGTCAATTTGATATCACAGCCATTTTATTGAAAAAAAAAGAAAATAATAAATGAAATAGAAAACATAAAAGTTATTAAGTATAACAAAAACTTAAAATCTCAAAAGTATTAAAAATTTAGGAAATCAAACAGAGTTACCCCCGGTAACAAATGTTGCTACCGGTAATGCATCTACTGGTAACCAACCACATATTATTTTAACAAAGCCAATAGTTTAATTTTCAATAATGCGCAAATATTAGAAAAGTTCCATGTTCAATTCTTTGTTTTTTTTTTATCAATTTTTTGGTTGAAGTCACCGGAATTATAACCGCTTGGCAACTAGTCCTTAATTGCCTATTCAGTGTACCATACCTCACAGTGTATAGCTTTGGGCTAAAAAACCCGATTGTAATTCTTGTTTAAAAGTTAACAATTAAGTAGTATAGTCGCTTAAAATAGACTTATTTAAGTAATGAAATGATGTTTCGAGCGCAGTTGTAACGTCTCGCTAGACTGATTCAAAACAAAATATATGATGGACTAGGAATTTCTTACAAATTTAAGATGATGTTCCTAACTGAAAACGAAATTTTTGAAGGCATTGAAATGTAAAGAAAAACTGGTCTAAAGAATATAAATTGTGAACCACAAATATGCAGTAAAATCACTTCAAGTAGTCTGAAATTGCGCTTTCAGTTTTGGAATTACAGTTTTGTTTGGAATCAAAATAACAAATTGAAGCTATCAGTTGAGCAGTGAGCTCACACTAATTAGTTAATCTAGGGGCCGTTAAGGTGCACGGTAGTGCACCAGCCAGTGCACCAGCCAAGTTCTCGCACTACGTTCATTTTACACAGAAAAATATTATTCACTATGGAAGTTAATGACTTGAATCACGGCTTTACACAGGAGACAGTTTTTGTACATCAAGGGAAAAGTATTAACAGTTGAAACTGACCAAAAACAGGAACAAAGGAACTATTTTCTTCAAGGTTTCATTTCTACCATAAATTCTTTGGATAAGCAAGAAAGCCGAATTTTAAAGGCTGTATAAGTAAGTACCACCAGTGATGGGCACTATTTGGGGTACACCCTAAAGTATGGTCTAAATTTTCGGCATTGAATTTAGCTAACAATATTATCACAAACCAAACCTGAGTAACTGAAATTAGCAGTTGATCCTGAGTTTGGAGCAAAAGTGTACCTAATCTAATGGAACAATTTTTTAAAAAATTTATAAAAATAGGTCGTCCACTAGTCAGCAACTTGTTGCGATACATAATTAAAAAAGACAAGCAGTCATGGGATATTTAAGAGGCCACTTGTGAAGATTGTTAATTGTAGGTAAAGCAATTCATGTTCATAAGACAGATACACTGTTGTTACAAACTGTTTTTAGTGCAAGAATTTTATTGATTTTTAGAGATGAACATGGCATTACACACAGAAAATGTCCGCATAATGCATTAATCAAGAGAACAGCTTTTAAAAAATTGTGAAAATGCCATCATCCTCCGTTGAAGCCATTAAAAACCTCCAAAAATAACAATTGTAGCACTAAAAACGTACAACATTCTCTCCTGAGCTTATAAAATGCTTTTAAACGTAGGACCATGATGGTGGTGTTGGGCACTAATAATGGGATATTCCCATCTAATAATATTGTCACACCATCTAGAAGTGGGAACACAATCGTAATGTCCACAAATCGGTGACATTAAAAAAAAGACAGGTTTATATTCTGATGAATAAAAGTCTACATTGACAGCAGACAAAGCAAGCAGCCTGAAAATTTTAAGTAATTAACCAAAAAGTGTGAAATTATTTTTTTAAATAAATTAAATTTCAAATTTTAAATTAAATTATTTTTTTACACAACCGAAAGATTTGCAATAACTCACTAAACTGACTTATCTTTCTAAAATATTGGAGATCGAATCGTTGAGAAAAATTCAAACGATACTCCAGTCGTAGTTCCTGATACTAACTTAACAAGTATCACAATTCAGCTGCTGAAATTACAACTTGAAAGAATTTGAAAGAATTTTTAAAATTTGAGCAAATAAATCAAGAGCATTGAGAGGGCTTTGAATAGAAATGATTAGAAAAGGCACCATTCTAAAATGATAAAATAAGTCTGAAAGCAGGAGTGCAGAATCTTCTTAATTATTTATTTATTTATATATTTGCCTCCACAATTTTCACACGCACAAAGGACAGAGTCCACTGTGTTTTTATGATTTTTTTTTTTTTGCTAATTTTAACGTGCTGAAGAAAAATTTTGCTCAAAACAGCGCGTTTACTCAAACTCAGCTTGGAATAGCACGCTTACTTGAAATTTGGTTTGCACCAGTGCGTGGAACCGGATTGACATTATTTGGTTGGTCAGAAGAAGAAAGAAAAAAACAACCTGATGTTCTTTCAGGCATTGCCCACAATTTTAACCTTTTGCTGTCGTGTGTCGGGTCACGCCTGACATTGTAAAAACCCATTGCGGTTGCATGTTGGGGTTGACCAGACAAATAAGTTTCGCTCTGCTGAGTCTCGTGTCAGGCCAGCTCCGACAACTCGAGCGCATGCTGTGCTCTATGGGTGTTCTCGGAAACTTAGCAGTTTCATTCTCATATAGTGTGGAGGTTGCCCACTACGCTAGCGGCGTAAAAAAAATGTGATCGCAAAGGGTTAACAGTGTGTTCACAATTTATCATGTGATTGTACAATCGTGTGATCCAGAATTTTCTGCACCCCTGTCTAAAAGTAAAAACTATTTCTCCAATTTCTAAATTCATTTGGAACTTGGAAGAATGTCACTTGAAATTACCTAGCAGTCTCTGGAAGAAAAATTACTTTGTTATTCTCTTTAATACCAAGAGCCCTTTAGGCTGGAGATTTTTCTTTTTTCAAAGCCCAGCACTGGTCCCAAAATTGCCTTAAACGATTATCAGAATTGGCACAGAACTTTTGAAAATCGCCAAGAATTTTATTTTGAAAAGCTTCATCACAAGTTGCTGGAGTTGAAGACCGATTCCAGCGACGGCTGACCATATGATTCCAAGCCCACAAAAAACCAACCTGCATAAAAAAAACAAAGAGATGAGATAATTTAGCCACTGAGGTGAGAAATATTTGTTTGAAATTTTGGGCAGAATTAAAGGCAGCACAAGAGATAAAGCATATCCTGTAATCAGCAGAAAAGATACAATCAGAGACAAAAGGAATGTCAAACAACTCCTGGAGGTACGCCACCCACAACACATACTTATTTCAATGAATTTAAGTATTGCAGATGGCCGGCCTTAGTCAAAAGCTAATGAGTCATCACTAATATCAGATATTATTTCTGCAGTAAATAGGTTGATTCTTGAACAATCCGATGACAGTTAACATTGTACTTTTACAATGGGACTCATGCTAACTTTTGCTGGATAAAATTTGAATTTTAGATATTTTTACATCTGAGGACCCTTGATTCACCTGTAGCAAAAGTGTGCAACAGCCCCATTGCAATGGACCTGCACTCAATGTAATTTGGTAGGCATTTTACATCAGAGTCAACCATCAACGTCCAAATCGATAGTGCAACAGGCCCATTATTAACTTACACCACTAACAGCATGGAGCGACTTGTTCGTAACTTACCCTATTGTCTTGCTTGAAATCGTCACCAGAACTGTAAACATGCCGAGAAATATACTCTTGATGAGGGCTGGTGGAAAGTTCACTACAGACAGGGTACTGACGGGTTGAACGCCTAGAAATAGATGTAGTTCGTGGCTGCGTTTGATTCGAATGTTCGCAGGGTATTGCAGCTGGTATCAGGAGAAATGCATTTCCTTTGAAAAGAAAAATTTGATTAGGTATTAAGACCAGAGGCTATTGTTTAAAAGTAACTTATGATTGTTAACTAGGGGGCTTCGCCCCCTCGCCGCTCCGCGGCTCAACCCCCGGAGGCGCTTCGCGCCAACATTGCGGCGCTGCGCGCCGTTAAAAATCAACAGGCAAAGTATGATAGTGGTATAAAGTTGAGAAAACGGCACAGAAGGAGGGGGTGCGTAGGGGGTTGGATTCAAGGGTCCGGTGCGGCGCGCCGATCGGGCTGGCGGAGGAGGCAGGAGGCTCTCCCATCTCTCGGCTCATTTACCCCCCGTCGCCACGTCTGTCAGCAATTAGTCACGGCACTTCCTGGCACACACAGAAATGGACAAAATCCGAGATTTTAGAGAATCCCGAAGTTATTTTGAAAGAATGTGTGAAAGAATGTGTGGAATGTGTGTAAGAATGTGTGGAATGTGAGAAAGAATGTCCCTTAGATTTGTCCCTTAGATTTTTATACTATAGTAAGAAATTTCAATTTATTTGAGGCTTTTGTGGGTGTCAGTTGATCATTTGTTTTTAATTTTCTTTTTAATGATTTGAATGAGTGAAAATAGGTTGACCAATCAGTAAAGAAACATAATTACAGTATAGGTTGACCAATCAGTAAAGAAACATAATTACAGTATAGGTTGACCAATCAGTAAAGAAACATAATTACAGTATAGATTGACCAATCAGTAAAGAAACATAATTACAGTATAGGTTGACCAATCAGTGAAGAAACATAATTACAGTATAGGTTGACCAATCAGTAAAGAAACATAATTACAGTATAGGTTGACCAATCAGTAAAGAAACATAATTACAGTATAGGTTGACCAATCAGTAAAGAAACATAATTACAGTATAGAAACCAGTATAGAGGAAGGAAAACGAATAAAAATGGCAAAACGACTTTCAAGGCTCAGATACACCAACGCCATATTAATGAAAAATTATGAGCAAAAATATTGACTCCTTTTGAAAAATATGACAGCCTGTAGAATACATAACGAACAAAACCTTCAACTGAATAAGAGTCTATTGGTGAAGACTGAAGACAGCTTTTTTTTTAGATAAAACAGAGCCAAGAAAACCTTCCCTTACCTGATAAATGTATGTATTGATTATGATGGTGCCGCGAGCCATTTTCCACAGTGCAAGTCACAAATCCAAATCTGATTGCGATAGCTTCTTGAAAGAGAACTAATCTCTCAGGCCAAGAATCTTCAGAGAACTCTGGAGAAAGTAAGCATTGCATTAGAACTGAGTTGATGGCCAAATGAAGGAAACTTTCAGTGACTAACTGGGCCACACAAGTACGCCCAATGATACTTCAGTTAAAACAAGGAAAATATGTACACGGAAAGGACTAATTAAGGATTCTCTACAGCGCTAAAAAAGCCGTTGTCTATTTAAAGTTGTTCCTAAGTTGTTTTTTTTTTTTTGTTATAAGGCATCTTAAAATTAAAAAAGATCCAAAAATTGACGCGAAAAAATAATAAGCTGATGTTCACCGAGAAAAACGCGAAAAGCACATAAGAAAATAACAGCGTAATCAGCCTAAAATAACTTCAAAATCAGTAAAAGATAACATCAAAATTTGGAAAAAATTACAGCAAATTTTTCAAAGCCTCGAATCTTAAATAAATAAAAAAAAATAAAAATAAATGATCAAAGAACCAAAATTTCAAACATTTTAAACCAACTTATCTCCATCGCAAGTTGTAGGGGCATTTACACTTGAAACCTTGATTTTGCACACATCTACGGTTGTAGATACTTCTGTTTGTTGTTATTTGGATAGATAAAAGATTCCCAGGAAAATTCTTAAAAATCAAGAAAACGGACTTACCTTCAAATAAGTAACTCCTAGCACCCATTAGACATTCAAGGTCCAACGGCACAAAAACTGGGCCTCTTAGAGGGTCTGATTTTAATGAATAAGGTAATGCTAGCGGATCAGCAGGTATAGGAACCATTTGAAGGCCACAAAATTGAATCTTCCGAGCCCATCCTAGTATCTGGAATGAAAAGTATAAAAGTCAGCCAAACATTGAAATTTGGAACAAAACCACAGGGTTACAGGCTAAAAAAATTTCAGTTGGAAAATTAGTTTTTTCCTTCTTCGATGGGAATGGAAAGATTTTTTCCACGGTTGCAAAATGTGGTGGATCTAGTGATTAGCAAATCGTGTGAGAGAGAGGGAATTTTTGGGAAAGTGAGAAAATTTGCCCAATCATTTTTTCTTCTACGGTTTGTAACATTTTCCCGGGGAAATAACCTCAAAATTTCGGAAATATCAGTCATTTTACATACACACGGACCATACCCATACAAAATTAAAATAAGCACACAAAAATTCACTTTTCAAATTTTAGCATGAACATTTTTTTAAAATCCTGTGAGGAAAAAGGCCCGGATCGAGTGATTCTTCCAAAGTTTTGGAAAATTTTGCACCCCTAATTTTTTCCAAAGCTCCGAGCTCCTCAGAATGATGTAAAATGACTAAATGAATCATCTTGTAGTCTTGCCTCCTAATGGACAACCAGAGACTATATATAATAGAGACCACGCACTATCTATCTTGCCCATGTTTGCGCGCGGTGGCAACTTTTTTTTTTCGGAGTCTCAACAGAACACCGAAAAACATGGACCATACATTGACTGATGAGAAACGTCATTGAGATTTTTGCCTGGTGAATCAGAAGCACCGAAATTGCATCAGTCAATGTATGGCCCATGTTGGATGGTGCTCCTTCATGCTCCCTATGTTAATTTCTGTTGAGCTCTGAAAAAAAAAGTCAGCCACCGCGCGCAAGGCTAGTGCGTGGTCTCTATTATATATTGTCTCCGTGAACAACAATGACTACCCAGATTGGAAAAATTCCCAAGCTAGTTCCCAAATGTAACAAAGTTGTCTATTGAAGTTAATGCTGAAAGAATGAAGAAAAACGACTACACGTACAAGTTCTGAGACAATGGCACCTGAGGCAGCAACCCACTGGATCGCAAGTTCATACGCACGGTCTGGGCGATACGCTGAATGGTACCTTACATGACCCCATTCAACTCGATCACTCCTTGAGTTAGTGCTAATGTCCAAGTAGGTTTGCTTGTATAACGGTGCTGTGAACAATCAATAGAACAATCAATGACATTTTTATTTGAACATATAGATAATAGGTTAATTGAGGTAAGTAAAAGTCAAGTAAGACAAAAATCCAAACTTTTTTTTCACTTTTTTACCTCCTTTTTTGAGTGAGCCAAACGGAGAAAAAAGTGAGGAGTCAGTCACCAAATTTTGACAACGTCTAAAGCGACTTATTACGTTATTTCTTAGTAGTCTTCACTTGTAGGAAAATGAAAAATTACGATCCTAGCAAATAATCTCTCACAAACAAATTCTTCACTTGTGGTGCATTTTTTTATTCTCTGGAATCCGCACTGGTGCAATAACCCGGAGCTTTTGGAGCTGCACCGGAGCTGTCTGGTGCAAGCTCCAGTGCATCGGTCTTCAACTCCGATACACTGGAGCTTGCACCGGAGCAGCACCAGATGCGTTGCACCGCTACTAAAACAACACTCCGTTGCGATCCGGTGCGATCCGGTGCTGGGGCACCACAATAAAAAAACAGTAAGGTGGAGTGGAGCTGCACCGATGGGCGTACCGGAGAATAAAAAAATGCATCATTAAACATCACCTGATAAGTTGATAACCTAGGATTTCATACTGCTTTCAAACATTTTAAAGGAATTGAAAGACATACCTCCACGTTTGAGTGTATTATCATGCTGGCAGCTACGAGTGATATTTTCATGCAAGAACATGGGGAGCTCTGGTGTTGCATGAGGTTCTTTCGCCTCAACTTCCACCCATTCATTTTCAAATGTACTCATATCTAACGGGCCATCGTTTCCTGAAAAAAAAAGGAGGCTAAGAATAAGAACAAATTTTAGTCTATATTAATGTTTTTTTTCTTCTATTTTATTTTTTGAGAATATGGGAGTTCACTTTTATGAGCACAACGGGGCAGTTGCATACATCTAAAATGTTGTGTTTTTTATGAAGGAAATAAAAATACTTGATGAGCTGTAAATAAAGGTGCTTTAGTGTTTTCAGAAGTGTTCCGGTTTTGGAGAAACACTTGCATAAAGTTGCAAAATATTATATATGTTGTGACAACACAATGCAAAATTTCCATAAACACAATGTACAGTGAAAGTTTGTTGCGTGGAACCTTGGTCCTGCCCCAAAAAAAAATTCCACTTAGAGGACGTTCCACAAATGAACTTTCACTGCATTTTGGGCCAAAATCGCATCTCCGGAAATATGAAACTTTAAACCTAGGTTAGAAACTAAAGGCATCCATATTTTTTCAGCTCACTGAGTTCTTTCATTTACTTACTAAAAAACACCAAAATTCCAACCCTTCCAACTGCCCGATTCAAAATAATTTAGAGCAAATGTGAAATGACTAACGACAACATTAGCTTTACTTTCAAGAATTTACCTTGAAATGGTCAAATACTAAATTTCCAGGTTTGAAAGGAGTTATTTTGAATTCTACTATCCAAAACTTGTAAATAACAAGACAAAGAGACTAGAAAACAGTGGCGGCACGTGCAATATGACATTTAGTTGCATTAATATTAGTATGTTGCATTTAGTACATATTAAATCATGAAAAAGGTCGAAATATTGGGAGTGCACTCCTGCTAATCAATATTTTACATGGGCTTACCAATATTTTACATGGGCCTCAGTGGATGGAATGCAACGTTGCCAGATTCAACGCCAATAGCTTTTACCTAAGTTTTAATTTAATTCAAATTACAAGATTGGCAATTATTATGAATTTAGTTTCATTTTACAACTCGTTTTTCCTTCTAAAGTTGTAATTCTTCAGATCATTGACTCAATACAATTACGATTCTGGCTCTGTAATGAATGAGTATTGAATAAGTGATTCTATGCAGTTACATATGATTGATAACCAGTGGCGTCGCGTGCCATCTGGCAACAATGCAACTATTCCGTTTAAACTCATTAAATATATTGAATTTTCCTTGTGCACTGTGCACCCCCTGAATTCGATATTTTACATGAGTTTAAATGGATAGAATACATTGTTGCCAAATTGCACGCGACGCCACTGTTGATAACCGTACTCATACCTTTCTCTTTAGAAGTAAAAAAAAATACATAAAATCCAAAAAGAAATGGATGCGAGCGGTCTCCTGATGCATGACAAATTAATCCTTCCTGGCGTAATCTCTGGAAAAAAAAAAAAACAAAAACAAAAAAATTGAATAACAAGAGCATCAGAAAGAAAATCATGAAACGAAAACTTTCAAAAGGTATTTGAATTGTAAGACAACCTTGAGTGGATTTTCAGCTTTTTTCTTTATAAAACAAACACAAAACTAAGCCAAGGAAAACTGATTGAACAAAAAAAGCAAAATTTTCGTTGAATCAAGCGTCTATTTGATGACAACAACACGAAAACCTGATTTTTCGCTTTTAAATAAACGCGCCTGTAAACAATGGTACACCTACATTAAACTACTTCAACTAAGGCTATTTTTTCATTTATTAAAAGGTTACCATTTAGATTACTTGGGAAAGTTAGTTAATAATTGAGCTCAGGGGCCAAAAATGGGTTTTACAAGCACTTTTTTTTTTACTGAGAAAAAAAAAAAAATCATGACACCAGACAGACTAATCTTTTGTCACGAACGAATTTAAATACAACAGCTTCCAACAGCTCAATAATAACAGAATTTCAAAAATGGGTAACAGTGAATACTAATAATAATGAAGCCATAGTTAAAAAAAGTAAGAACGTAAGTTGAAACACAAAATACCACGAAAATTATGTTTCACTGCTTTCTGATTTATGGTTTTGGGATTCCGTGGGCTTCCTTAAATTTTTTCCTCTTCAAGAAACCTTACAAACAAGAATAAATTCCCTGAGATCGCAGCAAATCAGCAGGGCAAAATCAATAAAAATAAAAAGTATCTCATAAAAACACTTATGCTTTAAAGGTTTTACACCTTTGTTATTTAGTTTGTAAGGTTTAACACCTTTATGATTAATGGATTTCAAAGGGAAAAAATAAAGGGGAACTTACATCCATGAACTCAACAGCTTTGACCTGTACCATACCACCTTCAATTCGATTGGCTAGCCAGGTAAGGGCATCGAACGCAACAAATGTGTGACTGGGAAGATAGCTATATCCTGTTAAAAAGTCTAGACCGGTGTTCAACGTTTTCATGGCTTCAACAATCTCTGAAACGCTGGCAGTCTTTGGCAGCGGAGGTACTTCTATTTCAGCTGGCATACTAGAAAAATGAATCAGAGAATATCAAAACATAATCCTCACATTGAATTTGAATTACTTAGCACCCAAATCAATTGACTTAGCATGCATTTCAAAATGGAAATTTTTTTTAACAATCTTTTGAACCAATTAAGATGAATTCACCCAAGATGAAGCAGTGTATAACCAGATATAACCTCTTGTGCTCTTAAACTATCTGGTTTCATCTAGACTCTGCAGTTTTTTTTACAATCATTGTGCGTTTTTTTATTCACCGGAATCTGCACTAGCGCTCCGGAGCTCCAGCTTCAGAGCATCGGTCTTCAACTCCAATCCACTGGAGCTTGCACCATGGAACAGCACCAGGTGCATTGCACCTATGAATGGAAATTTTGTGCAAATATAGACCACTCAAGCTTTCTTCTGGCGCAAGAACGGTCAAAATCGGCCAAACAGAACTCGAGATTAGGAGCGAACAAACTTTTTTTTCAAAAACTGATAAATATAGATAAACATTTAACACGAGGCGGCAACTTTTCAGGGGGCTCAGAGTTTCCCTGAGTAAAGTTGACAATTTTTGAAATTGTGTGCAAATATAGACCACTCAAGCTTTCTTCTGGCGCAAGAACAGTCAAAATTGGCCAGACAGAACTCAAGATTAGGAGTGAACAAACTTTTTTTCAAAAACTGATAAATATAGATATACATTTAACAAGGGGCGGCATCTTCTCGGGGGCCTGGAAGTCCCCCCTCTAATAAGTCGATGGGCTAAGTATTTTTCTGCAAATGTAGGCCACTTACGCTATATTTTGTTCAAAGAACGGCAAAAATCGGATTTTTAGTTTTTGAGCAAAAGGCTGTACAAACTTTTCCTCAACGATTTTCTTAATATAGATTATTATTCAGTCGGCTCAGGCCACAAACTTAACTCATTTGCTTACTCCACTCAACCGATAATACTCAGGCTCCCAGGCAGAAGAATATAGAAGAAAACTAATGAAAATTAGGAGAATAAGATGGTAAATAAGTTTCCTTGCATATGGCTTTGATAAAACTTACTTTTCCGATGTTTCTGAAGTGGCATCTGGATCATTCACTATATTTAAAGGTAAAGGAGTGACGTCAGTGGCTGGAGAAACTCGCCCTCTCTCCAGAACTTTCGAACCAGATCTGAAAAGTAGGCAAATTAAATTAAGTACGAAAACAGAAAGGAGGTTGTCATTTTGGTTGTTTCTTGTCAAGTAGAGAAATTAAATTACACAGACGTCTTCACAAAACAGCTACATAATTTTTGTGCGGGGTACAGTACGAAAGAAGTTGTATTTAAACATAAAAAAAAGTCAATATTTCAAAGGATAAAACTTTGAGGCGTCAAATCTTGCTTCCAACAGAACATAAAAACATGAATAACTAACAAGACGTCTTCTTCACTAGGCGTGAACAGTTGCGGTTTCATGAACAGGTTGGGCTGGGGTAACAGGACAGGTTGGTTTATTTTTACCTCATTTGAAACTATATTATTCTCTCTTTGCCTTGACTATTATTCTCATGGGAGATTGTGTTTGAATTTTATACTCAAGAATTTGCAAATTCACGTTGCTAGATCATAATTATGAGCAACAATGTAAAATAAATTGTATAAATCAAGCAAATTTCTCGGCTTTAAAGTGTTAAGACTCTGAGAGATTTCACACTTTCAATTAAATTTCAGGCTTGGAAATTCTCCACAGAGAGCACTCCAAATTCTACTTAGAATCTTCATGGGCTAAAGTTTCTTTGAAAATGAGTGTTAGTATGTCCATGATTCAAGACAAATTTCTTAAATCAAAATCAAGGATTATGAAGGACTTTTCAAAGATTCTCACTTAATGGTGCACTAACCAAAGGAGAATAACTTGACAAAAAGTAAAAGAAAGAAAAAAGTTCCTGCAGACTCCTGAAATCTTTCTCGTGACTTCGCAACCAAAACGACTGGACATTCCTCAGGCACTCAGACAAAATTATCAACAAAATGACAAGCTAACGAGCTGAATCTAGTCATTTTCAAGGATTTTCAAGGACATTTGATGGATTCGTCAAAATTCAAGGATATTTAAACATATGAAAAACAAAAAAAATAATGAAGAATATTCAAGGATTTTTCAAGGCGCCACGAACTATGATTTCAAACTGAGAGCAATTTAAGTTTCTATTGAATATCAATGTAGGTTTACATAACAGCGTTATTTCACTGATAAAGAGATTCCGTTTAATTGTTTTCTTTTTCTTTTGTAATGCTTTCACTTTTTAAAAAAATGAACATTGAATCTGAATTACATTGGATTCATTAACTATCACAAATATCTTAAACGTTCTCATAGTTCACGAAATGATAAATAAAACGAGCTTGCCGTAAATGAGCAAACAAATGAGGCACAAAAATTACGACGAGTAAATTATAATCAACCCCACCATCAAATGAAGTCTGCACGAACGGAGAAACAATGATTTTTCAGAAAAAAGCCACGGCAAAAAACTAGGTCAAAACAAAGAGAAGCATGCTAAGCTATATGTACAAATTGCAAGTCTGATGAAGTTGCGGCTTTTTAGAAAGACATTGCTTCCTAAGTACAGTCGGGGACAAAAAGAATGTCAGACTACTCCTTGAGGTAGGCCACCTGCAGTTCTTAAATTCATTGAGAAAGGTATTGCGGGAGGCCTACTTCAAGGAGTCGTCTGACATTCTTTTTCTCCCTGACTGTACATTCAGAAAATTAAAGAATGTCAGTTGATGCCTTAGATTTTGGGTCAGGTATGCAACCAGCAATGCTTAAAGTCACTATGATAAGTACTGCAGGTTGCCTATTTGAACCAAAATCTAAGGAGTCAACTGACATTATTTAATTTGTAGACTGTACATTGGCCCTGGAGAAAGGCATAGAGAGAGGCAAAAACGAAGCGAAGAAATGTTTTAATGGTGCTCTAATTAACTTAAGTGATATAAGCGATTGAATAGGTAATTCTTGAGTAAAATACAGAAAAAATCATGATGATCAGATTAAAAAATTTCAAAATCCACTCAGACTCACAAAATGACTTTAAAGTTTAAGGTGTAATGGCAGGGACCAAACAATGTTACGTTCCGAGCATTGAATTGCTTGCATCTTGCGTGCGGTTTTGACCAATCAGAGAGCTTATGCACGGTCATGTGACTGTGCGTAAGTTACGCTCGGGACCTAACATTATTTGGTCCCAGAGCTACTCAGGCACCATGGAAGACTCCTATCCAATTCGAGACTTTCCTCTGTATGTTTCTACAGAGAGGGTGACAAAATAAACAGGAATCCCCCATGACACAAGCGTGGCTCCCCATTTACGAGAAAAGATGGTGGAGCTTTGTACGTATCAAACAGAGCTGTCGTTTTGCGTATAATTAATCGTATTTTCCAATTCATTGATAATTTCACCGGTTGAGAAATGATTACACAGTTCAATTCAGTGTATGACTGTGATGCACAAAAACACTCACATCTGTAATCTTTCCTCAACCGCTGGAGTTGACCATGACTTAAAAAAACTTGCGGATATTTTAATAATTTAATGGCGATTGCATCGATTGAGATAAAATTACAGATCAGAGTATTTTCGTGCAGTACAGTCATACATTGAACTGATCTATGAAATCTTCATTCAACAGGTAGAATCATCAGTTAATTGAAAAATGTCATTAATTATATGCAAAACGGCAGCTCTCGTATCAAAGGAGATTCCGATCTAATTTGTCTCTCTCTCTCTATAGAAAGACACAAAGGAAAGCCTCAAGTTAGATAAGAATCTTCTATGGTACCTGCGTAGCTCTGCCAATACGTATTGAACTTGGAAGTCACTTTGTGAGCCTCTGAGTGAATTTCATGATTATTCAATATGCTCATAGTCATTATCACTGGTTTTAACGCAAGAAATAACTGGTAGAGTGGATAAAGGGGTTACGTGATATTTTGGAAAAAATCGAGTTAGCACAGTGGATGAAGGAGTTATGATGGTGTCTATCTGTAAATTTTCCAACTTGGTTTAAAAAATGTAAGATATGACCCTACTTTCAAAGCTGTTACGGTTGATGTTCAGCTAAAATGTTGAAAACGTCCATACTTTGAACTTAAAAGTCGATTTTCTCAAAATCAAAAAAGTGTCACATAACCTCTTTATCCACTCTACCCTTCAACTATTCAATCAAAAACAGCTAAAGTTAGTGCGAGACCCATTCTAAGAAAAAGCTTTCAGAGATGGCCCCTTTCCAAAATTTCACACTCAGAAAACAATACTGAGGCAAAACTTGCTCCCTTACACAAAAATAGAAGGAAAAGTTAGATCTGAAGTAGACAGAGCAATAGCGCTTCAAAATGATGCCGAAAACATATTCCAGATTGATTGAAGGGAAATTAAGAGAGTGATGAACAACATGTCTATCATAGTTTGTTTGATTAAATCGGTGCAAAAAACTTAGAAATAATTTTTAGCTACGGACATGGTGCTTTGAATTAATCAATTTTAGTCATCAATATGATCTAACTGCGAAATTGATTTTGTGGATACAGATGAATTTTAGTGGTTAGAGATTTTATATTTTGCAAGTAAATGTGTATTTTCTTAGAATAGGCATAACTGAAGGTTCAGAAAATCAAAGTTTTCACAAACAATTAAGGTGATTCTAGGCCAAACTTTTCAAATTATAATCTGATTACAATCTGATAGATAGCAACACAAGTCTAGTCTCTTTCCGGAAAAGTTGTGTTTTTGGCAGTTTAAATTGAATGCAAAGACAAAATTCAAGATCCATGAACGTCAGCACCAGTGTAATTTTTTTAAAGATTTTTTGAGCCCAAACCAGTAAAATTAGCTGAAAATTAAGCCGTAATTTATGAAATTTATTTTGCCATAAGCTTAGTGATTGCGAGTGATACTAATTGTAAGTCTATCTCCTTCACTCGCATGCATTGGGGCTTATGGGAATTTTTATATTTTGTTAATCCCGGCTTTATTTTAGTTTTTCAGCTTGAAACTTTCAGAGTACCTATTTTCCTAAAGTATGCTTGTAGGTGCGTCACATTCCTTAAATTTTTATTTTTTACAAAGGATCACCAATTTTAGCCAAAAATTGTTGACTTTTTGAGGACTTGGTGTCCAATGGTTTGAAGTTATCAACCCTGGAATCATCTTAACAGAAATCCAGTACCTAACCATAAATTTATTGATAAATCAATATAATGAAGTGGACTGTCTAGAATTGGGTAAAAAGTAAAAACCACTTTGATCAGTTAAAATTAAAAACTCTGATTTCGAAGAAGAAAAGCAGAGAGATGAACTGCCCACTTGTATGCGAAGACATCAAACAGGTAGCCTGTGACATCACTATACCTTAGCTTGATTGTGAGTTCTTCACTCAAATCAAGAAGTAGGTATCTTTTTACAACTCAAAGTTTTGATCAAATAACCGTACATGTTCTTCTTCAGTCAATACTATAGTAATCGGTTCCTTGATTTGAGGGGGAAAATATTTTCGGACACAATTCAGTCATCAAGATGAAAGCACTTACCTCGGAGACATTAGCTTATCGAGAGGCATGCGAGTACCAAATCCAAAACTAAAATCCTACGCAAGAAGAAAAGCACGTCATAAAATATAATGAGAGAAAGGAAATAAATAATTTAATAGAAAAGAAGTGCTCGTAAAAGTAAATCCAAATACAAAGACACAAACTGGCAAAAAGAAAACAAAGGAGAACTAAGCTGAGTGCCATTTGCATCAAAGTAGAATGATTCAGACTTTTAAATTACAGGGGCCTATAAAACATCAAGCATACTTTTTTGCACAAATCAGACTGATTATGTTGGAATGCGTAATTAAAATAAAGCTTGCTTGAAGTTTAAAGTTATGTTCTTTAATACAGTGGCATGAATAAGACTTTTGCAACCCCCCCCACCCCCACCCCGCGCTATTTAAAAAATGACGCCCCTTTTGCGGTTCCTCTCCTCTTGCTCCCAGTCCCACTCCTTCATTATTTTAATGACTCTGTTCCAAGATATTCTTTCACTTTCCAAATTCACACAAAATTTTAAAACGTAAGTATCAGTTTCAGTGGCGTGTCATGTCTCAAAAATTGGGGGAAAACTGCGACGAGGGGAGGACACGGCCCAGCCAAAATAGGTCTATGAATCCCCTTCTACCGAAATTTAAAAATTTAAACCTCCTAAAATGCATGTGAGAGTCCTGCCTTTTATTTGCATGTGTTATATTTTGCGTTTATACCATCATAACTGCCTATTTACAAGGATGCTTGGGTGGATTAGAGCAGGACCATTTTGAGTATCAAGTTCTGACAAATAGCGGTGCATGCTTCCGAACCGCATCAAAGCGTTTTGTTGAGCGGTTGGTTAGCGCAGAGTTTCGACTCGTTGCTAATCGACCGCTCAACCAATGCGCTTTAAAGCAGTTCGGAAGCAGGCATCGCTCCTTGTCAGAACCCGATACTCAAAATAGTCCTGCTTTAACATAGTCATCTTTGGATTTTTTTGATTTTACATCATAATGTGACGCAGTTATACTAGATTAGTCGATGACTTATCAGCATTTTCCATTAATTTGAGAGTGATAGAGCAACATGGCACTCAGAAAGTAACAAAGTACAACAACAAAAGTGATGTGGTTACGAAAGGGATTCAATGCAAAACCTGCTACGCTACTACCAGCGATTAGTGCAACACCATCCAAAGAGAAGGCAAGAAAGCTGAAATTAGTAAATTAGCTGACCATTGTTGGGGAGGGTCAGTAATTCTTGTCATAAGTCAAAAAATATGACAGCTATAACATCTGAAGCTGTGATGGTTATAGCCTGAAGAAAGTAGCTGCTCGACAGTCAGAATATTAAACGCACCATTTCTCCATTATTCGGCTTGATTCCAAAGGCTTCAACTATCCTTTCATAAGCCACATATAAAAGACAAACTTAACAAACTCTTGAACGCTATGACGAGCAACACAGTTTAACGCTAGAAGTAAGATAACTGATCTGAAAACTGCATCTTCTGATCGATTCTGAGTATTGCTAGAGTAGTTTCAGAAAAGTAGACGCACCTCACCTAGACCAATAATCTTTGGGAACTTACAACATTATTCCTCAAGTTACAAAATAAAAATTAATGAAAATGAATTTTGCCATAGGCTTTTCATTGATATTCCCTTCAAATCTAAAGTTTTAAGTTGGAGGCAAGTTATTTCTATATTTGAAGGAATGAAAATTGCTAATTTGCCAAAGATTATGGTCTAGATGCGCTGAAATTTCTAAAACGAGCTAGATGTTTGCCTATTAGTTGCCTTTTTCTTGATGGATAGTTACAATTTTTGTCGATTAATAGAAATCTCAAAATGAGAGTCAAACAATAGCACCACAGAATAATACAATCAGAGTGAGCCTCCCATAAGAGAAAACGGAAGAATTTTTTCAGTTTCTTTCAGTGAATTTTCAAGATGGCGGACGTACCTCAATCTCTGTTTTTTGCACTGCTTTAAATGGGGTTAGTTTTGAACTTATCAAGATGGAGAACCGGAAAATAATGTTTTAAAATGAACCGAAATTTCCATTCTATGGAAAAATCCATTCTAATTGTAGTATTCTGTGACAGCACAATGGGAATTCCTTGATAGCATGGCGGTCATTGCCCTGTGAAGTTCAATCACAGCAAAGAATAAATATTTATAAAAAGATAAGCTTCTTCACAAAATTAAGACAAATTAGCAGGCTTATGGTGCGGTTTTTTATTCACCGGAATCCGCACCGGTCCAATAACCCGGAGCTTTCGGAGCTGCACCGAAGAAGCTGTATGGTGCAGCACCAGAGGCTCCGGAGCTCCATCTTCAGAGCATCGGTCTTCAACTCCAATCCACTGGAGCAGCACCAGGTGCATTGCACCGCTTCTAAAACAACATTCCGGTGCGATCCGGTGCTGGGGCACCCAAATGAAAAAACAATATGGTGCAGCTACGGTGCAGTGAAGCTGCACCGGTAAATAAAAAAACACACCACTACTCTTCAGGTGGTGTTGGTGAAAATAAAAAACAACAACAAGAAAAAGAAACAATAAAGCTGTAGAGGAGAGAGAGTAAAAGTTAAAGATAATAGTAAAAACTAAGCAGGAACAAAACCCTACAAATTAAAAAACTAAAATATTTCACAAGAAAATTAATCAAAACCAAGAGCGAAGAAGCACAAGCAAAAGGATAATTAACTGCAAAATTAGAACACCAAGCAATTTGAAAACCCTTTAAGGCAAACAAACAGTAAATCAAACCTTGGCCGAGGTTTTTCCAGGACTCGGTTACTGCCAAGCCTCTCGCGGAAAGGAGATGACTGTCCTACGGTCTGAAATTTTAGAATGATTCATTTAATGACAATTGTTTGAAAAACCTGATTTTTGTTTTAATGTGGTTAGTGAGCCTGAACAAACAATGAGGAATAGCCAATGATTTTGATGAAATTAATGAAATTGAGTGGGCACAAAACTAAAGATTCTATCGTAACAAGAAAAATAAATCTTACAAATCAAAGAGAAAAACTAGGCGCGGATTACTTGTTAATTTCAACACATGCAATTAAAAAGACAGGGATTTAAGGTATGGTATACTAAGGGGTCTCGAAAGAACTAAAGGTTTGAAACACTTGAGCTAATGATTATGGATATGTCAGTCGGTTTCTCCTTTTCAAAACACTCCTTCTGCAAAACTTAACCTTTTCCAAATAATTTTCAGTCTTGCTGCCATCGTCTTAAAGCTCGATGTATACTAGCAGAATTTTTAGAGTTAAAGTTCCTCACTTGAAGGAAATTTGTAAGATTACAGCTGATGATTTTTAAAATTTCTGCCTTGTCTTTAATTAGGAATCACTTGCACAAGCCACATATTTCAGCGGGGAAAATGAAAAAAGTGGTACAGTGAAAGTTCGTTACGTAGAACCTCGGTCCTACCCCGAAAAAAATTCCACTTGGCGAAAGTTCCCATTAGAAAATTGCGGTCAGAGTATGGCGGTCAGAGTATGGAAGGTTTCACAGTGCTAAAAAAAAAATTCCACTTGGAGAGATATTCCACTCGGAGGACGTTCCACTCAACGAACTTTCAGTATAGTTAGTTTCCATAATTTTTTTCGACAAAGTAATTGAAAATACACTCATAAAATGAAAAAAGGGTAGAGTATGCTTTATTTTTACACTTTGTCAAGTCGACATGGTCAGGATTTTGACAAGCACTTAGTTAACATCAAAGTAAATGAAAATGAAAGTGAAACTCAACGAACATAACTCGGCACTTAGAAAACTTGGAAAATTGGAGAAACTTCAGTATGAATCAACAGAAATTTTGGTGCGGCACTTAAAAATCATTCTTCATAAATTTTTCAAGTCAATTTTTTTCATCATCCTGCTTCAATGTGATAGGTAGTAGTTATGTTGCAGAGGACAAGATGTTGACATGATTTTCTAAAGTTTCAAACTTTCAGTTATTTTGAGTTGCCTTGCTGCAAAGTTCATAGTTAAAAGGACAGAAATGGAATTGCAGACCAAAAGTCAGAGAACTAATTTTAATCAAAGATAAAAATACCCGATAATGATGACAATATCAGGAAATGGGGAATTAAGGCAGTACATAGTAGTACAGAGACCATAAAAGAGCAGCACATCGATGTTTGAGCTCTTCTTTTATCATTGCTTCACTCATAGGCAGATACAGGCATTTGTCTTTCTCTCTCTCCAGCCATTTGAACACATGAGTTAGAAAAGGATAGCAAAGGGGTCCATCAAGTGTTTTTGGCCCCTATCTTCATCTATTTCCAACGCAAGCATTCAAATGGAAAGAGAGATAGACCAACAAATTCCTGTATCTGCCCATGGCTTCCCTCTTGTTTCAACAACACTCAATGGGTCTGTTGCGTCCTTTTGCTACAACATTCTAGAACGATGATTCCAACATAAAATTCGGCAAAAATAATGATGCACACATTAAAAACATTCAAAAACCACTCATTAACTCAGGAAGACACTTCAATTTCAAACAGCGATCGCTACACTAGACACTATTTGCATCGGCATACTACTACATACATACAAGGAAACACCGTGAATATGTAAACAACATCGGAACCACAAAATGATGGAATTTCCTTCTAAATACATGAAATATTGGATGCATTTGCAATCTGGTCTTCTCTGGCTTATCAAATATTACAGAGTGATACAAGAAATGTATGCACCTAAACGAAACATTCAAATGTTAGTTAGTTCTGTTAATATTAACATAAATGCGATGGTTCTGTCTACGTAGTTGTATGTCGGTGATAATAGGGTCTAATTTAGCGCGGGTTGTTTGAAAACAAAGTGATGAACTGAGTTAATGCGTGGATGTTGAAAGTTTTAATGTGCGCATCTTTATTTTCGTCGAATTTTACGTCAGAATCTGTGTCATATTGCTGTGGCAAAAGAACACAACAGACCCATTATTTGTATGACTGATACTTCTATGAGGGTTAAAACGTTAAAAGACCACTTTAAAAATTTTGAGGGAATTTTTCCCAAGAAATTTTCAAATCTTTGGTTTTACACAATATCAACTGAGCAAAGGTAGACCCTCATTCTGCATACTGCCTCAGTTAATCATTTGGTTATAATCTGAGTGCGGTTGGAAGATTTTGTCATTCATGTATTAAGCTGTGAATGATAGAGTGCTTTATCTACTTCTGGGGGCCGATTATTTACTTCATCTTTAAGATCATCTTAATCGTTAAGACTGTAACAATGGTTACCAAAGCAACAGCCAATTTTTAAAATTTTCGACCAATAGCATCAATCACAGACAGTCTTAACGATCAGTTTATCAATGAAGTAAATGATAGACCCTTGAAGTTCTTAAACTTCCGCGGCAAAAAAAAAACAAGAATTTTTGAACGAATCAATAGTCACAGTAAAGATACCTGAGACTTGTTAGAGAGATACATAATTCCAGTGCTGTGTCTCCTACGTGTCAGTTGTGAGATAGTGTTGAGTTGTGATAAATCCGGCTACAACAACCATGCAAATCAAATAACAAACAACAACAACAACAGCAAAAAAATGGATGCTACAAAAAATAAAAAATTAAAATAGGAAAAAAAAGGGGGCAAGGTTTTTTTTCTTTTCTCAGGATGGAGGAATTCTGTTTTGTCACATAGAACTTAAAGAGACTTTGATGACTAATTTTTTTCATTTTTCTCACTTTAACCCTTTCCACTCCACCATTTTACGAGCTGAACCTTCCTGTACTCCACTAGAACTCCGTGAACTAGAGCTTCACTGGTAAGTTCAGAAGAAGCCTGTCAGAGTGCAGCACTTCTCAGACACCTATTTTGTCCCATTGATAGCGTCAATTTCGAGCTACAAAATTGTGTTGACCACAGCTCGACAATGGAGCGGAACTCGTAAATCAATTTTGTCGACTACAGCTCGACAGTGGAGTGCAAAGGGTTAATTTAAGATGAAAAAGAATTTTTCAAGACTTTGTTGCAAAAAATAATACTGATCTGAACAGACAATTTAAAGACAAACGATTACTGCAATGCGTCTACCATTAATGATTGTTTAAACAAAAATACTTTCTTCAGTTCAATTAAATTTTTTCTCTAGTGATTTACATGCAAAAAAAAATTAAAATAATAAGAAGAAATATAACGACAAAAAATATTGAAACTACTAAACAAACCAAAAATCAAGAGGACAACAATTGGAACAAAAGGCTCTAAAAGGAAATTTCTGAAATACATAAAAAAATCTAAAGGAAAGTCAACAAGCTTAAGAGGTGATAAAAAAAAAAAAAAAAACGAATGATTAGTTGAATTAAAAGTAATTCGAACAGTAATTAGAGGCAAATATAGGAAGGTTTAGATTTGTCAGATATAAAAAAAAAATATGTTATTAAATTTAAAGGCGGTGCTAATAAACAGATTGCAAACTCTAAGTTGAAAAAAACAAGATAGAAAAAAGTGTCTGCACAAAATTTTAAGATCTTGAAACTTCAAACCGCCGGGTGAGCTTTTAGCAAACAGAGCTAAGTTCAATCACCAGTGAGCTGATTATGAAGAATACTGTCATAATCGTTATGAGTCGCTATCAAGTGCCTGTTATTCTTATGGGCGGTGTCATTACAATAGGTACTGTTTCGATAGAAATCCTACAATCACTACGGTGTGTGCACGATGTTCAGGAGTCATCGGAGAATTTCCACAGAGATTGAAGGGTTTCTATCGAAATGACACTACGCATAAGAATAACACATCATTGACTTAACGGCATTAAGATACGATCGTTCAAAATCAGCCTGCAGGCTGCGTCATTGGAGATAGCAGACAATATTTCTAAACTTTTGATTAGTGCTGATCAAATTTCAAATGACTTTTAAAGGGGTCACAATAGCAACGAGAGCCATCTTGAAAAACCTCTAGAAGTGAAAAAATGGACAAAAAAGTGCTGTCCGACATTTTGATCAGAGACAGAGTGAGTTTTTCACAAATCTTTCATGCGCTCGTTTAGAGAAAATGCCAACTTCTTTTTTCTTTTTCACTTTCAGCCTTTGACTTCCAAGGATGGTTAAAAAAATATGCATCATGACCTTAGCAAAAACTGTCACATTTTCAGACAAACTATTGGCAAATGTTCGACAAAGTTTTTCAAAAACTCACTCTCTTGTACCAAGAAAATATTATGATTAGGTATTAAAATTTTGCAAGCTGTGAGGCTTTCAATTTTCAATTCATGCAACATTAGTGATTCAGTGGAATTTTGGGGAATGAGAATTGTTGCAGTTCTAGCATTAAAACTATTGTGTACTTTTCAAAAATGCCATAAAATTTATAAGTTGCATGAAATAAAAAAAAATTAGATTAGATAGATTTAAGATTAGTTGCAAAAAAAAGAAATACCCAGTGGCTCACTCTTATCAATTAACAAGTTATGGAAAAATTACAATAAACTAACTTTATTAGTGACCTCTTACTAGCAAAATTTACTGATTAGACTTACTATTCTATTTATGAAGGGCATACTTGTTAAAAAAAACATGTCCATCAGTTAGTGTGCCAGTAGCACAATCAGTTAAAACCGTTTTTAGTGCATCCAACGGATTTTCTAGAAGGAATATGTTGATAACCTTAGAAAGTTCTGCGTAATGTATTAAACTAGAAAATGGCTGTTTTGAGTGTTTTAGAAACCTTAAAAATGAAACAATGACATTTGTCATACCACTCATACCTTGGTAGCATTCTAGAATTCATTCCTCCATTGTCTCCATGCAGAAAACATCATGAATAGCAGTACTGTTCAATATACATAGATATACTACATCACAGGATAATGAAATATTTTCTGCACGTACGTAGTAAACGGATGAATTCTACAATGCTATCCTTCTAGGTTTGGTATGATTTGGTATTATTATTGCAAACCAAGGTGTGAACACGAGTCTCGATATCCTTCTCTTTGTGACAATATCTACAAGACTCAAGCACTGAATACAGTTTTTAAACACCCGCACTACTGACCCATTCTATCAATTGTTCGTTATTAATCAGGCTTAAACGTAAAGAGATAAATATAGTAAGTCAACAATACTGGCACCTAAAAAGCATGCTTCAAAGAGCTGTGTTGATAATGTTAGGTCACATTTGAAAAAAAACAAAACAAAACCAAAAAAAAAAAAAAAAAAAAAAAACACAAAAAGTCTAAAAGAAGTTTCCGTAAAAGAATTGAAACAACTTGACTCAATCTAAAAGCTTGCATAGCTTTGGAATGAGCTGAAAATAATAGTTAACAAAAAATTTCATAAGAGTTCTAGATTTTGGGAATGGAATGCGCTTTTGATGAGAATCTGAAAAAAAAAAAGAATGTAGAAGTAGAAATAGTAAAGCCCCGCCGCCAAAACACGGATGCTCATTATGCTCATATTAAAACAGCATGTAGTAGTAGAAATAGTAAAGCCCAGCCGCCCGAACAAGGTGGCTCATTATGCTGATATTAAAACAGCAAATGACAGGGCTGGTTTAAAAATAAGGGAGGAAAGACAAATGATGTATTCTCAAACAAGGATGGGAAAAGAAGAGTGATAAGGCGACCTGCTAGACACTCTCAAAAATGGAAAGGAAGCACCTAGTGCAGTGGTGTACCGGAGGCTCCCGATCTAAGGAGCCCCGCAGGGGCCCTCAATTAGGGCCCCCTGTTCACATCTGATTCGTGTATTTGACAAAATAAAACATAAAAAAAGAATAAAGACATAGATGGAGGAGAAAAAAATCAGTGTCATCTTAAAGTAAAAACATCTGGTTTATTGCTCCATTAGATTTGGTAAATTGGTCCTGCGTATCCCGTGGTATTAAATGAATATTGAAAAGTGGTCAGAAAAAGAAATTCAGCTTTCACGGGAGATAAATGGAATTAGAAATGGAATTTTAAAGCTAAAACAGTGTTAAAAACGTCTCGAGACAAAATTTTCAAAAAAATTCAGGGGAGAACCCCTGAACCTCCTCCATCTGAGGGGGGGTTTCTTCATAGACCCCCCCCCCCCCCCATTCATTGTGAAAAATATAGGGGACCCCGACTGAAAGTTTGCAGGGGGTCCCCAAATTTTCCAGTATACCACTGACCAAGCGCACACAAGGAGGTGGAATACTCTACATTTTTTTTTTTTTTTTCACACTCACATTAAAATATGTACACAAAAGAAACAGACAGAAAGCTTAGAGGCTTTGCAGGCTGCATGGTTGAACTAAGACAAAAACACAAAATTGATCAAAAACAAAGAACAGTCAACAAATTTTAAACTTTCAGTTGCATCTGGGGGTGATCAAGGAGGATCGATTTGTAATGGTTATCGTAATCGGATCGAATACATGATAATTTTATGGGTAACTTCTTTGATCGAATCGTTTCAAGCTCTCCATTCTGATGTAAACAGTTGAATGGAGCCTATGGGTGGAGACCAGTCGGAATCTCAGTCAACTGAAGTATGAAGAGGTGAGGAAGTGGTTACGACTGGTTACCTGCGCAATCGAGTTGCACAATAGCAAGCTTATTTGATTTAATGCATTCAATCCAATTACAATGACGAAAACGAATCAATTCTCCTTGATCAACCCCCTGGGTGTACAGTAGTTTTGCAGCTGAGTACAACAATATATTGCAACTGAGAACAGCAATATTTTCCTTAAGCTTGGACCACAATGAAAACATTATATCACCTAAAAATTAGCGAATGTACTAAGAGGCATTTTCACGACCATAGCTAGGGTAGGGCCAGGGGCGGCCTGGCCACCCACAGAAAATTTGATGTTAAAAAAATTACAGCAATAACCCTACCTAAAAGATGAGGAAGTTTTTGAGAACACAATTAGAAGATTTTAGAAATTAGAACGCTACAGAAACTTGTGAAAGTTCTGACACATTAAAACTGCAGAAGACCGTGGCGCATACAAAGAAATAAGCATGCATTACCTTGGGTGATGGTTTCACAGTTTTCCGCGTCCGATTGACCCAACTTTCGATGAATTTCAAAAACCCGTCCTTCAAGTTATGTTGTTCTTCGACACCTATGGGTGAGTACAAATCACACGTTTCCGCACCATCTAAAATCTTCCTGGTTATGAACTGACTCAATGGTAGGATGTAAATACGAAAACGCCAATATTTAAGGGCCTGGGGGACAGAGATAGATTAAAATTAGCCAAAATTGAAAAGGTAATGAATTTTAGTGAAAAATCACGAAGCAAAACATACTAAGTAGAAAAAAATTAGAAGTCACATGAGTAGACAAGTTCAGCTGCCTCATTAAGCATGTTGCATTTGTATTTCAAAACAGACAACAATTAAATATACAAACAGAGCAGAGGAATAGAGATAATCCTTGGTTAGGAGGAGAAGGACAAACAATGCTGTTGAATTCCAAAAACTTTAAGATGATTCCAAAGTTGAATGATTCAAACCGTGGACCATACATCGCGCTGCTCAAACAGTTAACAGTTTTCGGCTAAAATTGATAAATTTGCGAAATAAGTATAAATTTGAGGAACGTTGGCACCAGCGAGCATACAATAGGAAGATACCCTGAAAGTTTCAAGCGGAAACACTCGGAAATAACGCCGGGATTTAAGAAATACGAGAATTTCCATAAGCCTCAATGAGTGCGAGAAAGACAAACAGACATAGTATCACTCGCACTCACTGAAATTATGGCAAAATGAAAGTCATAAAACAAGGCTTTAATTCTCAATCAATTTTGCTCTTTGGGCTCAAAAAATCCTTAAAAAAACTATGCAGGTGCCGTCGTTCTTGAATTTTACATTTCTTCTTTGTTTTCAATTTAAAATGCCAAAGACACAATTTTTCCCAAAAATAACTGGTGAATAGAAATCAGGAAAAGCTTTGTCTGGAATTATCTTAGCGAGTTTCCAGGCTAAAGTCGGTGATTTTTCGATCTGCTAGATAGCGTCACTTGTCACTTTCTGACATGATGTCTATTTTGGGTAACTTGACTGGGATATCGAAAGATTCTGCAAATTAATGGACTATCACAGTGTTCTATAATTTTGTATGGATTTTTTAAGCCATTAACGATTCAAGCTTCTCAACTTCTGCAAGGATCAGTCTTATGATTGAAGGGGAAAAACAACTATGATTTTTGTCTAATAGTTTCGTCAAAACTGGTTGATAAATAAATCTGTAATATTTAGATATCTTTTGAATGGATTTTGGTTATTTTTTTTCAATGAATGCGAGTGAGATGTATTTACTCTGTATAAAAATAAGGAAAATAGGTGCCCAAGAGACAAAAACATTCACAGGCTGATACTTCAAAAATGAGACAGTAAGTAAGCACCAAGACTCAATTTTTCAGTGGACAGAATTTGGTACAAACCTCAACGAGCGCAAAATCTGTATCACCACGAGTGCAGATGTAATGATCTAAATAATTCCAATTGTAATTTTCCAATTTTTCTGTATTAAAAGAAACCCACGACACTCCGTAAGTCTTGTGGTCAGGAGCTTGAAAACGGTAACGGTAATGGATGACAAATGGTGAATATGGGTGCCTGTAAAAAAATTAATAAAAATGATAAAAATCAAGCAAAGATGACTATGAATTTCATCTTTCAGGAGAGTGGTTCTTGGAGAATTTAAGAAATTTTCTTGTAACATTCAAGGTGTAAAAAGAGGGTTCTGCCGGTTTATTTTTTGATGTATAATTACAGCAAATATTTATGACAATCACAGGAGCGGGTCCTTACCTTTCCTGAACTTTTTCAGCAAGAGTAAATAAGATCCCTAGATAAGTTAGAATTATCAATTTTCCCTCGATGCTTTCGTGTTTCGCACTGATGGTAAATGCACAAAACAGGTGAAAACCGAGTTTAAGATCATCAGTTCATCACAATTGGTCAGCCACATGGATGATCTCCATTCAAAGCATTTTTTCACTGCGTAGTTCCCTCCTTCTTTCATACTTCTCACCTACTGGAGCATACCCAGTGGACAGAGTGGGTAGGCAAACGGAAAGTAGAAGGTAGGAAACTGGGCAGTGAGACAATATTTTGCCTAAAAACCACACGTGAAGTTGGCTATTTTTTATGCTTTCTGACATGGTTTTTGTTAACTTTGTACTTAAGCTATGAGAAAACGCCACAAAAGATTTTTTGGGACCTGCAAGAACTTTTACCTAGAATGACAAGCTGAATTCATTCATTAAAAAAAAAAAAAAAAAAGTCTGCGTAAAGTGCAGAATGTTCACAATCACGCGATCTTAGGATTGCCGTGTAACTTCTAGATGTGTGTGAAACAAAAACACAAAAACAAAATTAAATTTTTTTTTCATCATTAACAAAAAAAAAATCATTTTATAGGCAAAAACCCAATTTGTTATTTGCCTTTCTATTTTTAGATGGATTACAGAAGCACTTTGGCAAAAATATCATCAATTTACTGTAAAGGCGTTTTTGCAAAAAAGTCGTCATTGTGGAAGCTAGGGGGGGGGGGGGGGGGGGGTTGGTTCGGATTGCGAAAGCAATTCTAGTTTATGTGTGAATTGCCGAGGAGAAGAACATTCTGCACCCCTGTTTTTACCCAAGGATCATGCAGGGTCCTTCTTGGAAGTGCTTAAAGACAAATGGCAAGGAATTGATTCTTTTTTGAAGTAGCATCAACAGCTCAATTTATCCACAGAAAAAATTCAAAGTTCTCTCTCCAGCTGCTGCACATTTGGTAAAACAACTAAGCAGCAGCAGCAGTAGTAATAAAATCTTTAAAAACTGAAAGGAAAGAAAAGTCCGATTCTATGATGACTTTTTTAAGACAATTGTTCAGTATTCTGAAACATACCTTGGTCGATAGCGGGTGACTCTGATTTCACATCCATTGAGAACAATCCTATGAAATACTCTACCAATACTCAGCTTGAATTGCAGAGAAGGGGTGATAGCGTTAGATCGGGGTCCAACAACAGCACTTCCTTTACCCGGAATGTTTGATTCAGAATCTATGATCAATTGAAAACCCTGAAAACAAGAATGACATAATAATGGTTGAAGAAAAAAGAAAGATAGGTGGGTCCAATTTATTTGCATGGATACATTATTAAACTTTGAGTGATGTTTCGATTTGTTTATAAAAGAGTCTTGCCAAGTGAAAAATGAAGAAGAAGAAGGAGTCCACAGAGAAGTCCACTCTGATCGGTTGGCTTCACCAAGGAAACATCCATAAACAAAGCGCTTATGACACAAAAATCAAATGTTGCTGTAAAAAATTTAAGTAAGGAAGTTTGAAACAGTACGATGGATGCTTTTAAACCCTATTTAAGTCTTAAAAGTCTGTCAGATAGGAGTCAGAAAGCCTGTAAATTTTAATTACGAAAAATGCCTCCTCAAAAAAGGCGTTCAAACGGTCAACTGATGGAGAAGTAGCACAGAGAGCGCCTCCTTGGGCTCTGTGACAGCCTAAAATCCTGCAGCCAATCAAAAAATATACCTTGTATGGCAAGACTCTTTAGAATACAAAGTAACATGACAGATAAAACAAACCAGCGACGACTTGAACAATAAATGAAACCGGTGTAAAACAGGTAAAATGCTGGAATCATGCGTGGAATTTACTGGAATTTGCTGTCATGCGCGGTTGCAGGCGCAGCTTTGTTTTATTAATGTCTCACCGTTTTGTCACCATTGATTGTTACAGTTTCGGTTTATCTTGCTTGTTCAAAGCTCAGATGTTTTTATTCCTGTGTTTACAGTTTGGAGTGGTGGCTTTATCCGCTTTTTGAAATTTGTATTTTAATTTTTTTTTTTATTATTATTTTTTGAGTTGAAAGTGGCTGCGATTTGAGCCAAAACATCCTCGCCAAATTGGTTGATTCCAGAATTTTACCCTTTTTACATCTGTTTCATTTATTCTTTAAAAAACAGGAACTCTAGACTTGTTGGCTGAGTAGCAAATGGAAGAAAACACCTGCTTTCTGCATTCAGGTGATGCAACAAATGGCTATAAGTAACCAGGTGAATTTTATCACAGTAAATGGGGTAGAGCTTTGGCACTAAGCAGCAATATAGATCTGATCCAAAATATTTTTTAAATCAGTTGGTGTCTACTCATGAAGAGTGAAAATGATCTAAACTCAAAGTTTTACTGAAATTTAGTTTACTCCAGCCATTGTAATTTTAGAACTAAACTGTATCAAAAATAAAAAAAATAGGATGAAAAAAATAAAATAATAGGATGATCAATACACAAAAGGTCTTGTTAATATTTTCACAGTTAATTTTGAAATTTTAGGTATCACACCCCTTTCCTGAGTTGATTTTTTTTTTAATGCATAACCAGTGTAATAAACTACGAGAGGTCAAGTCTGATACCAGCTCACATTCAGCAAAATCGGTTGCCTTTGCAGAAGAATTTTGTTCTAGATGAATTAAAATTCCTTGTCATTGCCTTAAAAGCACCTGTTTGACTAGAATTTTGTTTTTTTTTTTTAATGACAAACCTGAGCTAAACGTTGCGAGACAAGTTCATAAAAAACTTCTTTGGTGGAGAGTGATTTTTTCTCGGCTGTCCTTTGTTGAGCAAAATCGGCATTCACATCATCCGGCAAGAGGTTGTAGTCAGAGAACACGTAGTCAGTCTTGAGGCAAATTTCATCAGGAAAGTAGTCGGTTGTTATAGGGAGGCAAGCAGGAATCGTTAAGGATTTCCAATCAACACCTGTAAATTACAAAAAGTGAGATTTCTTCAAAGCAGGGTTTTGATAGCTAGAGCCACTTCGTAGCCATTCAAAAGGGTAAAAAAACGGAGTTTCTTGGAAAGAAGAATAGAGATGATTATAACATTCAGATGCAAACAAATTTTATGTCGCCGGACAACCATGGAGATAAATTATAGGAGAAATGAAAGAAAAATATGAGACAAAGACTGAAAAGTGAGCAAAAAATTGAGCATTCCTTAAAAATTAATAAAGTCTAACAATAAGTATACCAAAGGAAAAGGTGAAATAGGTGTAGATGACAAAAGGATCATCACTGATATGATATGCTTTGGTTTTGAATAAACATGTCCAGGTATAATAAAGGGACAGACATACAACTCTTTTCTAATAGAATTTAATCAGGTGCAACCTATCAAAGACAAAAATTCCCTCGAATCCAAGCAAGAGAGAATAAGGCAGGAAAGGAAAACTAAAATTACCATGCTTAAACTTTAGTTTGAGAAATACTTGGACATAAGGTAATAATCAATTATTTGGACAAGCAATACATTAGAAGTGTAAAATAGCTATTGTAACTGAAACAAGAAATAAAAATTCATTCTTTCAAACTTTAGCAGTGGCGCAGTATCAAAAGGAAAAGATGCAAAATGCTGATAGCAAAAAGTTTATGGTAAAAAGTAAATGCAAAAGATTCGCAAAGAACAGATACAGTCAGGGGGAGAGAAAAAAAAATGCTGAGAAATGATCACTGATTCAGTTAGAGTTTGTCTCAGAAGAGAGGATAAGGTCGGCCTGTAATCTTTTGCACTTTCTAGATATCTGTTCCTTCAAAACACAAAGAAAGATGCAAGAAAAACGGAATTTTTAATTTAAAAATGATCGCAACTCCAGATTAGTAGGTAACTTCCTTGCCAAAAGTTGTGCTGATTTATGGTATTATATTTTGAGGGAAAAAATTATTGAATTTTGTCAAGGTTTATAGGTAAACCGGATCTGAACATTAGAGACAAGTTTTAATGATTTTGCAGCAGATCTATGGACATGGTTAGCTTCACAACAAAACTTGGATTACAAAACAGCAATGATGGTTTATTTTTTTAAATTTTTGTGGACTGTCGGTACTTTTTCAACACAGAGAGGCAGTTTTTCTAGAATAGGATGATATTTCCAGATTCAGCAGAAAAAAATGCTTTAGTAACTAATCCTTTAACAATAAATGTGTGGCGTTTTTACACTGTTACGCCAAAAAGGGTTTACTTAGATGATATGATTTGAAAGTTTTCTTAAATTGGACAGCTTTAAGCAGACAGGAACCAACTATGTACACAGTAAGTCAAAAGCAATCGGTTTTATTCTACTTAAAGCCATCAAATTATTTTTATACCTGCCCCAAGGTATAATTTCTAAAAAATTAAAAAATAAACACTTTTGAAGAGCATAGAAATATTGAAAAATCCTGAAAACATGAGCCTTCTGAAAGGTCTAAAATTTAGGTATATGTATTACATTTAAAGGATCTTTTGACCGTACAACAAAATACTTCAAGGAAATTTTTTTTCTTTTTTTTACTTTTGAATGGTCGAAATTGCACTGATGAGCCTCACTTATTATTTATTAAGCATAAAGGAAAACCCTCACTTGAATATTTTTTGGTAAGTCAACAGAAATCCACCACTTTGGCATGCATGTTGATTGATTTTCAAATAAAATCTGAGTACGTAGGACAATTGTTGCAAAATCTGACTCACACAACCCCAAAATTCATAAAAAACTAATGTACAGCAAATAAAATAAGTTAAAAGTAAAACAGAGAGGTAAAACCACCCCTATGAATCTATCTTCTGGTAGTTTAAGCTTCATTCTCAATTTTTTACCACATATTTTTCACAGGATACTTGCGCCAAGTAAGTCTCTAAGACATGTGAGCTTCATGAACAAACAGATTGTCATGGATCAACCAAGTAAAACAGTTTCACCGCATCATATTAACCCATTGCCTTAAAGCAACGTGACCGTCACCTCCAGATTTTGAATACCGAAACTACCCGTAACTCAACAACAAAACGATACTCAAGAACTTGCCGCGTTTTCTGATAGATAACGTCACTCGCTCCACTCAACCTCCGCAGTTTCGCGGAGTACTACTCGCGTAGAGATCGCGCATCAGCAATGTTGCTAAACAACTTTTTTGAAATGAATTAATAAGTCAATGGGTTAAAATGCTGGAAAAATTGTTTACTCAGTAGTTTTTCTCACAATTACTTTTCTGTTGCAATAGGCTATTTTTTTAATGCATAGAACACAATGGTAAAGGTTACTCTTGGGTGAGTGTAGTTTGTCCAGCGTTTTGATTTTAAAAAAAAAGGAATTATCCAAATTTTCATGTTCCAACTTTAATTACTTTTTTGAACTGCACTATTTTATTATTTTCTGTGCCATCTCTTGAGAAGAGGCTCTTTCAATTTGTTTTCCGTAGTGAAACTTGCGCGGTAAACAAGTCAATTGGTCAAAAAACTCAAGATTTCAGCCATATTAACGGGTTAAAGGTTATATCTTAGTGGAACACAAGTAACCACAATCAGTGAACCGACTCATCAGAGAGTTTAGAGTGTTTTGATTCATTTCAATGTAACACTTGAATCGCGATGGCTAACCGCAGTAAAAAAAACTGGAATGTTTCGTTTTGTTCCATGGCGTTCCATTAAGTTTCGATTGAAAAAATTAGCCTAATGAAGATGACAAATTACAAGGAGCACTTGGAATGTAGTGTGCACTAGGCAAATAGTCTGCTTGAAAATGAGAAACTAAAAACAAAAGACGACAAAAAGAAAAGAAACAGAGAAAAAATAATGAAAATGAAGAACATCAGAGTATGATACAAATCGACAGAAATTGAATGAATGGTGCCACTAATATGAGAGCTAGAAACAGAGCTGGAGAGAAAGAGAGAAACGTGACTATGACTATGCAGCTATGGAGCTATATGCAAGAAAATGCAAATCTAAGTTAGCGATGTAAAATTGAATTCAGACCTATTATAATTTTGGAGACTGCTCGAAATAAAGACCACCAGGATTCCAGCATGAAATGAAACAAACAAAAATCAATGAAAGAAGAAAAACGGAATGAAATAATTTTTTTTTTCTTTTTCCAGGGAGATGTCGAGTGGCTAGACGAATCCACCTGAAAACAAGGGGTTAGTAGCAAACAATTTATATACTTTCTTACACCTGAATATTTGATGAGCTAAATATGAGATTTTTTTGTCCTATTGAAGAGATAAATCAGCATTTTTTGTTATTTCGGGTTTTCAGTATCTTCCCATCTTTTGATATCTAAGCATTGTTCTTTACTTTGGTATCCTCTGGTATTTCTGTAATCATTACTAACACGTCTGATACTGAGCAACAAAGGAAAATGACAGAAAAACGAACCAGCGACAACTTGAACAATAAATAAAACAGGAACGGGTAAAATGCTGGAATGTGGCGGTTCTCTCCGCCTTTTGAAATTTGTTTTTTAATTTTATTTTAATTTTTTTTTTGAGTTGAAAACGGCTGCAATTTGAGCCAAAACGTCCTTGCCAATTTAAGTTGCATTCCAGCATTTTACCCGTTCCTGTTTTATTTATTATACTGGGCAACTTTTGGTAATTTTAACATACCAAACCTTGGTATCAGATTCTTAATACCACACAAACCTAGATTCATGTTTAAGGCAGCATACTGTAAGCCTTGCAATCCTGATTTGAAATACTGGGCCCTACAAATCTGAGGTGAGCACTTACATTTCAAATCCAGAACACAGACGAAGGATGATCAAGTGTCTCCAAAGAGTAATCCCCTGCAGAGATTGAAAAATGGAAAAACAGGAACCACAAATAAGAGATTTAACATGGTTCGGAGCTGGTAAGCTGATATTAGTTAGCTAAAAAGCTCAAATTTACAAGTAAATAGATGCTGTATGGATTCTGATGGTACAAAAGCCGTGCAAATAAAGGATATGGATTCATGAATGAAAATTGAAGAAACAGGTGTACGGGAAAATGCTGGAAAACACGTAAAAAATTTTGGTGAGGACATTTTGGATCAAATGGGACTATTGCTGACTTTTGCTATGAGCAAATTAAAAGACCAATCTATAGTCAAAACCAGCAGAAATCACACAAAGAAAGTCTAACATTCAGTAATAAACTCACATAACTGCCGTAACGGCAAGTTTGTAATGGCGGTTCAACGCAGGTATCATGGGAGATTCTTGTCTATTATGTCACATTCTACACGGAAACACAGATATCTCAATTTAGATAGGAATCTCCCATGATACCTGCATCTCTTTGCCATTAAACCCAATTCTGAGGGTGAATTTTGTGATTTTTCAGTGCACTCATAATCATTTGTACAGGTTTTTATGCAAGAATCAACTCTTCAATCCCCTACAGCAAAAGTTTGCAAGAGCCCCGTTGCAGCAATATTCAAATAAAAAATTAAACTAAAAGTAGTAGTAGTAGTAGTAGTAGTAGTAGTAGAAAAGTTCAGCTGCCCAAACACGTGGTTACAAAAAAATAAAAAAATAATAAAAAAATGATTTCAAAATGTTGAGAGCCACTACTCCCACTCATTAAAAACACAGGAATAAAATAACTGCGTTTTGCGCAAGCTCGACCAACAAACAACAAATCAAAAATCAACAATAACAATGGTGAGACAGTAATAAAACAAAAATCAAACGGCACTTTGGAACATCTTCACCAAAATTTGTTTCCTTGTTTTCCAGCAAATTCCCGTACATCTGTTACTTTAATGTCAAGTCGTCGCTGCTTCATTTCCTAACATGTTTCTTCATGAATGAATATCGCGCCATGAATCAGGTTGAGGGTGAATTAATTGGACTGGGAATTTGATGAACAATTAGTAGCTATTTGACAGTGAAATGTCACAGTCTTTTTTTAAGCAAATGCATCGTAACAACTTATCATGTCAGATCATACCTGTAGTGAGAGCTGGGGTCCATTCCTGTTCTCCGGTCGCACCCCAAAGTAATGTTTGAGTTTTTTTATTCCCACTGACACTATTTATGGTATTGAACAAACGACTTGACGATCGGGAATCTGAAAAATATTCAAAGAAATAAAGAAACAAGCAGGACAGAGGGAAAGGAAAAACATACTAAATTGACTAAAAACAGTAAAAACAACAAAAACCATCTCAGACCCTGAAAAAACTTTGACTTTGACTGTTGAGAGCATATCTTTACAATTCCTGCAAACGTAAACGCTTCGTATGCGATCAAACAAACAATCGATGAGCCAATATCCACCACAAACAGCAGGTGAGTGAACCAGTGCATGTTTAGTTGATGTTCTGTTCATCAAACAACTGTGCATGTCAGAGGCAAATAGAGACGAACCACAATGCTTGCAACAGGTGTCCAATTTTTCAACTCAATTTTGGTCGGGACTCATTGAAACAACAGCCAACAGTCGCCTACTGTTGAGTGATGGATATAGATCAGGTTTTCTTCATGGAATAAATTGACGTTTTTTTGACCGAATAACGGTCTCTGATGAATTACTTTAAAATTATATGCCTTTAATTATTGAAATTTCAACTTCACAGCGAAGTTTCAGGTAGATTTTGACTGGTGCAATGTTCATCACTCACTGTAGGCAACTGTTAGCTGTTGTTTTGTTGAGCTTCCAAACCAAAATGAACCCAGTTTATGTATCTCGCTTTCCTAATACAGGAAAGCATGGCATGTGCTGAGTCTCCATTTGTCTCTGGTGCAGTTTGACTTGGCAGCCTATCTAACTGCAGAGTTACTTGACTTTAAATGATATGAGTCATCTGTTCACCGATTTTAGTTAATGAAACCAATAGAATCCGTTTTTGAGGTTTTTCGGTCGAATTTGTATTTGAATTTTGAAAGTGTCATGCTGGCAATCATGCAGTTTAATCAAATCTGTTTGGGCTTGTACAAAGGCCTACAGATAAAACAATACACAGAGAAATCGCAAAAGAGATATAAGTGGCAGGCAAAACACAATCGGCTAGCGATTTGCCTAAGCAAAGAGCAAACCGCTTACTTATGATCAGAAAAAATACAGATCAAGCAAAATGGTGACTCACAAAATAATAATAACGAGATCTGATTTGGCTCATTCTAAAGCCAATAAGCTAACAAGCATATTGATACCCACAGATTAAGCTTTCCTCAACTGGTCCTTTTTTTTATGATCTTTTAAAACTATTTCATATAGATGTTCAAACACACTTAATCTAAAACACCATAGGTACAGAACTTAATCAAAATAAACCTAATCTCAAATCTGATGGAATCACCATTTTTGTCAGCTTATTAGCTTTCAAATGAGCTGAAGTAAATCTCGATATAATTATTCTGTAAGTCATCACTTTACTTGATCTGAATTTTTTCTGATCATGAATAAGCAGCTTGCTCTTTGCCTGAGTAAATTGCAAGCCGATTGAAATTTGCCTGCGACATGTACATACTATCAAAGTTTCAACCCATTGACATTGTATTTGAATAAATTTCTCTAGAGAGGTACGAAATATGATAGAAAACTATTTTAGGTTGGTAGAACTAGTCCTTAGAGTCACTCAAAACAATACCTGTTGCGCCATCTATCGGAGAACGCCCGGAAACCTCGTCTCTTGCAAGTAGCTGCCCATGGCGTGACATTCATGTTAAATCATTTTAAACCCAGCGCACGCATGAAGTGGCAGTCACGTCAAAACATGTCAATGGGTTAAATATTTCTAATAACAACCTAGACTCTTGAAAGCCATAACTGAGGTGTTTACCAACATTATTATCTCAAACATCACAATTTAGAAAATAGATCAACTTACGAGTCATTCCAGGAGGAGGAGTGTTTCTTGAATCCGAGTTATTCATGTAGTTTGAATCAAAAATGCATTGGGAAGGCACTGCTTGATAATGATGCTGCTGAATCAGAACACCAGTTGGACCTGAACATAAGAGGAGGAGATAATCAAGCCGTTTTATATGAAGTATTCCTGGTCAAAAATTTAACACCCCCCACTACTTCTTTTCACCCACTGCGCAAGTGCTTGGCGCAGATAGTCGTACACAATGCAGGCACATTTTCCTTTTATTATTGCCTCACCGTTGTCAACTTTGATTGTAGGAGCTTTGTTGGTTGTTGGTTAGATGTTTTTATTCCTGAGTTTACATTGTGTCGGAAAAGAGGCTCTCTCCTCAGTTTGATTTTTTTTTTTTTTTCTAAAATTGCTGACCCCCTAAAGACGCCCCCCCCAAATATATTTGACACGTGTTTCAGCAATCCGAGACCGCTTTCGAAAAAACCCCAGTGGAAACTATTTTAATCAACACCCTGTATAATGATATAGGGTCTAAACCTACGTGATTTATGGAATTTCAATGTTATTTTAAACCCCAGACATTGCATAGCAGTTAAAAAAGTTTACGTTTAAGGATAGATAGAGGAACTGTCACCGAAGTTATCCGAAGCAGCTGTTGTGTCCATGCTCTCCGGACAAATGGCTGTCTCAATAATGTAAAAGGGAAAATAAGATAGGGAAATACGCACACCAGGATACTGCCATATCTCTGGACATCTTGAGTGGAAGGTCTACCTGCATTAAAGAAAGACAAAAAATTTCTGATTAGTACCTTTCGGAAAAATGTGGGTCCACCTGCGTCGATTTGAAGTCATTTTGATGGTAACATGAGATGGATCAAACGGATTGATCAGAGAACGACTTGGACGTTGTATGCTATGAGGTAAATACATCGGAGAATTGGTTGGCGATGCACTTCCGACAACGAGTCTTGGAGGAGGCGAATCATCTTCATTGGGTCCTCGAAGAACTGAAACGACAAATGCAAAATGCAAAATGTAAAAGCAAGACTCAGAGTGAAAATGCATTGATGGGCACAATGTTTCTAGAGCCAACAGGTTTTATGAATAGGTGCAAGAAAAAATTTATGTCATTCAGCAAAGCTACGTTGAAAGACGTTTCGGATCTCATTAAAGAGAAAGAGCCAATACTTGATTCTCAAAGTTTATCAGCTACATTTATTCTCGGATTTGAATCCAATCTGAGTTCCGATGCACCAGGGTTCAATCTTACGTGTATTAGCACATTATTTCACTTGAGTTAAGAATTCTTTTATTGTTAAAATTCTTTTAACTTCTTTGTTTTGATTATGAATGATGGAAATGTTTCATTCTTTTTTGCTCGATTGAGTTCATGATTGACTAAATCCAAATTTAGCATTTATAAGAGAAATTTGTACTTGGATCCCTAAAAAGGCTCCCGTTTTAAACCAGGACTAGGTCAGAAAAGAATCAACTCAAATTCTCTTTTGATATATTCAGGGGCAACACTTGAATTCTAGTTTAATTATATAAACCTCACTCAACCCATATTCAATAACAGGAACACAGATTAACAAAAATGAGGATCTAAACTAAAAAACAGAAAAATTAAACTGATGAATAAACTTCAAGTGCAGTTAAAGAACTCAGAGATTTCCCCTTAAACCTTTGACTTTCACGTAAAAGTTAAAGGTAAAGGAAAATATTTGAGTTTTTTAAGTGCGGCTTAAATGTTACATTTACGTTATGTTGGCGTTATGTTTATATTTTAACTTGTGTTTCAGAGACATGGATATTGTATATTAAAAATAGATAGAAAAAATTGATACTAAAAATCAATAGTAATAAATTATTAAATTGGATGGTAAAATAAGGCAGAAGTTCTTTACTTTCAGCGATAGAATTTGGTCCGAGAGATGATGATGGATATGGAGATACGTCTCGAGAACGCGCTTGAGGTATGACAACTGCCTGTGAAGCAACAGTACTCAAGGAAGAGCTATATGAGACATCACATCGTAGTTCAGAGTCAGACATTTTACGCTTCCAAACTTTATCGTTACTGGTATCGCTGAGACCGATACTAATCTTTTTACTTCTTTCTATTTTTTGCCTCCTAAAAAAATAATAAAGTCATAAAAATTATTAACCATTTAGAAAAATGAGAGAAGTTAAGAAATTGTCGGTGACAAAAGATGAAGGATTTTTAACGAGGACGGCCATCCTAAAATTTTATTTAATACAACGACATGCACCAACAGAGGAGGTGGAGAGAAGACAAAAGGCCCAAACAGCAATCAAAAATTCAAATTTGATGAGGAGATACAGATGTTTGAAGCTCTGCAAAGCAAAGCACGTAGAAGAAAAAAAAGTGTAAACATTTTCACTGCAATTCGAATCACTGCAGATGCCGAACTGACTAATGAAGCATCGTTCTCTTTCATTATTCTCAGAATCTGTGACTCCGTAATAGAAATAAAAAGAAATCAAATAGAAAAACGTAACATTTCTTTGGGACAGAGAGAAATTTCAATCCCAAACGGCCATTTTTAATTGAGAAGTAAAACATGCGGCTATTATTGAAATTTGAGTTTCTACATCATTCTATCTCATTTTTCTCTGTTCCCATCACTTCCACATAAAAAGATCAGATAAATAAATAAATAAAGATAAATAAATAAGATAAATAGAACACATTGGAATGTACAGATACATGGGCAGCAGCCCCTTACTATAGCAGAGTGCTCTCCATGTAAGGTTTAAAAGAAAAATAAAACACAAGAGAGAGAGAGCTCACCCTTGAATATGGTTTGACGGTACCGCAAAGACTTTATCATCGTAGGCATCATAGTCTTTTTCCGTTGTTGGTATCATCGCAGGTTGCTCCGACAGAATTGGAGGCCGAGCCGATGTCACCGATGATGAACGTGACACTGATGCTTTATGATTTACGATCTTGTTGTTGACTGTTGGAGGTAGTTTGATTCTTGGAATGAAAGATGAGTAGGCGACTTTCTTGTTGGTTGAATAGAAACTGGAATTGGAGACAAAAAGAAGACCAAAAGTTAAAATCATAATTCAAGTTTTACATTTTTTAGTCTTCAAAGTTCAAAAATAAAACAAAGTCCAGTGAAATTGCAAGAGGAATGTGGTTTTAAAAAGAATTTCAAACATTGCATGTTTTTTGAGGCTGAATCCATGCTTCCACTAAAACATTGACTCAAATGATTCTTGATTTTTATTGCTGAGAATTTGAGGAATAGGTATTTCAACCTTCGAATACTATCTGATAGGATTTGCGATACTTGCCTTAAATTGATCCAATGGGGCATGCTGAAGTCATCAGCATCGTGTAAGCTTGCATCTTTACTATGAAACTAGAACATTAAGGAAATAAGAAGATCATTTAAAAAGGGTGTCGGTTTAAAGAGAGAAAATCAAAACTTTGACTTCCAAGAAAATTCACTGACGAAAGTCGAGTACATGATACTGGGAATAGGTCCATCACAAACTCTTGCGAAACAAGTTGTAGGTATGTACAAAATAGGGGAAGAAAAATATAAACCCACAGCTAAAGCTTTTACAGCAGGCCCATTAAAAATGTGAAAGTAATCTGAATAATTATGCTCAGAGACCAGAGAGTTACATTGTTCCATTAAAAATAAAATGTTAAAAGTATGTACCTGTTTTGCAGAATGACTAAGCTCCAACTGGGATCATAACCAGAGCTTGGAAAATTTCACTGCCACAAAACTTTTAACACGATCTTGAAACATTCCAATCCTTAGAAGTACTTATCGTGGCCTCATGGTTTCAAAAATTCAAAGCAGAATAACTCGAGATAGGGCTTTAACAGATTTTGGAGCAAAATCAGTGTTTCCTAGCAAATTAACAGCAAAAATTCGATAGAAATGGCTAATTTGGCAAAAATGACTGCGAAATCGACATGACATAAGTTGGCACAGTAGTTGACGTAAAAATCGCGTCTTTTCCCGAGGTGAAACAAGCCCGTTCTTTTTTTTTTTTCTTTTGTTTTTTTTTGGAGGAGGTTGGCGTGTGTTTATGTAAATAGACAGACTTTCTAAATAGTCATTTACTATACTAATTACCAATGAAACATATGAAAGAACAAAAAGAAAGAGAAGGAGGAATGAACAAAATAAAAATTATTGACGCTTACTTTTAGAAGAGGGACTGCATGGAGCGGTTGCTCTCCAACGCAAACAAGATCGCTGCCAACACCATTGTCAATAACTCTCTGCTTTGTTACACTGGTGAGCGCTCGATCCACTTCAAAAACTCCGACACCAGGAGTTAAAACAACAGAAAGCTGACCAGTGCGATCTAAACTTCTGTCCAAATAATGTTTTTCAAACACTGAGAACATAGAGCGACAAAAATGGCTTCAGCAAACAAATAAATCCTACAGACGTATTTGCGATGAAAATATTTTACTTAAAATTTTACTTAAAAATCACCTTAAGGTGATTTCTCAACTGCCTAAAGTGAGACTCTGGCTTAATACACAGCATCACAAGTCATTTATTGAGAAATCGACTTCAAAGGCTTATGATCTTTCCTGGAAACATTCATCCAGTGTTGCCAGATTGGGGTGAAAAAGACGTACGTTTTACATTGATTTAAATGGGGACGATATGGCTTTTTACCCTTGATCTGGCAACACTGCATTAATCGAAAAGGGAGTCCCTACAGGAACTGCGTAGTTTTTTACTCAATTTTTTAAGCCAAATTCCAACTATATTGGTCCTAGATTGATGGAGAAACTAAGCACTAAAATTTTGGGCTTGGGGCAATTTATCACGCATAGTAAAACGCCTCTACAAAGCCTAATATTTTGCCAAAATTTCGGTGCTTCATTTCTCCGTCAATCTAGGACCAATATTGTTGAAATTTGGTGACTTCATTAAAAAGGGTTAAAAAAGATAGATACCATTTAAAGACATATTTAAGACCTCCAAAAAATTGCCTTGAGCAGCGGTGGAATTAACAGCAGGTGGATACTCGAAACCAGGTCTGTGATGATACTCCAACACTGTTTTTTGGTAATTTGTAAAAAGCTGCCTCAGTAGGACTAGAATTGGGTTCCAATCATCATATCTTTCATTTTGTACAGCAACCCTAGAAGTTCAATAATTTTTTGATGAATAAATGAAAAAAGTGGAATAGCAACAAAATTTTTCCTGCACAGCTTTTGATATTCATGGTTATGGTAACAAAAAGTTCTAGGCGCATATGGTTCAAATTACAATTGATATACAGGGTGTTTCACATAACCTGCTCACTATGGTTTTCTTGAAAGGATGACCATGAAAAAATCGGATTTAGAGTAACTCAGACCTAAAGTTTCATTTAAAAATACTGCCATAGTCCAAAATTTGGGTTTCGGGGGGTTTTCAGGGGGGGGCACCCTCTAAATCTCGAAATTTTCAAATGGCAACCCTTATCTTGTGGTACCTTATTTGAAAGGGCAAAAAAATTCTAAGCATTAGCTTATACCGGAAGTCGATATCTTTTTTCGTGTTCAAGATATCAAAGGTCGAAGTTCGATTTAGGACCAATTTTTGAAAATTCTCAACTCCTACAAAAAGAGTCGTAGAATAAAAAACTGCACATGTACAATGCTCAACTTGATGAGTACTTTCAAGAAAAAAATACGAATTCCGAATCAAATAAACCGGAAGTCAACTTCTAGGCACCTTAACATTTTTGGCGGGAAAACTCTGATTCATCAAAATTTTCAAAAAGCGACCCCTATCTTTTAATACCTCATTCAAAAAGACGTAAAAAATTGTGCGTTTCGGCGCAATCAAAAGTTCAATATCGTTTTTCTTATTCGATATATCAAAAATCGAAGATCGATTTGGACCATTTTTCGACCCTGTAAAAAATGGATCCAATTGTGTGATACATCAATTGAAAGCACTTAAAAAACCAAGCATTTTAGCGCAAACTGGAAGTCAATATATTTTTTTGCGGTCGAGATATTGCAAGTCAAAGTTTAGTATCAGATTAGGGCCTACCTTAAATTTTGACTTACGATATCTCAACCGCAGAAGAGGTATTGACTTCCAGTTTGAGCTAGAATGCTTGGTTTTTTAAATGCTTTCGAATGATTTATCACACAATAGAATCCATTTTTTACAGGGTCAAATTCAAATTTTTTTTCACGAGGGAACAGAAATAATTACAGGCCCGAAAATCCGTTTGAAGTAACAAGGTTTTAGAGTTAACAGGAAACTTTTTTGAAAGTTTTTCAACAGAGGGAGGATTCATGGTGGTTGACAGGTTTAATTAAAAAATTAGGCTGACTCAGCCACATTTAGCAGGTAAAAAAAAGGAGCAGATGCTTGCATACCTGTAAAAATCCTCATAGTAACGGCCTTTGTAATCTTGCTGAAGACATTCGCGCATATGTTCTGGAAAGTCATGCATGGATTCAGCTTTATAGAAAGTTCTTGAGAATAAGACAATGGTTACTTCATGATTACTCTTCTGATTCTGAAAACGACAGAGAAAAAACAACAAATTAAAGAGAGATGATAAAACTGCTTCTTGATTTAATCCAAAATTTTTACTGATTTTGTCCATTTACTAGTAAGCAATGACCTCAAGATAAAAAAAAAAAAAAAAATCCCCTTCGTGATGATTTTGACTTAAGGTGGTTTCACAGCAACCTGCAATGAAATTCAAATCCGCTGAATCGTGCGATTGTCGCTCGCTCTCTGAAACCATAGGTTTGCCGCCTTTGACTATCACTTGCTGAAGCTAGATTGAATTTTTCAAAAATGTTTGAAAGTTGCGTCCAAGATCAAATCCTAAGGAAACATTTTGAAACCAGTCTGAGCTTTCTACGATCAATTTTTCGGGTCAAAAGTATTGACAAGAAATTGCAAGTTCGTAGATGTTGATTAAATTTGTTCGGAGCCTTCAAACTGCCAATTTCTTGCCAATACTTTCAACCCAAAAAATTGATCGTAGAAAGCTTGGAATGGCATCAAAATGTTCCTTAGGATTGGATTTTGAACGCAATGCACTGCAGTAGTGCAATCTAGCAGATTTGAATGTCACTACAGGTGGCATAGGAATCACTTTAACAAATTTTAAATTGGACCAAAATTTTTAACGTGGTTCTGAAGGTAAAATTGATGTGACCATAGGTTTAGTTTAACAGAACAAGAATTTTAACTTAGGAAGGTTTGACAAAACAGAATTAACTACAGTATCTTTTTTTGAGTTATGGAACAGACTTTTGACAAAACAGACTTTTGACTTTTTGTAGAAAGCAAAGGCCAAGGATTACTGTGCAAAAGCTCGAAAAGAACCCAGCAGCGTTTAGTAGTAGTAATAGTAATAGTAGTAGTAAAGTCCAGCGGCCCAAACACGTGGTTCGTTATGCTGATATTTCACGGTGATTAACTAAAAAATTACCTTCCACTTTTTGAAGAGATCGGACAAGAAACCATTCACAGCTTTCTCAAAATACAAGTCTCCATGCACATCAAAATCCCACATCTCTGAGCTCATTTGTAAAAATAAATACACCATACTCGTCGAAGATCTAAAAACAACCTGGAACAAAAGAGAAGAAATTAAATACGATAACATGGTAATTTTAAATTTATTTTTCACAACAAAGAATTTATTTCAAAATACAGTTTCTTGCAGCCTTGCGAGAAACCGTCCGAAAGTTCTCCGTTGGTACGAGGGTACCTGCACTGCACTCTGCTTGCAAAAAATCTCTATTTTGGACAGCATCTTGTACGTGATTTAAGAATAGAATCCTATGCATTCTGGCCTCCCATCCACAAAACGCATGCTTCAACCAAAAATAAAACAGATGAAACTGATAACTTCAATTTTAAGATTTTTATTTTTTCCATAATTGTTTATTACTTTTTCACTAATGCATATTCTATTTTTTCTCTCTCTCTCTCTTATCTGAAAAAAAAAAGGTTCTATCTATGAAGAGCGATACTTGAAATTACTTTGCACTTATTAATTAAGAAGGCCCTGCCCCGTACTTATCATGAAATGGGCAGATTTCACATGCCCCATTTCACAGAATGGGCAATTTTCCCTTCATTCCGCGATCAGGGCAACGACTCAGCCCATTCCGCGATCAGGGAGGAACATGTACAAACACGAGTGGTCCATCTGAACTTTGAGCTAAATTTTCTCTGCAAGGAGTGAGTTTTAGACCTTTATAATGGTCCAATAGTTACTTTTTCAATCATTAATATTGGAATTGATATTCCCTTTGCCTGGAGTCAAACCTTCCAAGAACTCTAGATTTGACATTAAAATCAAACAGTAGCACTCTGGTGACAGATACCGGCACTATATGCTGAAGACTCACCTTAAAGAACTTAACAAACCTTGGTATCTTCTGAGATGACTCCACACGCCACTCTCTCGCCTGCCGCCCACATTTCATACACTTGGCACCGTATGCTCCCTCCGCAGTATTCAATCTTCTTATTCAGGTACACACAAGTATTTACCTGGAAGGGCGGAAAATAAGACCCATGACTAATTGAATACCAAAACAAAACTGTTCAAAAGGTGACTTTCAAGATGAGTACAAACTACAGGAATGGCATTAAGTAAAAATCCTGTTGTGCTCACAATTTTTGCATCGTGATCAATCCAAACTACATCTGACTATTTTTAACTGCTGATGCACTGCGGGTCACAAGGAAATTTTATTTTCAGCTTGTGGTAGTAACGCAACCAGGATATCTTCTGTCTCCATCATTTTCCTAATGAATTTATTAGTTGAAAAAGGATGAGAAGAGAGGGTTTTTTGGTTCTATCCCCTTATCTAATGTACATGTTTTAATGAAAAATAAGAGAGATGGAGAATTTCTCGTTGTTTTACTATTTACGGTACTGCTACATGTTAATACCTTGCCATATTTGACCCGTAATAATCACTAAGAGCCATGTGACAAATCTTGAATAATTAATTATGAAAGTGCAATAAGTGTACAGCTTTTTCTTTGGAGCCCGTTGAGACAAGAACTTTATTTTGTCCAGTGTGTTGTGGTGTAGAACACATGATTTTAGCCGGTCCACTGTTTAAGAGAAAAGAAAAGCTTCACCGAAATCACTAGAAAGTGAGAAAATTAAGGCAAATCCCGCATTCTTGAACTAAGGACAGTGCTATGCCCTACAGACCAACAAGCGATAATAGTCACAGTCCAAAATAACTTTGACGTAGGCCAGTGCGATGGACCGAAACCGAAACAATGATCAATCAAGACAAAACTTCTTAGTAAAAAGTTCGACATTTTTCTATCAACTGAAATTCTTTCAAAGTTGTCAACATTCTTGAAACATTTTGTTTCAATTCAATTGTACAACTGACAATGAGGCGATCAAAGTTTCAATCAAATACTCATGCCAACTTGGACGTTACTAAGAAAGTGTTGGATAAAGAGAGAAATTAAGATAGGTAGTGGAAATGGGTGCAAAATTGCCATTAAGGAAGGGAGGAATGATCTCAAGATGGCTTACTAAGCTGTTCCGAAGTCTCCACATTTCACTGCGACCCAAGTACTGATCCTTAAATGTAACTTCGACAGAATCAAGTGCTACGCTTTCAGGTAAAACACGGTTCAGATACACATCATTATACACTCTCAACTGAAAAGTTGAGGCAATGCTTTGCTCAACACTGATTGTCTCTGTGAGCAAACAAAAAAACAGAGAAAATTAGAAAACAACAAAATGTATACTGAGATTGATTAAATCAAGAGGTTGATTATAACGATCCATCATGATCGTACTTAGGTGTCAGAGGTGTAACTTAACAACTATTAATTTGAAGGAAAGTCTTCACGCTGTGACAAGCTGGTGATGAAACTTGCACAAAAATGTGCCTTATGCGAAGTGTTGAATAATCGAAATCTAACTGGGTCTACAAGCTTAAAGTGAAAGCACCAGTTACAGACAATCCCTTAGACCAGTATTACAGACAAACACCCAAAATTTCTAATTGCTTTCGCGACAAATACACAATTTTTTGGATTTGGAAGTTGTATTGAAATGCTTGTAACATCGAAATAAACCAGAACTCAGAAGTAATTTTTTGTCCTAACCAATTTTTTTTTGGGGAGTCAAGGCATCAGCCTTTTGAGGTCTCTTTCACTAGTGCCATTTTAAGGGGGTGTCTGAAACGGGTGCTTTCACTGTTGTTATTTGATCATGAAATAAAGTTATTTTGTTGGACAAAATATTTCCGAGTACTTATGATTGCTACAAAATACAAACCTCTGCCTTGTAAATCTTCTTTGAATAAAGTAATCTGCAGGAGGAGTCGACTGAAATCATCATCAGGGTGATAGATTTCCACAATATCTCCAATTTTCAGGTGAGGAAATTCTTTGGGGTTAATGATCAGGTCAGCATCTGAAAAAGGATAGTAGCAGCAATATTTTGAGTCAGCGAACTAATAAGAAGAAGAAATTTTCAACTTGAGTTGCCGCAAAAGTGGTATTTAAACTGGCATTGTAACACTTCAATGTAAATCAACAGCTCCTGCAAATGCGACACATCTAATAAACACACTATTTGCATGTTTTATACGACCAATTATTCAAGTCGAAATTATTGGCAAGAAAGCGTGCGTTTGAAGGTTTTGAAGGAGTTCAATCCACGTCCTCAAACTTACAAATTTTTGCCAATAATTTCAACTCAAAAAATTGTTCGCAGAAACCTTGGATGGTATCGAAGTATTCTTAAGAATTTGATTTTGCATGCCTCATTCCAACATCATCAAAAAAATGACTACAGCTTCCACATATGACAGTCAAAAGCGGAGAACCTAAGCTTCCAGAGAGTGCCCGACAGTGGCGCATGTCTAACGTACGAGAGTGTCACTGCAGGACTCAGCGGACGCACTTTGACTCATTCTGTTCAGTAAATCCAGTAAGAACAGTTGCTTAATCTAGTTCCTAATGAAACTCAATACCATGCATGGCGCAACCGCTCAACAGAGTTAAGAAATGTTCGACTTCTTGCATAGCTAAGAGCTCAGATCGAAATGCATCGTTCTCCTTTTCACTGGTCTTCAGCAAATTGCGCTTTCAGAAGTTGTGGATGCTGACCCATCAATTCTTGCACTCACTCTGTACAATTTCATTCTCCATTCTTTCACGGTAAAAACACTGGCAACGCAAAGCCTGGTGTCTCGTTGTAAGCCAGGTTTTGGAGACATTTCAATGATATTTAGAAAAAATCTTGTAGTAGAAAAGGGCCGCAAACTTACCGCTGAATGCTTTCTGATGAACTATCAGCTTGTAAAGTTTCATTTTGAGCTGGACGTTACGTTACCGGTGCGGGTACAAATGATGGAAGAAGCAGGGACTGCTGAGGATTCATTGAACGATGAGATGCTTAGGTAATAAAGCAGAATTAGAGGCTAATCAACTGATTATTGAAAGAATTCAGCGGAGGTTGGTGATAATTCAAGAGATGGGGATGTTTAGACCTCGAAGCTGCATACTTATACTTCTGAAAAGAATATGACATCTTCGGCTCAGTTAAGTCAACACGATACACATTTCTTCGCTGATTTTCAGTCGATATGATAATGAAATTGTCGAGCCGGACTTGAGCCACACAGAAAAATTTAAACTAAGAAATAATTTCACAAATTATTTTATTTCAGCCACCTGCTACGATTTTTAGCGATTTCGATGTTATTGTTTACATAGAGGAGAAACCGGTTTATATTCGGCCTTTATCCTCGAATACGCACCAACTGGTGAATGCTGTCCGATGCTTTTTATCTCGCCGCGTAATTCAAATTTTTTTTTTCGCAAATCGTTAAAAAACTGTTTGTCAGCGAACGCAATTACCATTATTATTTTCTTTACTTCCCGTAGTAAAGTGTTCGCATATAATTACCAAGGATAATCGTCGCCTGATCCAGCTCCTGCTTCACGAAAGCGCCGGGAATAAATAGAGTTGTAAGGTACCTAACTATTCCAACATCTTAGCATTGGTGGATTCAGCCCTCGCAAACGAGGGGGGGGGAGGTGAATCTGGGATATTTCCCCCCGGTGACCCCCCTTTTTATTTTTCTCTCTTCCTTTCCCCTTTCCGTTAGAGGCGGCGACCCCCCCCCCCCCCCCACCGTATCCGCCTATGTATAATATAATGGTAGGTACCTTCAGTATTTGCACAAACCGTGATTTGAAGACGCGTCAGGATAACTTCAGATGAAACCATTAATAAGTAACAGTGCAGCTGCATAGCTCTGTACATTTTTGGCACCAGTCTGGAATGCAGCTGGCTGAATGTTTAGACTTTACTTAGGCTTGGGATGTTCGGTTGGAATAAATACTGCTAAATTTACTAAGTACGCAAAGTGATCTTTGGGCTAATCGTTTAGGTACTTTTTCTTGAAACCAATTGTTAAGACTGTCCATGAGTGACGCTATTGGTCTAGAACTGTAAATCTTGACTATGGCTACAATAACCATCGTTGGATTGCTCGCTTTTAACAGCTACCCGTGACTAGCCTTTTTTAAAATATTACGAACAGGAAACTTGATAATTACTAACACAAAAACAGTCAAGTCTTACAATGCTCGACCAATAGTATTGCTCATAGACAGTCTTGACAATCAGCTGAACCAAAAAGTAAGTGATCGGCCATCAGATGTTTTCCTTAGAGCACAAATGTAGGCCTGTGCGATGTCCAGTTTTGGGCATCAAATCGCAATGTCCAAAAAACACCGAAACAAATTTTAACAAGTCAAAAATGAGAAAGCACAAAAAATTACGAGACTTTCTCATGCTTTTGAGATGGTTTAAGAAGAAAAAATGACACTTGAGTCTATTTAAAGTCACATTATCCATAAATAAGCAGTTTTGATTCATCGGTACACATCAACAAAAGCATCGAACTCGAACCCATTTGATGCCAAGAAAACATCAGATCATCAAAAAAATTAGAGCCTTGTTCCATTCACAGATCTTTTCTATCAAATTTGAGCAATTTTTTTTTCAAATTTGAATGCATCTGGCAGCCCGTTTGGCGTTTATACCTACCCAAAAGTGAGTGCCCGACAGCGAAAAATGCCTTCAGAACAATTGTCCCAAGAAGTGATTCGCATCTCACCTACGGATCTTTCCAGTTATACTTTCAGCTGTTTTCCCATATTTTGATGATGTTTAAATTTTGAATCAACCCGCTTCAGACTACCAAACTGTTAAATCCTTACAAATAAATCGTTGGATAATCTGTGTGTAACCTGAGAAATCCTCCATCAAAACATCGAGTGGTGCAGTTGAAACAGATTGGAAAATAAAAATGTATTTTGTTTCAGGGGGGAGAAGAAAGTAAACAGAATAAAGTAATTCACTAAAGATTTTTCCAATTAAATTTTAGGGTCCGTGCTCTCACAAACAGTCTATAACTGGGGCAGTGGATTAATACAAAGACTATGACTCACCACAAGAGAGCTTTGATTGTTTGACTGTTTCAAGAAGCCCACTGTTTCAAAAAGTCCTGCGTAACCCAACACATCTCAATAGACATTCTTATAATTGTTTTTATTTTTATTTTTATTATTATTTGTTTTTAATTTTATTTTTACTTTTATTTTATTTGTCTTTATTTTTATTTTGATTTATTTATTTTTTTTAAAAAGAAGACGTTACTATGTATCATCGCTACGTTAAATCCAAAATTATACAGACTCCAGTAAGAAAGTTTAAAATTTGTACATACAAATCTGTTAATTTCAAAACTATACAGTAAAAAAAAAAGAAGATCTAAGGACAAAGGAAAGTGGTGAAGAGAATGAAGATAATGCACAGAAATAAAATTAGAAATGTATTTACGTTAATAGTTTTTTAAGGCATACTTGTTTAGTCTTCAAATATTAATGAATAATTGCACTAAAAAACTGAATTAAAAATACTATTACTTTTTCAACTAAACAAAATTATCTATAACATGGATTATACAAAAATAATTTTTTTTTATAAAAAATATATTCATCAATGATGTACGGGTATAAAAATATCAGGAGAATCTGATTACAATAATTGTTCGCAATATAAAAGAGATAGACGTACTACAAATGGATCCCTTGGAAAAGGCAGTGATTAAAGTAGTCGTGAGCCTAGTAGAATGTCTGTTGCACGGCTGCAAGTTTGTGAAAGAAGATCCTTACCTACTTTGCTCATTGAACAGTTAAAGGTGAAGCGTGCAATTTGGCAACAATGGTTTGCATCTACTTAAGTCTATGTAAAATGTTCGATACTTGCGGAAGTAATTGCTTTCAGAAACATTGGTTATTTTACATAGATTCAAATGGCGTAAAACAATTTTTGTCAATTTACATGCTCTGCCTCAGTTCAATGCGGTGCAGCGTTAAATTGAACTTGGTTGTTCTTTGTACATTTGAACTCATGAAATAGATCAAACTATTGACAGTGCGAAGACTGCTCTGAAATTGGACCTTTTAAAATGTTAGCTTTTAGAGTAAAAAAGAGACAAAATCAAACAAATTTAATTTCTAAGTTGATTTTTTGGGTACTTTGTGGGATTCCTCTCCCCTTTGAAAGAGAGGAAAAATAAGAAAAAATGTAATATCAGGTTGGAGTTGGAAAAACTAAAGTAAAAAATGCGACGGGGCTGGGGCTTGCTAAGTAAGCCGTTTGCAAAAAAAACAGCAGAATTAAAAATAACATTTGAGAAGAAATAATTTGTCATTGAAACATATTTAAGTCGGAAAACTGATTTATAATGAAGTATTCTTTTGAGAAATTCTAAATTAAGATGATTCAGCTCACTAAAATTTATTATAATCGCATATCTCTGTTTTCTTACAATCGACCAACTTAGCTCACTTTAACTGGCACTGAAAGCAAGTAGATTATTTTTCATTCAAGAAAGAAGTAGATAAAATAACATTATTTAAAGAGAAGACTTTTCTACAACTATTTTACATTAGCTTTATACACAAATAAACTAAGTAGTGAGAACAGTGAGACTAGATGTTGGTTCATGCAAAATTTAAGGAGGTGGCTGGCTTGAAGGAAGTGCAAATTACATATAATACTGCTTCATTTCCTGTAAAAATCATCAGTAGACCTACTGGTAATTGACAGACTGATAACAGTAGAATTTTTTCAGGGTTGAAGAATGGTATCCAGCTAGGAGTAATAATTTGATATAAAAATCTTAGCAAATTGGATTTGCTTTCAAGAAGGCCTTTGGTTAAGTCATACATATTTTTGCGTCAGATGGACAACAAAGAGTGAAACATTAGAAAAAAATACGCAAAACACCAACATTGCCACTAAAGTAATATTTTTCACATTATGAAAAATAGGTGTCGGGTACTGGTGTAAATTTCAGGGGTGTCGGCTACTGGGGTGTTTACCTTATGTTTGCTTGCAGATAAAGTTCCATAAATTTTTTATACAATGTTGATTAATTTTAGGAATCATGTCGCCATCTTTCTTGTCGCCATATTTTTCTTTTGTGATCTTGTAATTTTATGCGGGGCTTTGCTCCTTTACTTTGAATAAATAAATAAATAAACTCCACACTTTTTAACCACTTCACTACTGGGTACTTTTAAACATTTTGATGATGTTGCCACGCAACCTTGCTAGACACCAGAGAAATTTTAAATAGTAATTTCCTGGTAATCTCACAGTTGGCAATAATAGTTCTGTTTTTTTTTTTTACCATTAGTTATCTCCAGTGGCGTAGCGTACAATTTGGCAACATCGCAGTTCGTCAATTTAAACCCACAAAAAAGATCGAACTGTTGGGTGTTTGGTGAACACCTTCGTATTCAACCTTTAACAAGAGATTAATTGGACGCAATACAGTGCTGCCCGAATTGCACGCGACGCCACTGGTTATCTTGCAATGAAGAAGTTAAGAGCCGATAGTTCATGCAAATAGCAAAAATGCGCAGCAATTATCCACATCGATTATTGAACTATTCATACTCTTTAAACATTTTACTGAAGCATAGACATGCTGCTCAAGGGTAAAAACTTTGAATTAATGTAGGTTAGAAACTTATTTCTATCTAAAATTGTCAAATGTTATACCACTGCAAACATATCAAAGTCTGAGCTTCCACAAGGGAAAAGTTATGAATTAAAACAAACATTAAAAAACAAAACAAAACAAAATTAACTTTAGAATCTATGGCAACATCCAAAAATATGGCAACCATTACAGCAGTTTTTGTTAGCGTGAAACCCATGGAATGCTTCAAATGGAACGGAACATGGCATTTTATATTAGAATGCTCTAATCACTAGTTATTGATACGCTCGAAGCGTCGGTAATACTGACAAATCTAAACACTGAACTCACAACACCAACCTCACTCTACCCCAGTTCAAGTATTCAAAATGTAGACCCGTTTTTTCCTCCCTCCGCTGCCCATCAATCCAGTAAACTGTTTCTCTCAATTCCAATGGAGCCCGATGGATTTCATTTGCTGCCCATCAAACCAGCGGCCTCAAGAGACCGCTGGGAACAGATAAATAGGCCTTTTTTGTTTACTTCTGTGTTTACAAATGGCAAACCCTAACCTCTCCAAGCTAAATCATACAAATTGACAGAGACGCTTTGATGGACTGATGGACAGATGGATTCAAGCGGTCCCAGCTAAATTCTCGATGGATCAGTGCAGTGGATGGGGAAAAAAATGTACCTTTTCCATGAGTTTCTCGCAGACAAAAATTGCCTCAAATCAAAGTTCCTATTCATAATAATTCAACCATCATTCATTGATCATCATCATTCATTGATCATTAACATTCAATGATTATCATCATTCATTGATACCTACAGTACAGAAACAAAAATACGACCAATAAAACCATTTTTTCCCCCTATTTTTGTAAAAAACTTGGGAGGATGAAATAAAAATGATAACTGTAGTGATCAAAGTAGACACATCAGACATCAAACAAGAAAAAGGCCAGCTTTTGCTCTAGATGAGTTGCTTTCCAATTCCAGCGGTTCTTCGGTACATGAGAAACGGACCCGCATTTGCAAAGTACCAATTGTACTAAGGTAAAATTTTCCAGCAAAATTTCAAGAAAATGGGATTTATGGCAGGGGGGAAAAAGATTGAAAAATAAATGCTCACATTTAAACCATGAGTGTGCATACACAACTACTTCAGTTGAGAAAAAAATTAATCATCACACGAGAATTCGATTGAAAGAACCAGAGTTGGGCAAAAAATTATTCGGAAATTATTCGGTGTGTCCGGCAACGCCGAGTCAATCGAATTATTCAACGAATAATTCTACAATTGACCTATACCTTCCGTGTGTTTCCCTTTCCTCAACTCAGGTAGCAAACCCAGTTTTCAGTGTTGCCGGAGTCATTTCAATATTTCTGATTATTCGGTTGCCCAACTCTGGAAAGAACTGTAAGGTCTGAAGATTAAAAGCTTAAACCTAATAGAAAAAAAAAAACAACTCATTCTCTGAAACTTTTCCTAAACCTGCACGGTCTAAAAACTCAATACTTAAAGGCGTAATTTAAAAAAAGTCATTACATATAGAGAGGCCAAGAGCCACTGTTCTTAAACCATGGTCTCCTTAGCACATTTCTGCAGACTATAAACAGAGAAGACAATACAAGCGGGCACTGCCAATAACAGCTATAACTACAAATACAGGGTGGGAAGAAAAAAACTGGCAAAAACAGTTCAACTTGATGGAGGGCGCATGGTGTGAAGGAGACATCCATGCATTCTTTCATTCATCAGAGGAGCATCAGTGCAGCTTTAATGTAAAGCAAACGGAACCAAGATAAGAAATGAGAGGTAGAAGTAGTTCGGAATGGCACCAGTTAGTGGCTTGGCATGCAATTTGGCAACGTTGTATTGAGTCCATTTAAACCCATGTAAAAGGTCAAATGCGGAGGTGTTCAACAAACACCCAATAGTTTCATAATTTTTATGGGATTAAATGCACAAACTGCACATTACAACACTGACACTAGTTTATTCTTCAGCGGCGGCTTGTGCTATTTGGCAACAATGTTTTCCCTCCATTCCATTCTATGTTAAACAATCGATTTGACAGTGAAGCAGAGCTTCACCTGCAATCGATTGTTTTACATAGATTTAAATGGAGGGGAACCATCGTTGCCAAATTGCACCAGCCGCCACTGCTATTCTTCAAAGCTCTGAAATTCAGACTAAAAAGCTTCAAACAGTGGACTGGTGCCAGCGATTTTTAAGCATACACAACAGACATAGATGTCTGCCCTCAAAGAGCAAAAAACTAAGGTCCCTAAACACAAAACTAGTTTTTTTTCTGACAATTAGACCTTTAGCCACTTACAGCCCAAGTAATCCACTACATATTGACCTGGCAAGTTTGAATCTAGCCTTAGTTTTAATATATATTCTAGTTTTATCACAACTACAACTTTATTGCTAAAAAAGTATAAAAGTAAAATATGCGTATAATCAGGGCAAATAAATGTAGATATTGATGTTAATTTTGAAATCAGCGTCTCAAATTACATTATTTAGTACAATTTCAATAAAATTTAAGCGAAAAATCATTAAAATACATTGAAATTTCATTAAAAAGAACACTGGTGTTTGGCTTTAGTCCCGAACGCTCACATCAAAAAGGAGGCCTATTTCACCGGAGCTACCCCTACCTTTTACTATTTCTTATCTTAGTTCCATTTGCTTCATAATAGAGCTGCAGCAGTAATCCTCCAATGAATAAAAAAACACAACGCATCCAACACTTGATTCAACTATGACAAAAGCTTGCAACAGCCTTATTTCTTGAAAGCAGCCACATTGGAACCAAAATTTTAGGATAGAGACTTTGCGAGTCTTTGCAGCTAGGGCGGCTGGCTTCACATTTTTATTCAAAATTCAATAGACTCATAAATCAAAGACTTTAAAGTTCAAAACCCTCGTTGATTGATATTTTTCACATGTCACAGTTTTGCCAGCTTATTCTTCACCAACTATTTGTATTCACTAGAGTGAATACAAATACAAAATCTATTTCCTACAATTCGCAACTGTAAGCATGAAAGAATACAGTTTTTGTGATGAAAACAAACCTCTAGCATCTGTACTATGACTTTCAAAAGAAAGTATCCTGGACGAAATTCTCATTGTTAAATTTTTCCGTTGTTTTTAATAGAATTTACAACTTTTCCAGACGTACTCTAAAATTGGGTTATGTGCTTAGTCCTTGAACACTTGAAAGTTACAAATTACTCAAAGCTTACTGATATTTTAAGGAGTTAAAATTTCTACCAGGTACTAGCGGGGACAAAAATACCTGTCCAGAGTATGCAACACAAAACACAGCTAATACACATGTTGAATGGGATACTGTGTATTGCTTATTGCATACCCGGGATAGGTATCTTTGTCTCCGCTAGTACTTTCTTTTGAAAGTCATGGTACATTCCATGATTATGCATAAAATGTTGCTCTCGCTCAACGAGCAAGCTAGAATGGCTCAGTTTAGCATAAATATAACTCAACATTTAAAATATAACAAACTTTCGATACAAAAAAAAAGAAAGAAAATATAAACTAGAATGCATGCAGACCAGTTGCTACTGAAATCTCGTTAACAGCTGTCGCGTTGCTTTGGCCATGTTGAAAGCGCAACATCGTACTCGCTCCGAATTGTTTTCTAGACCCGCACATTCCGCCTGGAGTCGGATAGTACTTGTGTTCAAGTCTTTTAATGCTGCTTTCACAATTTCATCACTTGGATTCTGAAAGAGAGAACAAATTCATAACATAAAATTGATTGTAATTTAATACACTTGCTTTCAGAGTATTGTCATTCTGATTCTGAGACAGAGAACGAATACATTAAGTGATATTGATTACTATTTACTATTAAAACCATAATCAGGTATCTATATGGCTACAAAAAGGGGAAGAATGGCGTTTTACTTTCTTATTTTTCCAGTCTATTGATTGGTCTCACTTACTATCATATTTTTATGTGATCCTTTCATTAACCCTATAGTTTACAGTTGATAAAACAATAATAAATGAGCTGTTCAGCCAAAATAAAACAAATAAAAAGGGGAAAATAAAATCATATTAATAAAATAATATGAAAGATTTTTAATTTGTGGTAGAGTACTTATTTGAACACCTAAATTATGAAAAAATAAATGAATTAAACAATGGTACCGTGACCAGATTTTAATTTGAATTTTTGGTTGCATTTTTTTTTTAAATTTTTATTTGAATTTAATTTAACGGCTTTCACAATTTTATCTTTTACATTCTGACAGAGAAAACAAATACACATAGACTTGAGGCGGTAGATGGAATAAGGGTCCATAGGCGTATGGGCCCTTTTGGCGGAGAACACATAAATTGAATAGTCATACCCTCAAATAGTCTTCCTAAAAATTTTGTGGAAAAATATGAAGTTTTGAGGGCAGGAGAGCAATTTAAGATAGTGAGTATTGGATAATTTACATTGGTTTTTTTTTAGCAATGAAAACTTTAAAGCTGTTTTCCGCAAAACTTGATTTTTGCCTACGGGACCTTATTCCAGCTACCGCCTCAATTATTGATTACGTAAATTATTGATTTTAATTGTTTAATTGAATGTTTTAATTCTTTATTTACGACTAAATTTAAGCGACGTGAAAAACCAAGGAAAGCATTTGCGCAAACTTTGGAAGAAAAAAAATTAAAAAAACCAAGGAAGGAAACTGGAAAACACAAACCTGAGGAAATATTGCGGTTAGTTCTGCTACAGCTACTCGTATCCTCTCAGCGCAGGGTACCGCAGAAACATGAGGTCCAGAAGCCTGCATTGACTGCCACAACTCTTGAATTCTTTTGGTGACTTGGTCCGTTCGCCTGACCACTTCATCTGACTGAGGCATTGATCCAATGAGCTAATGACGATGGAGGGACAGGGGAGAGAGGAGCAAAAAATTTAACTGATTAAAATACAAATACAAGAATTACATCAAATTTAATGAATTTGATTAAATATTTTTTTTTTTTTCAAAAATTGAGAGATTCCAATTCTGTGTAATGTGCTCAGAAGAAATGATGCCAAACGACAGCTCAAGACAAAATTTTTATGATTTCAACATTCCTGCTTGAGTAATCAGAATGCCAAATGGTGGAAGCTTGTCAAAAAATGGCCGAAAATCAAATACTACATTTCTCATCAATTTATCATTTAAAAACTTTCAAGGCCAATTTTAACTATAGTGAACACTTTCAACAAGTAATCAGGGCTTCAGACCCGAGTATTTGATCAGTGGGTCCGGGTCCAAGGAAAATTGAGTCCTTAGGGTTCGGGTCCACCACAATGCTTTACACCCGGTCCAGGGTCCGGAACAGGTTCTTGAAGGGTTCATGAAAATGGTCGCAGTTTGTACGTCATAGTAGAAACGTTTTGTGCAGAGGTGGTGAATTTTTCTGTAAGCGCTAAAGTGAACTAACAAGGCAGGAAACTCATAGCAGTTGGTTACCTTCTACCATCCAAACAATGATCTAACGAGTAGAAAGGGATAGATCTGAAAGGGATAGTAGAATGATATAACGGCAACCAATTTCCCCCCTTAATTTCCATTTTATATCTTTTCTTTCTTTTTTTCTTGTTTTTTATGTTTCTTTATATTATTTTCCCTCCTTGTTTCTTCTACTTTTCTTTACTTTTTTTCCCCTTTTTTTTATTTTTCTTCTTTTTTTATTTGCACACTAGACCCGTTGAGGACAGGTCCCGGCGGGTTCTGAATAAATCCGATTGAGGGGTCCGGGTCCAATTCCGGGTTCAGAAAAGAAGACATTTTCGGTCCCGGTCCAGGCAAAGAAAGGGGTCCAGACCAGTTCAGGGTCTAAAGCCCTGCAAGTAACTTAACCCTCAAGTGGTCGCGCTTGCATTTGTGACACGAAACGTTGCGTAGATGACATACGTCATCCACTTTTAAAAATGGCTATAAGTCTGTCAATTTAAGCCTAAAAATGCATGCATGTATACTCAATTGATAGAGAAAACCCTCCTAAGTAACTTGAATGACAGAAATTTCAAAAATTCCGACCCATTTTTTTGCAAATGGTGAAAAACTAAAGAATGGGGAGTTCAAATTTTGCCACTTTTAAAAATACCAATATTTTAGGCTCAATATTTTTAATGATGATTTCAAAGAAATACACTTTTTCTTTGTTTCTCTCGCAGGATGTATATTCAAGTTCAAATTTCAGAATTTTTGAAACTTGAAAAACATGCGTCTTGAAAGCGTTGCGTGGATGAAAATCGTCATCCAGCCACTTTGACGTTTAGTAACTTCCAGGTTTTGAAAAAAAAAACAAAAAAAACTTCGGAACCCTCTTGTCCCATCCAAGAAGGGCAGCAACTGAAAATCTCAGCTTTGAAAATTCAAAATTCGCAAAAATACACACAAGAACAAGTAGCTGGATGACGTATGTCCACACGACCACTCGAGGTTTAAACATAGAAATGTCACTGGAGAGTTGTAATCAAGCTTAAAAGATCGAAAACAATGATTTTTGATGAATTTTGTTCACTGATTTTTTGCCACTTTTTTTCGACCTCAGACCATAGTACAGTGACGCAATTTTTAGCTTAAAATTTGCACCACCTGCCTGCTTTATCAGACCCTTTGAATTTCTACGGAGGCTTTGTAGATAATCTTAATCAAAAACAAAGACTGTAGGTAGAAAAAAAATGAAAAAAAGAATACCTGATTTTTTGAAAGTTGAGCTTCATACATTGAGACGGGTCGTTGGGCTGAGGGTGAAGGAAATAAGGGTGGTTTTGCTTCCACAACAGAATTTACCGGTTCCACAAGACTGGGTTCGTTTCTTTCTTTGACTGGGTTAGGATTGTGGATGGCATTTCTTAATTCTATGTTTTCTCTAGTGACATTCTCCATCTGCAAAAGTCCACACGTATATTATCTTTTGTTTTATTTTATTTTAATAATCAATACATAGAAGCCCACAGGAGCAATGGTACACGTAAAAAAAAAACAAAAACAAAAACAAAAACAACAATATTTGAGAAAATAAGATAAGAAATACTTATAAAAGTTATAATCTCATTAGAGAAAATAATGTATGTCAGGTAATCCTATCAGCCATGGTTTTTCAGACCGAAATCCTAGCAATTGAAAAGCGTGTTGAAACGATTAATACAAGAGGAGCTATAACTAAGCACATCGTAATTTTCTCAGATGCAGCTTTAAAATCTTTGCAGTTTTGGAAACATAAAATTCACCAAATTAATATAAGTAAATAATTTATGACTCTCTGTGCATCTATGTAACCCCCCCCCCCCCCCCCCCCCGGGTCACAACTCTGTTTCGGTCGATACAGGATTGACTCTCTTTAAATTACTTACTGTAATACCCACAAGAACCATTGTCACTCTAGAAAATGATAACACAACAAAAAGAAACAACCATGTTAAACTCAACTCTGATAATCCTAGAAATGGTCCGGTTTTTTTGAGTCTAAGTATTCTATATTCTCACACTTAGTGAAGACCTCAAGGATTAAAGGTAAATAAATGAATAACTAAAAAAAAGAGTGGAAAAAATAAATAAGTAAAATAAAAGAGAAATAAAACTAAACAGAAAATGGGTATTACCATATCCCGAAGGCGCTGAACTTCACTTAACAGTTCAGATATTTTTGATTCAGACGTTGTTAGTCTTGTTTTCAGTTCATCCTCAAGGTCATAATTTAAAGCTAGGGTCTGGGTAGTTTGCGTGGAGACAGGTACATTACTAACACTACAGTTACTACTATTGTCGAGACTGTTATTGTTACTGTTACTAATACTATTCCTTTCTTCTAGTTTTAACGAATCTGTGGTTCCGTTGCTGATCGATCTGTTCGGAGGTTGAGCGTTGGCAGCAATCTGCAAACAAAAACAAACAAACAAATGTCATGAAATATTGGGAAAATTTAATTTTGAGAATTTAACCCTTACAAGCCAAGTGGGAGGGGAGGGGAGGGGGGGCAACTGAAATGATCCATGGCCACTTTTTTTTTGGCATGAAAACCATACATTTATTTAATTACGATTTGAGACTTCATGAAATTCAAGGTACTGATACAGCCAATATTCGTGCCAATTTTCACATTTTTTGGACAACAATTGTTGCTGTTCTAAGGCTTTTTAGGCTTATTAAATATTTAGATTATGGATAGAAATCAGTTCAGAAAATTTTTTTTAGGAAATTCCAAGTTATTATAAGATTACGGTGGTTTCATTCTTCATGTTTCAAAGGCAAAGAACAGTAAAAGACGAAAATCTAGAAGATCATTTTCCAATTTGTTGCTTTTTATGGGAATCATAATTTTTTTTAAAAAAAATATCAATTGATAGGGGCTTTTTTATGAAACCACCACTTGGACAAATGTCATACCAATGCAGCTAATTGTTCAGCGGTCACGTAGTCTTCATCTGAGGCAACGCTGTCGTAAAGAGGCTCATCATCAGATAAATCTTGCTTTGGTTTGAATGGCTTTAGGAAGAGGTTATCGCGAGGATTCGTTCTCCGTTTGGCATCGAGTAAGACATCAATGACTAATGAAGTGAATTCTTTCGCATTGAATCGGGCCAACTTTTGGCGGCCTTGATTGCGCATCGTTGATAATTCAGGGTTGACAGGAAGAAAAGGTACAGAGGCAGCCTGAAAAAACATCAAAATAATTGAGGATTAAATATTGTTTTAAAACAGACACCGCACACAAGTACACAAGTACCCCAAGAGAAAGTACTGGCAGTGATATTGCAATTACTTTTGCCTGAATCAATCCTCTTCATCATTCAGAACAAAAGTTCTCAACAGCCAAAAAAGATCCTAGGCATTGTTTTCTCAAAGCAGAAGCACAAAAAAGATAACGAACCTCTCTCAGTCATCAATTCACCCTGTATTAGGCACGCTTTTGGCGTGGTTTAAGCATATGATGTACGTAGTTTAGGCATGTTTAGAGTATATCTTGGGCGCTTTTTAAGCATGTGTTTGAGAGCAGCTCAATTGACGTGGCACAAAAGCGGTCTCTGAGCATAGCATTTTCTCTCTCCCTAGTCCCTTACTCCCTTCATACCCTTCCTTTATCAAACAGAGCCGCACGTTTTGCATACAATTAATGCAATTAATGACATTTTTCAATTCACCGATGATTCCACCGGCTGAGAAAAGATTTACAAAGTTCATTCAGGGTATGACTGTAATGCACAAAAATACTCGAATCTGAAATCTTTTCTCAACCGGTGGTCGTCAATTATTTTAAAAAAAACATGCAGATATTTTAAAGAATAAACAGTGTTTCCACCGATTGAGGAAAGATTACAGATTAGCATATTTTCGAGCAGTATAGTCATAAACTAAGCTGAGCTGTGTAATCTTTGCTCAACCGGTGGTTTCATCGGGGAGTTGAAAAATGCCATTAATTATACACAAAACGTCAGCTCTGCTATCAAAGCACACCAGTGGACAGTGCCAGGAGGTGAGAAGTAAGAAGGAAGAGGGAAGAAGAGAGAAAATAAGTCCATAAGCATTTATGATCTATGTTGCTATGACAAAAGTTTGCTAAAACCCATATTTCATTTTAGATAAAAAACAATTTGGATTAATGTGAGTAATTTTTCTTATTGAAATAGATACGCAAGGGAAATTGGTGATCCTAAATGTTGCAGTTTATTTGTGTGATTCAAATAAGTGGCAAATTAAATTCTAGTAGTAGTGGTTAGTAGTGAAGTCCACAGCCAACAATTGGACCAAGAGTACATAAAAAAAAGTGCAAGCCAACTACTTTTTAAAACATTAATAAGGCAGGTAGGCACAGAAAACGTAATAAGCGCTTCTTTCCAAGTAACGCTCCTTTTAGCACAATGGATCCATAACAATGAGCATACTTGACGTTGTAATAGCCTTATTTCCAGAACTGTCTTCAACTACTTACTTGTTTTTGTTTCTCATGTTCCAAGGAAACAGGACTAGATAACCAAACTGAAAAAAAGAAAAAGTGAAAAATGAAATTAGAGAAAAGAGGAAAAAGATTCAGAGGAGGAAAGTAGAGGTCCTTAATTCAAGGAAATCAAACTTGAATCACTCATTTTTTAATAAAGGGTTTCAGACTAAACAAATAGACCTGTTTAGTGTGACATCACGAAAAAAAATTGGATCCAAACAAATGCTCCATCTCACTCGCTCTCATGGGTTTTCCCATAAGAAACAGGATCCAAATTTTCAAATGCAAATTCCTGCTAGTAAACAACAAGTTCTCTTGGATTTTATTACATCATAGGATTCCATGTACCTTAAAATATAAACACGTTACAACAACATTTTCGAAACATCACGCAATAATTTCCAATCACAGTTACATCAAAGAAAGTCCTATGTTTTGTCCTTGTCTCACTCACAGTTTCTTATAGGCACATAATTCTAGAATATAGGTGCATCAGTACCATCACACCACTTGTTATACCTCGAACAAGCTTCGATACGAAGAGAGGTTAGGATGATTGAGTGTCATAGCGGTGAGACGCCCATAAGAGACCGTGAGTAAGACTAGGAAAAAACGTAGAACATCTTTCGGTATAACTGTGATTGTAAATTCACTTGTGATATTTCAGGAATTATGTAGGAGTGAAAAGATACTTTAAGGTATGTGGAATCTAATGGTGCAATAAAATTTGAGAAAACTGGTTGTTAACAAGCATGACTTTGCATTCAAAAACTTGGATCTGATTTCTTATGGGTAAATCTACGAGAGTGGGCGAGATAGAGCATTTGTTTGGATACAATTTTGATCAACGTCATCACTAGACAGGTCTATTTCTCACGGTTTCTTACCTAGGTGCCTAGATTTTACAAAGGTCTTATGCCTAGGTTTCTTACATTTAGTGCCGATTTCTGACGTTAAAGCGATTATCAGTTAAGAGGTTATCATATGAAGAATGTTTTTGCAACAAATCTTGTTCCTAACCTCAGAGATAAGGCTGAAAGAACCAAAAAAAGGGAGTAGCATAAATCGATTTTTGTAGCGAAATGTGATGATATTTCATTTGTTGGTAGTTTCAGCCTTATTTTTGAAGTCACACACGAGATTTTTTACAGAGACTTTCCTCATATGATTATCTAGTACCTGACTGTCCGTTTTCTCAAAGACAAATAAATTTGGGCCTGTAATTTGACGTTAGTCGAACGGTGGCATTCTGACAGCAGAAATTGGCATCAAACACTAAAAATTCACTTTAAACAAAGAAAAGACAGTAATTTGAAACAACAGAGCAATTTAAAACAACAAGTTAAATATTTTAACCACACTTACTTGTTTCTATTTCTCTTCGGTCGATTTCATCATAAATGTCCATCACCAAATCTTCAAATTGTCTATTTGGAAGTTGCTGCAGTTTCTGTCGAGCAGTCTTAGTCAATTCTGGCGATATAATCGTGCTTTCAGTAATTTCTGGGAATACGAAGTGTTGACCTTGCTTGTGATCTGGCTTCCGAGAAGTGAGGAAGAATGACAATCTGTCACTTACCTCATAAACGCATTCTGTCAGTCTGTCGGCGAGATCTCGGTGGCCACTCATTCTAAAATTCAAGAAAAAGAATTGCTTCGTGAATTTCGACTTCAAAAGACAGACCACTCTAGATTTATAAAGACCATTTCAGTAAATTCAGCATTCGGGAACCTCTGGTTTCAAGCAAACTCCAACTCCAGTAATTTTCCCATAAGTGCTTTTATGAACAGAAATTTTGCTTTGCGCTGCTGGTCAATAGGATCTCGCTATTCATAGTACAAACTACAAAGTTGATGTTTTTATAAAAATCGTAAAAATGACAAATCTGATATTTTCTACAACCAAACCATTAACAATTGAAGTCTTTTAACAAAAAAACTTAAGGTGATTCCAGGCGAAATTTATTCAGATTTCAATCCAATGGATAGCGCCATTGGTCGCTTTTCAGGAAAAGTCATGTTTTTGGCATTCTAAATGGACACCGAAGGAAAAAGGCAAAATCCAATGACGTGAGCACCTGCAAAAATTTTTTATGGATTTTTTGAGTCCAAAAAGAGCAAAATTGGTTTTGAATTAAAGCCATAAATTATGAAATTCATTTCGCCGTAAGCTTAGTGAGCGCGAGTGATAGTATGTCTACCTGCCTCACTCGCACTCATTGAGGCTTATGGGAATTTTAAAATTTCATAATTTCTGGGTTTACTTTTGAGTGCTTCAGCTTGAAACTTGCAGGATATGAGGTATGTTTGCAGGTGCTGACGTTCCTCAAATTTGTACTTTTAGCGTAAATTCTTCAATTTCAGCCAAAAAAATTTGACTTTTTGAGCAGCGCTAGTGGCGCTATCTAGCAAATTGAAATCTGGACAAGCTTTGCCAGGAATCAACTTAATATTTTCCTTCTTCCAATATCAGCAGCAGTTCTTTGCAAGTACTCTTGCTTCAAGTTATATTCACATTCAAGTACTCACCCACATTAAGTTTTGTAGATACAAATAATGAGGTGATAAAACTGTACTCAAGCAGAAAATTAAAACAGGCCTTTATAGTTTACAGTGGCGTGCAATAGATATGAAATTAAGAGAGTTAATACTTACTACTGAGATGAGCATTCAGACGCTCCTGATTGGAAAACCTTCATTCTCTACTTTCTAATTGCAGAGCAAATATTGATGGTAAGTTTACACAGTAATCTTGAATAATCTGTGTCATTGTGATAAATAAAAGTTCAAACTTTGAAAAATGAAGAGTTATGAACAGAACCAATTAAAGTGAAACTGATTATATAGTAAACCTGGTAGTTACCTGGCACACATTATTGGGGTATTTCCTTGACTATCTGTTGCTGTTGGATCAGCACCATAAACAATCAACAATTCACACTGATAAAACTGTCCAGCTTTTGAGGCAACATGAAGAGGCCGATTACCCTTTTCCTGCAAAAAATTAACGCACTGAGTTAATCCCAAAAATCTTCCTTTTTGATGAATACAAAGGGAGAGCTAGGTAGCAGATGTCATCATTAAAATTTACATTTTTTGGTTCCTTTTCACAGCCAGTTTAGAAAGAAGACTAACATAAACCATCACGTTCAGCAGGCACCAAAATATTGACAGCATGAGAATCAAATTGGAAAGGACCCATTACATATTTCTTAAAAATGACAACTGACAAAAAATCTTTAAATACGTTGTAGAATATGAGTCCTGATCATTCCAAGCAAAACTTCTGATTCGCCTAACAAAAAAGTATGATAGATTTTAGGATTATTTAAACTCCAAACAGGCAGAAAATCAGTCAAATGGGCTCATTTGAACAGTGAGAGCAACATCCCAAGTCTGGTCGCAACAAAAAAAAAAGGGGAGGAAATCCTAAACCAAATTTATCGGAAATGGGGACAGATTGAAGGAAACCTTACCCAACAGATGAAAAAAAGATGTACTTTCGCAGACATTGTTGTTTCTTCAAAAATTTATTATTTTAGAACAGCAGACTGATTATGGACAATCGTGTTGCAATGGCATCGGGTCGATGATCCAGTGCGTGTTATCTTATGGATAGTATCATTCTGATAGAAACCCTCCCATCTCTCCGGAAATTCGCCTATAGCTCAGGAGTCATTGGCGAATTTCCGCAGAGGTGGGAGGGTTTCTATTGAAATGAAGTCCATCAAAATGACAGTACCCATAAGAATAACACGTATTCGATCATGAATTTGATAGCATTACAATACGATTGTTCATAATCAGCCTGCAGGAAACTGTCTACTGATCCTAGATTGACTATCATATTTTGACTCACTGGGCAAAAGTATCAAAATCCAATACTTAGAGTTCCTTAATTTTACCGATCATAAAAAGGATAAATAAGAGCAAACTCAGCAGTTTTATGGCGATTATCCACTAATAAAAACACGCAAGGATTCAAGGTGACGAACTTACCTGATGAAAGTAATTTGGATCAGCACCTTGCGCCAGAAGCCTAAGACTTGTTTCAAGGTTCATAGTTCGAACGCTCGAATGAAGTTGTTGGTTTAGATCATCAATATCATCAGAACTACGGAGTACAAACATTAACTGTTGATATTTGGCACGGATGAAATCTTCTTTGATAGGACTGGAAAAAAAGAAAGAAAAAATAGTTGAGAAAAATTTCACACTTTGATCAAGAACAACAAATTGTTTCTGAAGGGGGAAAAAAAGAGGAAAAATTCATTTCTAAGCGAGAACATTTTACTGCAACTGAATTGTTTTCAGATACAAACGACAAGTAGATGTGGTTTGGAAAGTACTTTCATTTTTAACTAGTTTTGAATGAATTCATTACCGTTTATAATTTGAAGTTAAAATTAAGTAGACAAGCAGAGACAATTTACATTAGAGATCATGATCGCGCAGCAGCCAACTTTTTTTTGGGGACACACAGTATAACATAGAGAGCAACATCCAACTGTACTATACATCGCGTGAAGAATCAGTGCTTCGCTCTCATTGGCTACTGACCTCAACACCTTCGCTCATCGGTCAACATATGGTCCAGTTGGACGTCGTTTTGTTGAGACCCCCAGAAAAAAAAAGTTGCCACCCGATTTTAACACATGCAAGAAAGATAGTGAGTGGTCTCTAGAGCTGGGGAAAGAAAAGAATGGACAAATGTCAAAGTCTGGTGAGCTCAACAGTCATCAAACATTATATATTTTTTTTTTCTTTCTTTTTTTCTCTTTTTGGCCTTTGTGCCTATACACGACAGCCACTAACTATTATTTATTTATTAAACTCAGATAGATAGTTGGGATCACTGCTGGAGATCATTTCCCGGGAAGATTGAAGAGAGAAGAGGATAGGATAGACGAAAGAGAAGAGAAACATCCATGTCTATCTGGAGTGACAAGATCTGAGACCATCAAATCTTGTCGCCCCGGCCGGGATTCGAACCCACGACCTCTGGGTTAGTGGCTAGTTGCGCTAACCACCAGACCACGGAGGCCGACTCAAACATTATATTTGAAAAGCAGGCTGAAAGGTGTTGAGTGATGATGATTCGGAACTCAACAGTATTTGACAATTGTCCATTCTTTTCTTTCCCCAGCTCTATAGTCGGGCCAATATAAGTTGACACCTGAAGAATCAGGCAGGTTTGCACTATGTGGCAACGCAGCGTGGAGCTGACCCTTGTCAAGTGGCGTGCTCCGTCTTGACAGGGGGCTCCGCATTCAGTCCATTGTTGCATTTTTCAATTTTTATTGATCATTTTCTCTCTGCTTCAGGTGTCAACTTATATTGGCCCGACTATAGTACACAGTGAAAGTTCGTTGTGTGGAACGTTCTCTGAGTGGAATATCTCAACAAAGTGGAATTTTTTCAGCACCTTGAAACCTTCCATACTCTGACTGCAATTTTGTAAGTCGAACTTTTGCAAGAGGGAATTTTTTTTGGGGCAGGACCGAGGTTCCATACAACGAACTTTCACTCTATATTGTCTTTGGAAGGCAAACAAACTAAGTGCATGAGAAAAGGTCATAAGAGATTCCTATCAGAGCTGCCACAACGGTGTCTTCAAAATTACTTTCCACAAGGCCCTTGTACGGTTAATGCTTATTGCTGCAGCTCTATAATGAATGATTTCGCCTTGATGCCAATCAGTAGATTATTGAAGCTTGAAATACAATACTTACTGTAAAGAATCTTTGGCATGTGGTTTCTTTCGATTGGATTTTGGGTCGCTTAGAGAATGTTCCCAGAAACTATTCACGCTGCTACATGCCAACGCATTTACCATCTGAAACAGAGGAACATCGCAGTAAGGAAAAGAATGATTTGAACCCTTTCCGGTCCACGGCCGTTTTACCCGGTCGCCGTAGCGGGTCCGCGTACTTTTTGCCGATTTTCGGCCTTTTTTGGGTTATCCCGAAAAAAAGAGAAAATATGCGAAGGAAGACAAAAGTAAGCCAGCAGTCACCGTTGCCGACTGCGAGACTAGTTCCTTAAGTGTTCACCAGAGTCCGCCACACGTTGGACGAGTCGAATTTTTCCAACATCGGACTGCAAAACAAGTTTAACTTTCGTGTCGAATACATCCGACACTGGACCGGAACTGCTTTTTTGTATTGTCAGATATATCCGACACTGGACCGGAAAGGGTGAAAAAATGAAAGTTGAGACATAAACTCCACTATATCATGCATTTTGAGTATTGGATTCTGACCTACTTCGGAAACGCATCAAACCGCATTGGTGAGCGGTTGGAGAGTGCAGAGTTACAACTCGTTGCAAACCAAACGCTGACCGAAGTGTTTTGATACATGTTGGAAGCAGGCACCGCTCTTTTTCAGAGCCCGATACACAAAATGCTTCTGCTCGAGAGTAGTTTAAGCATATGAAGACTGCACAGAAAGAATATGATAAGTTACTAGCCATGTTGCACTAATTCTGCAAATTTTCTAGAGATCAAAAAAATTAAAGGTTTCATCAACTTTGCGATTGAAATACTTAAAGAAGCACAACGTATAAATGGAGCCCGTGAGAACTTTGGCTGGATGATTTTTTTTTTTTTAAATTTTAAGTAGCTCTACAGTAGCTAATCCCATTCAGTTTAAATCATTAAGGGTACAGTGCGAGGTCACATGCGGAAAAAATCCCATATGTGGGTGGGAATTCACCCACCACGGCCCATTAGTGGGGCTTGATTTGGATAGGAGGCCATGGCTAAAGGACCCCCCTGTGTGACCTGCATATTAGTCTACTTCCCCCCCAATTTTCATTTTGATAATTAATCAGGTGTCCAAAAACGTTCCTTTTAAATAAATTTAATTCTTCATTTTCCCACTTCGTGCATTTAAAATCGAAGTATTTTCTTAATCCTAAATAAAAAATAGACCTATCAATACTTTTGTTTCCCCCATAATATCTTTTATAATCCCCATACCTTGTTACCCCCTCATTTTTTATACACACAATTTTTTCAGTTTCATCGTCGACCCCCTCTATATATCCTCTTCTTTTCTTATAGATAAATATACATACTCTATATAGGATATACAATTCGATACATAACCAGTGGCGGCTCGTGAAATTTGGCAACAGTGTACTCCTCCCATTTAATCAATGCAAAATAATCGATTCTCCCGGAGGCTGTCAGCCTCCTCAAGTATCAATTCTTTTACCTAAGTTTAAATGTAAAAATTGCATGGTTGCCAAATCGCACGAGCCGCCACTGTACATAACCAGTTTAAATAAATTAACATTTCAATGATTTTACTCTCTTTCTTTCTCCCCAAAATGTACCGCATTGCTGCATTCTGCCCCAATTGTAAGTTTTCAAGATTTTCCCCATTGGCTTCGAATAATATTGACGAGCAATAGTCAAGTATCGAGCCAACTATTGCATGATAAACTATTTTCTTACATTCACTATTACTAACTCTACTTATTCTCCATAATAAACTGGTTTTACACTTATATCTATTTATTACACTCTCAACATGCTCCCCCAAATCTAGTTTATCATTGATTAAAACCCCCAAGTATTTTCATTTTCCCACTCTTTCCACTATCTCTCCATTCATACTCAACACACCATCCCACTCATTCATACGATCTCCTATTATTAGATACAAAGTTTTCTTAATATTTAATTTTAACTTATTAGCATTCAACCATTTACACACCTCTCCAAGCTCCTTATTCAGGACATAATTTATATCGATGACACTGTCACTACTGAAATGGATTAGTGTATCATCCGCAAATATGTGGATTTTACACTTGTTCAAGCAGTTTCTGATGTCATTCATATAAATTAAGAATAGGAGAGGCCCTAATTTGCTCCCCTGAGGAACTCCCAAGTCCATGGACAGTTTATCGGATCTAAATTCCTCTCATTTTACCAGTTGTTCCCTATTTTTCAGGTAGTTTTTTAACCATTTTATGGCCCCACCACCAATACCCATTTTCCTCATTTTTATAGTCAAGATTTCTCTGTCAATTGTCTCGAACGCTCTTTTTAGATCCAAGAAGACAGCGGCAATTTTTTTTCCCTTTGCCACCTCATCCCTCCATTCCCTGTGGATCATTTGAATTAGCTCCTTCGTTCCTCTCTTTCTTCTAAAACCCCTTTGCTCATTAATTAATATTTTTTCTTTTTCGAGGAACTCCGTTAATCTACTCACCACAACACCCTCCAATACTTTTTCTATGAAAAATAAAGAAGTGAAACTTCAAAATCCATTTTTTTCCACAAGGACTGCACGGATCCTGCTTCTTTTTGTCACCATCATTTTGTTTTCCTCTCAATCTTCCTACACATTATCTGAGTACCATTTGACAAAATTACCGTTCTTGAGGAAACTGATGAAACTGCTGACCATGCCAAACACTCAGAAAATATCTCACGGTCGAGAAGACACTTTTACATTGAATACTCTCAAAATACAGAGGAAAACTAAAAAATACCAAATAAAAGATGGAAACTTACACCGAACTGGGTTGGAGCCCATGCGGAAAGTTTGACAGATTTGACTTGAGAAATGTGTCTCCCGAGACTACGATGCACGCTACAACATTCGTCACAGACCAAGAGCCCTCTGTTGATTAGTGCCCAAGTTGGATCTGCAAATGAAAGGTAAAGTTTATTTGAGAAAGGTGAGGGAGAGACATTACTTATTGTTAGTGTAAAAGTGGGCAGTGCCCACCAGCAGCTAGAAAACCATATACATGCAAAAGTTTGGAATCCATGAGGGTGACAACTTACCTAGCGACCCACAGTCAGCACAATAACGTGATTTTAAAGTTGTCATTTTTTATTATAACATTTAGGAGTTCCATTAAATAAATATCGACACTAAAGAACACTCCCAATAATCCAAATTGGTAAATAATATTCTAACCTTATTAATTATTATGGTAATTTTAGTTAATAAAGCAACGCCAGGGAGCACTAGTGCTGTTTTTTGAGTACCAATATTACTGTTTTACCACCAAAAGCGTAAATAAATTTAATTCAAAATTTCTTCGTTTCCATCTCTCTGGTCGTTAAAAATACTGTAAATTTTACTTTAATCAGCCTTTTCTTTTTTTGCACTGACAGGAAAAACCCATTTTCTTCTTTGTTAGCACAGTTCACAATAACTATTTTTTTTTCTGTGAGTTATAGTTAAATTTTTTATTTCAGTTGTGGTCATGCTGTTATTTATTCACAGCGCGCGATTCCGGAATTAATGTAAACACTAAACAGAAATCTTAGGTTAAGTTAAAACAATTTTGATTTTCTGCCGGAATTAAAATGTGTTAAATTAATAATGATGAATTAAAAACCGGCATGTTTCTTATTTTTCATTGATTTTTAAAACTATTCTGTGGAGAGCTCAATTTTATCATTGTTTTCATTTTTAGTGTCTTTTATAAGTTACTGAGTGTTTTCACCAATGGTAGGTCTTGTGCAGCAACACGTACTTTTTTTATCTCTCTATTATTGTATAAAAGTATGTCTCTGTCGAATTTATTGGGGAATTTGAATGGTTGTCCACAGTAAACATTTTCTAAAGCTCATCATAATCATCAGTGGTGTCAGTGTTTACCAAGTTTCTGGATACCTTTCGGGAGGAGCGCCTCCGCCTCCTCCCATGCTTGCATGATGAGAGAGATCAAAACTTGCTGACAATTTCAATTAGAGATCACCAGCTCAACGAAATATAGCACAAGGTATCTTGCCTGTCATGTAAAATGTCAATATCGTTTCAAATGCAGTATGCAGTCTGCCGGTGGTCTTTTCCATAACAATCCTATTGTAGCCGTGTCCACCAGTGCATGCCAGATAATATTGTGGCTCAGCATTAACAGTTTATTCAGTCATTCTTTTAGTTGAAATCTAATTTGGTGAACTGTTTTATCTCAAGTGTCTTGTTACGAGTTAGGTTACTTATCCCTTTTAAGCTAAAATTTGTGTTTTTGAAGAAGAAGCTTTTCGCAAAATGGATTCAACTTAGTCGTAACAGAACTGTTTTTTTACATTTTCAAGTACATCAGCCTTCTTTACACTTTTGTTTCAGAAGTTGTCAGATTACCATGGATCCTGCTGAGATAGAGTTTCTTGCTGAAAACCAGCTTATATCAATCATTCCAAAATTCAATTTGAACCACACAATCCATCTAATTTCAGGAGACATTGGTCCTTTCCGTTCTGGTATTCCAACCCGTGTTCCTATTTGGTTAGCCATCAATTTGAAACAACGTCAGAAATGCAGTATCGTCGTGCCAGAATGGATGAACGCAGAAAATTTAGAAGAGAGCAAAGAAAATGAGAAACAAAGCGAGTAAGTTTTGATGATTTTGTTTTTTAGATTTTATTTTATTTGAAAGCTGATCGTGGATGGTTGACAAAACAAATCTCATGTACTATCAAGTTGAAAATCAATGTGAATTAATTATGAATAAAAAAGTTCTGGCCCTTGTGGAAGCTGATGAAATTGAACTCTATTGATTTTTTATTTATTTATTTATTTTTGTTTCATACATAAGCCACCATGGAGGTAGCTTTGGCACAAGTCAGAAATAGTTTACGATACAAAAAAGAAAACATAATCAGTAACTTAACAGGACTAGATAGACTAAATAGGATCATCATAAAAATCTTTTAGTGAGTAGTATGCTTCCTCTACAAGCTTATGTTTAACAAAATTTAGAAAGCTAAAAACAGAGCTGCTCCTGAAAAGATCTTTGGTGGTTGATTTAAAGCTGTTAAAGAAGGAGATAGCTCTTGAATAGTTACCATTTGATTCCTTTGAAGAATTCATGAAATTATGTCTAGTGTTATGCTCATTTACAGGTTTCATGTTAACATCGCTTAAAATATTGTTTTTAATGCCGTGCTTAATTGTGACATAAATATAAAGGGCATGAACCGTTAAGATTTTGTTCTTGATAAACACATCTTTGCAATGATAATAAAAAGGTTTACTGAACATTATTCTAATAATTTTCTTCTGTGTTACAAAAATGTCATTTAATTTTTTTGTATGACCCCAAGCCAGGAGTCCATAACTTAACACTGAGTGTACGTACGCATAATAATAATTGATAATGGTTGTGTTGTCAACAATTTTATGAAGTCTACTAATGGGAAAAAAAGTTTTTGTAAGTTTTTGATTGACAAACTGATAAGATTTCATTGATCATCACATGAAATCTCCCACTGGCCAAATTGGGTATTGAAAAAGATCGATGGGTAACCCAACTAGAATTTTTCGGACAAGCTTATTTCAGACATGAATTGCTTTTTACCTACAGTTGCAGGTGAAATTATTAAAAAAAAAAGTCCACTGAAACACAATAAATCAGCATGTAATTTGGAAGAATACCATCAATCCATAGCCTTGAACATGTTGAAGTGGGATTTTCTGTTCTAAGATCTATTAAGCCTAAAATAGGTTTCCAACTTCTTGGAAGAAGCATTGTTTGAATTGAGGTGTTCTTTTTTTTACTGTTTACAGTTTTATTTCTTTATTCATTCATGTACTTATTTTAACTTTTGCAGGTTTTTCACCAAGATGCCAAATGAACATTATATGGAGGTTTCCAGAATGCTGTTCGAAGTTGCTGGAGATGAAATTCAGAAAATAGACGAAATCCGTACCACTTTAAAAGTATGCTTTCTACTTATCAAGTTCAAGACTCTCTATGTTTTACTTTTCACCTATATCAATGTAATTATGATTACACAGTAGGTAGCTTTTCATGATCGTGTTAGGCCCGGTATTACGACCTCTGGTTAGGTGATAGTTTGGCGGTGGTTAGAGCTCAAACCTCAGGTATACGAGGCGTGGCGTTTTACGACCTCTTGTTATCTTCCAGTTAGGGGTCGAGCCTCCTTTGTTCTCATCCTTTAACCAGTAGTTTGGCTGCCTACCGGATTGCCATGTGGTTGAGTCAAACTAAACTATTGGTTTGGACAAACCAAGGTTCGTAAAACCGGGCCTTAGTTTTGCAAGCTAAATTAAAACTAACATTATTAATCTATCTCGATCCTTTCTGCATAGATGTTATTGATGCTTTTAACACTGCGTGGAATTCATTGGACATGCCTGTCAAGATGGCCCCTTAGACTTTTAGATGAACTCCAAACAAAGCTGTGAAACTCTTCTTAACGCCCTATTTCTTCAACTTAAAATGCTGATGTGAAATTAATAATCTGTTCGCAGGATATTTGGGATCTCAGAGTTTCAAAATTGAGATCTTCAGTGAATAAATTCATCAAGAGTGACAGCGGAGTTGCTCAAGTTGATCATTTAACGCAGCTAGAAATCAATACAGTTCGGCCCTTACTACCGGATTCTTTGAATATAGTTTCAAATTTACAAAATGTAAGTCTAACTTTTATTTAAATAAAGCTACGATCAGATTTTTTTTTTTGCTCTTGTCCGGAGAGAATATTTCGGACTCGAGGAGCATGGTGCTTAAAAGAAAGGTCATGTTACTGTTAGGTATTTTTCAGACAGTTGCAGTAAAGCTCGTTTCAGAAGTGTAGGCAGACCTAGACCATAATCTTTGGCAAATTTTCAATTTTCATTCCTTCAAATCAAAACACAACTTTCCTCCGACTTTAATTTTTTTTATACTAAAGCGTTCCGCAATGAAAAAGCAATGCTCAGATTAATTTTCATTAATTTTTTGTGACATGAGAAATAATGTTGAAAAATTCCAAAGATTATTGGTCTAGGTGTGCCTACACTTCTGAAATGACCTCTATCTGCTTGTCTGCAAGTTTGCAAACCGTAACCAAATTTTAGAATCATGCAGTTCCGGTTCTGTTCCGGTTCAGGTTGGAGCTTGTACTGGAATTTCCTGAATTTGGATTCTTCGGCAAGACTATGGCAAAACTAGAGTGTCGAAAAACAACTAAAACTTCAAATTAGTCTGGGAAGCAACTTAAACTCAGTCGTAATGCTCTGGCCAACCCCTAACCTGATAAAACAACAATAGTTGTTTGCTTGAGCAACTAATGACTGAGCTAGTTGCTTACTGGGTTAATTCGACGATTAAGTTGTTTTTCGATTACTTAGTTTTGCTTAAGTCTACCTTTGGGAAACCCAGGGGTGCAGAATGTTCATGAACACGCGATCCTAGGATCGTGTGTAAATTGTGAAAGCTCCACCAAAATTTTTACGATCTTTAAAAAATAAATACTTTCTATTTTGTTTTCCCCCAACTTTTTCTAGTTTTGTTTTAATGTTTTTAATACCTTTTTTGGATTTTTTTTTTTAAATAAATGCCTCAACACTAGGGTGCAGTAAAGGTTACCCACGGCAAAGAAAGCTTTAATTGTATTGACTTATCCCCCTTTAAAAGTTAAACGTAATGCGAGGAAGTGCAGAAAAATTGCGAGCTGACATTTGGCAACACTGCTTCCACTAGGCGTCAATTGACGAAAGTACCCCGCGTGTTCAAGCACCGGTATGATTTATTAAAAATTCCCGGAGTAAATCGTTGAAGAAACCGAAGAAAATCGCCGTTTTTAAAACTTAAGTTTGGCAGCATGGCTTCTCGGAGGCGCAAATTGACAAAACTAACCTGTGGCATGAAGCATCCATGTATGCTCTTCAATATGTGTGGAAAAAATCGTTGATCTCTGATGTAACACACTCATGTTTCAAATCTGTTTTCACGTATTTTGAGGCTACCCACGAATTTTAAAAGTTTGTTTGACCATGAGCACAAGGTCAAATGTTGACCAAATTTTAATGAAACGTGTGTTTTCAAGCGGAGAATAACATATCTAACGCCCGATAGCATTCCTCTTTGTGCTCGCATCTATATGTATGATCAACTGTCGAAAAACAGGCACAAATCGCTAATTTTGGCCTTCAGACCCATGTTTAGGCCGAAATATCTCGAAGATAGGATCGAGAAATCGAAAAATGCAACTTAGTACTGTAAACTACATGCTTTCAACTTGCGAAAAAGCCCACAATCGCGGGATTCTAGGGTGGGGCTGATTTGGGCCCTTATCGATACCCCCCTCCTTTGTCTCGTTACCATTATTTATAGTTTATTTTTGTGCTTGGCTCTGTTTGGATGCCAACTTTCACACACACATTCAGCAATGGTGAGGTTTAGACGAAAGACTTTCTTTTTTTTTACTTCTGATCTTCCTATAAGTTTCTTATAACTTGTGACTTTAGAGGTAAATTTTTCTATATCGTTTGTTCTGGACTTGTTTTTTCAGGATTCCGATTCCGAAGATGAAGACAACACCCAGTCGCAGAATCGTGCCTCAACTTCATTTTCGCATTAAAAATATTAAAAAATCTAGGAATAACTAATTATTATGATCATCTTTAAGGTAATTACTAGTTAAGTATTTTGAGTATTCTTAATCATTTCTCATTTGGCAGCCCTACAGTTTCAGTTGAAACTATACTCATTTTTAGTGAGATGAGAAATTCTTTGAAACTTCTGTAAAAATCGTTTTTTCACTCTGTCGTTGATTTTATTGTGTATTTCTTGTTATTTGTTCCATTGTTTTGTACATTTTTCCATTGAATAAGTTTTGTTTTGAATAACCTTTTTTTTTTGTAAGCAAAAAGCCTCAATATATTTTTTTCTGCAAAAGAATCAGACGAATAATTATTCCTCGGCTTAAATATCCTCATTTAAATGTACAGTCAGGAAAGAATCCTGTCCACTCTTTTAGGCAACTTGCAGATGATAACCATGATAAAAGTACAGAGACAATGTACAGGGTGTGTATGAACCTGGAAAACCGGGAAAAGTCAGGGAATTTTAAGTTACTGGAAAAGTCAGGGAAAAGTCAGGGAATTTTGCATGAATGGGGATAAGTCAGGGAATTCTGTATGAATGGCTTTTTTAATTCCTTTTTTCCAATTGTTTTATTCCTTCCGCCATTATTTTATTTTTCTTTTTTTTCCTTTTAAATCGCGAAATCTAAAATGTGTATAAATGTCTCACACTCTTCGCGAAGATTTGACGGCACGAGCCGGCCAACTTTGCGGACTTGCTGTTTGTCGTTCGTTCAGTGGCGCTCTCTAACTTTAGAAAATCTTTTTTAGAAAATGTGTTCGAGTGTTTCGCAAATTGAATTTTAAGTCAGGGAAAAAGCAAAATTTGATCTGGAAAACCTGGAAAAGACAGGGAATTTTCTTTTTTTGAAACTGTACACACCCTGATGTACAATAGAGACCACACACTATCTATCTTGCCTATGTTTGCGTGCGGTGGCAATTTTTTTTTTTTAGTCTCAACAGAACACCGCAAACATGAACCATACCGTGACTGATGAGGAAATTTGTTGAGGTTTTTGCCTAAATGAGACCGAAGCACCAAAATTGCATCGGTCAACGTATGGACCATGGTGTACGGTACTCCTTCATGCTCCCTTTGTTAATTCCTATTTGCTATTTTGTTCCAAAAAAAAGTCAGCAAGCTAAAGCACGGTTAGTGAGTGGTCTCTATTATACATATATTGTCTCTGGACTGGACTTAGAATGAGTGTGAATGAAGAAAATCAAATCAGTAGTGGTAGTAGTGGTAAAGTCCAGCTCTCTAAAAAAATTAGACAAGAGACTGTGTAGCTAATAACTTGTGTAAGTTCATCTCTTGTACTGTAAAGAGTGACGCTGCCGTCAGGATCAACTTTCAGCGGCATTTCATCATGCATTCTCTCTCTATCCCTCTTTCCATGAGAAAGGAAAGAAGAGGTCCGAAAGATTGTGGCCAGTTACAATCGCACTTATGCATGAGCGTCTCTAATTGTTTGAATGGCTCCATCATGGATATATTTTCAGCCAACTTGGAGTTTGAATAACTAGAGTCTCTCTATACTATGAGAGTTGCGCCATGTCAGAATCCATTTCTGATCAGCTCTCAGATTTATTTTAGGCTGTCCAAGAAAGCTCCAAGAGGCAAATGCAAATGGCGGAGGGTTTGTTTACTTTTCGCGTACTAGCTTTCATTACATGTTAGAAGTAACAGTGACCGCAGTAATTTTTGTTAAATTTTCCTCTGCTTGAATGTTAGTCTGGAGAACTTAATTTCTTTCAATAACTACCATTGTTATTGTCGAGAAGCGGAACCTAACCTTTAAGAGATAGCAAAATAGCAGCAACAGCACAGAGGCATATGGCCATCCACCATTTGCAATTTGCCTTTTAGGGGCTCCATTGATCCGCTTTTTTCTTCTTCTTTTTAAATGATATGGCGCAACTCTCATAGTATGTAGGGACTCTACAAATAACTTCTAGATCTACAATACGTTTTTTCAAATTTTTTCCGCCCATGAAAACTGTTACTCAGAACAGTGACAAGAACAACGCTGATCCATCGGCAGTTCGCGCAATGTGGCAAGAACAGATTCTCCCCATTTAAACGTATATAAAATAATCGATCTGCAGGAAGTTCTCTGGCTTCTTGAGAAATCGATACTTTTGCCTAGGTTCAAATGGTGAAAAGATATGGTTGCCAAAGAGCATTCTGAGCTCATCCTTAAGGTATCGTGCACAAGTTGTCTAAAGGAACAAGCAGGCAGGGTCTGTTCGTAAAAACTGCTGATAACTAGTTTTCAATAGGGGTGTAAACAGGGACCTTTGGATGAGGAGCAGAGCTGCTGTTTTCTGTATAATTAAATGCATTTTCACTAATGATTCCACCGGTTGAGAAAATATTACACAGTTCAGTTCAGTACATGACCGTATTGCACCAAAATACTCTGATTTGTAATATTTTCTTAATCAGTGCTATCGCCGTTAAATTATTAAAATATCGGCAAGTTTTTTAAAGTCATCAACGGCTCCACTGCTTGAGAAAAGATTCCAGATGTGAATATTTTCGTGCATGACAGTCATACACTGAACTGAACCGTGTAATCTTTTCTTAACCAGTAGAATCATAGATAATTTGAAAAATGTCATTTATTACACACAAAACGGTAGCTCTGTTGGGGAGGTCTGGTTATCAGGGATCACAAAATGGAAAGGAAATTTGAGATTTCACTGATGAAAACACCAATTTTTCAAACTTTCTAAATTTTTATTATTTAAACAAAAAAAGATTATGTACAATTTTCAACTAGACTACAAACTTAAATCTTAACAGTCATTTATAAAGAAATTACACTTACACAAACATAATTACACATTCATACATTGATACTTGTCAACTATTGCAGGAATAAAGATCAGTTGTGAGACTGCTTGCAGTGTAAATTGGGGAAAGAACAATGCTTTCAATGATATGAAAGCATGAATTTTAATCACAAGTAACAAAGTTTCTTTGGTATATGCAGCAAAAATCCAAGGAATTGGAAAAAATTAAATGCAATTTTTTTTCTAAAGCTATTTTTTATACTTTAATTTATTACGTTTATTTTCATGTTAATTTTTCTTGCAAGATGTCAAAAAATTAAAATATCTGAGAAGCAATTGCTGAGGTAAAAAAGTAGGAAGAAATTTCAGTACTTAATCAAGATCCTTTGAAAGAGATTTTTTCTAATTTGTAGTCAGGCTTGTTTAATATTTTAGACAAAAGAAATTAAATTCCATTAAACATAAAACTAGCAAAAATAAGCTTTCTTTTTTAAGGGGGGGGGGGCTTAATAAAGGTTCAAATATCTGGTTCTACAAAGAAACTGGAAAAATTAAAAGCAATGAGACTTTTCAAAAGAGGATCAATATCCATTGGAATTCTAAGATTTGAAAAAATGGTTAGGTACAGGAGAGGAAACTTGGGGCTGACAAATTTGAATCTTCATTTTAAAAAATAACAGAAAAATCCAAGATGATTACTATTTTGAGGATCCATTTTCAATAAAATTTAATTATTAAAAAACCATTTAATAAAAAAATTACCTAATTCAAAACAATGATGACTAATGGTCAAGAAAAATAATTCTTCATTTTCTGAAAAACGTTGTTTCCGGAAGGGATACTTCAAAAACAATGAAGGAGATAGAAAGAAGAGAAAGAGAAGAGAGAGAGAGAGAAAAAAACAGGATCACACATGACTTCACAAATTCGTAAATTATAGGTATAAAAACTAAAAATAATGATAACAAAACTAGGATAATGAAAGACATGAATTTGATTGTGGAAGATTACACACCTACCGGAATATTGAGATAATTAAACTATGGTGATGACAAAATGGCAACACTTGAGCAGTGATTATGGCTACACACCCAACAATTATCCTTAAGATCCAAAGATACCCATTTTTTTTCTCTTTATTTCAACGTCGGGAGAAGTGATGTAAAAGTGTTGAGAGTAATGAATGGGTCAGAGTTAAGGCTGTACAACATTTTGAAATCCGCAAACAAAACTGCAACTCAACTGTCTGCATAGGGGTGTAAGTCAAAGTTTTGCTGATTTGCGTTGTTGATTGATTTATATGTATTTTGGGCCAGTCTTTTGATCTAGATAGGACTTTAAAACCTAATTCCTATTCATTACTGTCGTATGAACACAAATGCACCGTCAAAACTTGAAAAAATTAACAGATAGACCAGGCAGAAGGATGTCAGTTAGCGTAAGTCGAAAATTTTGGAAAATGAGTTACGCATGAGTTACGTAGTTTTACTTAGCAGGTGGAAAAAACTGATTGCAATTTTGATTTCATTTTAGAAATTGGGCTTTCCAAATTGTAGATAATGCTGAAGAGGGTTACAGTGGGCTTTACACTTGCTTAAAACATTTATTTCCGTATTTTTTAGAAGTCATCAAAATTTGTCTGATGCCAATTTTAGGCTTCAATATATCGAGCCTGATGTTGAAAAAAAAGGCATCAGATAATTTTTGATGACATCAGACGAATTTTAAAATAAGCATTCAAGCGGCTGCAAAGAAAATCTGTTCCGAGACATTTGAAAAGAGCGACCACAAGGGTTAAATCAAAACATATTTTTGGTTACAAAGCAAAAACAAAATGACACTAGGCCAACTGACTCCAAAGCAAATTATGGCTAGTCGTTATTTTTTTTAAAATAAAAAATTGTTTTTTTTTTTCACTTGGTATTTCCTTTACGGTTTTGCAACGAAAGAGAGGATATCAAAAAAATAAAAAAAGATAGTGATACTAAAATTAGTGGTGAAGTCCAACTGCCCCAAAAATTGATCCACTATGTTCGCACATCAAAGGGAAGGATTGACAAAACTGAGAGGGACGAAAAGAGGGCTGCTCAGTATCTACCAGTGCATAATCTTCCAGAAAAAAAAAAGGAAAAACGATACGTTCCGATGAATGGGGGTCTCTGACCCAGTGATCTGAATCCAGAATGGGCTAAAGAAAAATTGGGCTTTGATGATTAGATAATTGTTATAAGCAACGCTGATAATTCTTGGCACAAGATTCTTTTTCTACACAATTTTCCTCAAAAGTAAAAGGTATGATTAGCAAGTTTTGTGCGTCTGAGACAGAATTACCAGAAAAATCACTCATCAAAACATTGATTAAAAAAGAAAAAGCTAAACAGAAGTACACAATTTTGTGAGTGAATGGGTCAGAATTAGAGTCAGTAACTTAAACCCTGAATATCATCTGAACAAATAGCCCTCAGAGACTTTACAATAACAGATGGTAATTTACTTTTCGAGCAATTTTTAACTCTTGGAAAAGAGCAACGTTTGAGGTGGAATATCAGAGTGGTTACGTTTAACAAAATGGTTTGCAAAAATCCACAAAAATTTTCAGGTAGGAGCAAAATTAAAGAGATAGAGATACACATTGGTATGAGATATTGACAGAACGTCTGAGATCAGCGATTTACAACAGTTAAAGAAGTTGAGAATTCAATAAGAGAAAAATAAGGACAAAAAACTAAACAGCAACAATTTTGCTCGGGTCAACTTTGACGCGAACATACATTACATCGTCTTTCACATATTGTCGTTTTTTGAGAGTTTCATGGGAGACGAAACGCGGAAAACCAAATCCTAACGAATCCGGTTCTCGGCTTGGTCGCTGGAAATTTTCCCATGTTGGATCTGGCACGAAACTTTCCACAATATTACAAGCCTGTGTGAACAAAGAAAAAAAGAACTCTTTAGAAATGAAATAGAAAGAAACATTTAACTTTTACCTACATGATTAGCTAAACAATTTGCATGCATTGATGGTTATTTTCAAACCATTGCCTATCAAAGATTTAGAGCGCATTTCTCATGGTGTAATGGTTATTTCTGCCTGGGCATACCATCAAGATTGGTCACTTATTTCAGCCAATTTGCTTGGGACAAAGTGCTTTTTCAAACAATAACTTCGTCCGATGCTGGACTTAAAATTTATGTGACTTTCTGGACAGACCTTAATTTATAGGTTCTAAATACTTTTATTTTTATTTTTCATTTTACTACAAGTTTACTTTGACGTCGCTGAAACTTCTCATGCATGTTTACTTTCAAAATTACACACAAATTTTCCTAATTTTGTCAATGAATCCATTCAGCGGATGGATTGTGAGCTAATAACTAGAAGATTATTCTGACTTAATTTTGCAAGAATTAGACGTATAGGTATGCATCCTTTTCGTACAGAACAGCTCTTCTTAACACTTGCCACCTCAATGTTCTATTTATCAGGCAAAATAACTCCTAATATACAGAGGGTACTGATAACGAAATGATATTTGCGTTCCAATCTAATGTCGGATGTATTCGACAGAAATTAGCATACACAAAAAAATTAGTAAGAAAAATTTGACAAAAATTAAAAAAAATTTGAACAAAATTAAAAAGAAATTTGAACAAAATTAAAAAGAAATTTTTTAAAAAATTAAATTTAAAAATTTAAAAAAAAAATTAAAAAGAAAATTTAAAAAAATTAAAAGGAAAATTTAAAAAATTAAAAGAAAAATTCCTGAGAGCTGGAAGGGTTAATTTACAAAAAAAGAAAACAAGTGTCAACTTTTTCTAAGATAAAGCAAACAAGTTATAATTACCTTCTCAGATTGGTCGAAGAGAGTGAAAGCAACGGAATGAGCAAAAGGCCATCGAAGAAGGGCATCGTAGTCACCAGGTAGAATTTTGATGTAGATAGAAACATGTGAATTTTCTCCAGTTCCGTTACCGTTCAAAAATAAAGACGCCTGCAATTTATAGCCAAACTGGCTTGTGTAAAATGGCGGACTAATCAATTCCATACCGTCTTTACTACAGGCTTCTCCTAGCTTTGATGTAAAGTCACTAATTTTCCATACTAAGGTACCTGTTAACAAAGAATGAGAAAATAGAGCTTACAGGTTTAAAAGAAATTGCTGATTCTAGAGTGCGTTGCGGAAACATTTTGTTGGGAAAGAATATATATTTGGTACCAAGGTTTTCAGGATAATTGGAACTCTGTTCTAAAATCATAAGTAAGTTTATGGACTCACGAACTGTTTGAAAAAGCCCTGCTGCAGCACTTTTGTGCCACGCACATGCAAACCGAAGGTACCTTTTCAGAGTATTTGGTCTCAAAGGTATTGTGCATGGAGGCTGATAAATGACACTTGTCTTGATAGTTTATTTTCAAAAGCTTGATGTTGTTAGATGGTATTTTTTCAGCCCCAAAGAAAAAACATATTTTCGTTTTCGAGCCTTTAGATTCAGAGGTGGTCAATTCAAAAAACTGATACTAAGTCAATCTTACTTTACATTTTTTTTTTTTTTTTTTCCATCGTCCATTATTTTTTTGGCGTTTAATACAATCAGAGTCCTTTCTCGAAAGAAGACTACATGCATCAATGCAATGGTTGAACACCAAGTTATCTACCCAAGAATTTATTAAGCTGTCATCCCCCCCCAACTTTTTTTTTTTTTTTTTTTTTTTTTTTAACTTTGGCCTTATTCCAAAAATAAATTAAGTTCGTATTTCAGTTGGCAGTAGGTACTTATTTTCTTTCCCCCAATTAGTTTTCTTAAAGTTCTACTATTTTACAAAATAGATTGGTTTTTTATTTAAAAAATAGAATGAAACTGTTCAGTAAAGCTTTAAGCTATGTTTCTTTTTTTTGAGACAGACAAAATTAACTTGATTACACTTAGCAAAGAGACCAAAAAACTAGAAGCATTTTACTCTGAAAAAAATTGTTTGAAACATGAGAATTTCACCAGTCAAAGACTTCTGCGGGCCTATCCTTGAAATTCCTGACATTAGCACAGACTGGATACGAATGGAAACCAGTGATTGGTGGAGACGAGTCACGTTGTTGCCAAGTCTAATCAAAATACAAAATTTATATGATTGGTTGATCAAGCTGTCTTTAGCATCTGATAACCAATTAGATAAATTCAGTATTTTGATTAGACTTGACAACCACGTGACTCGTCTCTACTAATCACCGGTCACTGGCGGATACAGGGAATTGTCTTTCTCTCTCTTTCCATTTGAACTTATGTGTTAGAAAAGGATAACAGAGGGGGCCATCACGTGACTTTGGCCCCCTCTTCTGTCCTTTTCTAATGCACGTTTTCAAATGGGAGGAGAGAGAGAAAGACAATTCCCTTTATCCGCCCATGTCACCGGTTTCCATTCTTATCCAGTTTACTCAACAGTCAGGAATTTCAAGGATCGGCTGGACAGTGAAAAAGGAGTCATCTTTTTTCTAAAACCTGTAATCTTTTTGGGTCCAGAAATTATTGGATTCTGAGCTCATCTAATCTTCCCTTCACAGTTCCCTGTTGACAGCTTACCTGAGTAGTTGATAGACATTTTGATGAGTGCATTTTTCAGGGATGTGATCTGATGTTGCTGCCTGGACACGACGGTACACATGAGGACTAAGTGTTGTTGGCTGCTTTCTTCTAAATGCCTTTCCAAGCTGGAACCTCTTAAACCCTGAAACAAGTAACAGAATGATGATCTTAGATACCTTGGATAATTATCCTTTTTTCAGAGAGGACCTCAATAAAAATTCAGAGTTTTCAGGGATACGATACTGAAATAGGTATCAGACTAGACACTTTAAAGGCAACTAAAGCTGCAGCAAGTTAAGATGGTCCGTGGTACTTACCAGTAACCTAGCGTCCAATTTGGCAACATTGTACTGCACCAATTTAAATCCTTGTAAAAGATCTAATACGAAGGTGTTCACCGAACAACCACTGGTTTCAATGAGGGTTCCGATGTTGAATTTACTTTAACTGTATGAAAATTTAAGCTCTAAGCCATTTTCCTATAATTCTCTGGTTCATTCTGAAAAATGACTCAAATCAGCTTAATCCCATGATGTTAACTCCATGTTTTTTTTTTTTTTTTTTTTTTGTAAAAATTCACGAACTCTAGATTTTCTGGATCTTTTTCCGTGAAAATACCATTAGTATCAATTACATGCATAAAATGCATCAGAAAAAATATAGATGATTTAACCTGAGGATTAACTTGATTGATTCAAATTAGGAGAACTTTATGATTTTCTCGAATGTCCTAGATTTTTGTTTGCAAAAACTCACTACTTTATTTTCTGATTTTCCAGATTTTTTTCTGTTAAAACTTCTATACTTTACTTTCGCCAAGGAAATGCAGTTGGGAAAAAGCAGTAACATAAATTTTTGCTATGAAGCCATATCCCAAAAATTGCCTGACTAATTCTGAAAATTGACTCAAATCTGCAGGGTTGCCCGCTTGGCTTAGATTTAAGAATATTCCAAAATTCAATGATGATTCTATCGGTGGTTTCATTGAAGAATTCAGTAATGACTCGATTAAATTTACAGAAAATGGCAACTCTGCAAATCAGCAAAACTCCACGAAATTTCCATGATTTCCAGAGCGTTTTTTTTTTAAATCAGTCAAGGCTTTTCCAGGTTGCTAGACACCCTACACAAAGGCAGATCCAGCAAATCTGGCAACTTCGAATTCTTCCCATATGAATGTATGAGAAACAATCGATATAGTATTAACAGGGCTCTCTCAAGAATCGATTGTTCCTCGTATGTTCAAATGGGATGAATTCATCGTTGCCAAATTAATGGATCTGCGCATGGCTCTGAATCGTTTTTACCCCTGAGCTCCTCTTTTGCGTTTAGTAAAGTGAAGTGACAATGTCAGTCCGAGGGGGGGGGGGGGGGTGGTTTAAAAATTTATATCGATTTATTTATATTCTTCAGCCTCATTTCAAAGTGGAGGGGCGGGGGTGTTGGGAGTTAGGATGGTTTTATTTCTCTTTTATTAAGAGCCCTTCCCCCAAAAGAAGGGCCCCTCCCCTTACCTCCCACGGACCGACACTGGAAACTGAGAAAGTAAGATAAGACGAGTGTACAATACCTTAAAGCGGCAGCCGGCTTCTTTGAAGGGACACGCGTTGAGGACGGATCCACAATGGTCTTTGAGATGAGACTCGAGTTCCTCGCGAGGCAGCGTCGTCACTTCGCACCTGTTCGGGCAAGGGACGGGGGCCCGGCTGCATTTCGCCTGGTGCGTCTGCAAAGTGTCGGCCACGAACTGGGAGTGACAATAGCGGCAAGCGACCAGCCTTTTGGTGCACTCGTTGGACTTGTGCTTCGACAGCTGTCGCCTTTGCAACTTGTGACCGCATTTGTTCTCGCAGTAGACCGGCTCCAGGGGACAGCACCCGTTGTGAGTTTCCATATCGCTGCCGGACAGGTCTTGGCCGCAGAAATCGCATCGAGTCCGCCTCTTGGGACAAGTGTACTTCAGATGATCCTCCATCAACACTCGCGGTATCTGAGCGCCGCATAGGTTTGTGCACGGGGTGGCGTCATGTTTGCATGTCTGTAGATGAGCCTATATCAAACAGAAAAAAGGAACAAGTTAGGTGGATAATGGCTCCTAATGGAAGATTTTTTTTTTTTTTTAAAAAAAGTCACGGATTTTCAAGGACTTTCTAAGGACTATTCACGGGATTTTCAGGACTTCCAACAAGCAATACCGTAGTTGTTTTTTGAAATAAATTTTCAGAGACGGAAAAAACATACATGGTGATTCTCCCTTATGGTTGCACTAACCAGCGGAGAAAAGTAGAAAAAAAAACGAAAGAAGGAAAAAAAAGTCCCTGCGAACTCCTGCATTCTTTATCGCGGCTTCACAGCCAAAACGACACAAAATTCCTCGGTACTCAAATAAAATTGTCAAGAAAATGGCGAACTGACGAGCTGAAGCCGGTCATTTATAAACTTTATCAAGTGCATTTGGCAACGTCGACAAAATTCAAGGATATTCAAGCACAAGAAAAACGGGGGGGGAGAAGAAGAAGAAAAAAAATTAAAGATATCCCTAGGACTTTTCAAGGCGCCACGAGGCATGTAACCCTTTAAGTGCTGAATTATGAAGAAGTACGAGCATAGTGGCATAAGTCCTACGTCGACGATTCGATGCAGCTTGAACCTTCAAATGTTTTGAGAGAACAAAAGGAAAAGAAATTAATTAAAGAGTAAGGGTTGTTTTCACGTGTAATGCAGGTTACGCATCAAATCATCCACGCAGGATTTATGTCACTGCTTCTTCTAGTAGTTTCACGAATCTTAGACCTCAGCTGTTACAGACGTTACAGCCAGAGAATTAAATAAAGTCAGTAGACTCGACCTTGGATTTTATTGGCTCAGGTACAGGCAACCCGCAATATTTATCACCATGAATGGGACACAATAAAGTATAAAAAAATGGGCATAAAGTGGAGGCAAGGGTTAAGTGAGCAACAAATCGCACGAAGCGCCTTCAATATGCGTGATAGACCAAATGAACATCATTATGTACGAATAGTTAACTATCCGAACGGGACTCTTGCAAACTTTTGCTGTAGGGGATTGAAGAGTTGATTCTTGCATAAAAACCTGTAAAAATGACGATAAGTACACTGAAAAATCGGGAACTTCACTCTCAGACTCGGGCTTAATGGCGGCAAGACACAGGACCGCAGGTATCAGGGGAGATCCCTGTCTAAATTGAGACATATCTCTGTGTTTCCGTAGAGAAAGTGACATAATAGACAAGAATCTCCCATGATACCTGCATTGAATTGCCATTACGACTTTGTCGTTGTGGCAGTTATGTGAGTTTTTTTTACAGAGTTTTAGACTTCCTCAGTGTGATTTTCGTGATTTTCGCTGGTTTTTGCATCAGATTGGACTTTTCATTTGCTTACAGCAAAAGTTTGCAAGAGCCCCATTTCTAGTGATTCATCTGCACTCCGCTGCGACTACTGTTATACCTAAGGTTCATTTAAATTTGTAAAACCTATCTTTAATTCTTCCGCTTCAGAGGGTCTTTAAATAAATTCAGATTTACTCGTAAACCTCATTTCAATCCTCCCGAACCAAAAAAAAAAAAAAAAAAAAAAAAAAAACAGGAATCAGAAAACTGAACTTTGTCTCGAATGTGTTGGCCGTTTCATTTTTCAATATTGAAAAGCCCATCGATGGTTTCATCGTCCCAGATCTTTTCTACAAATAAAAAGAAGTTGAGAGTACGGAAGTTTTACATACCTTTAGCCTCCGGAGCTGATCACTCCATTTGCAGCCTTCTTTATGATGAATACAGAAAACGATGGAGCTCATGATATCATTTTCAGTCGTTTCTGGAATCTGTAACAAAAAAGTTAAGAAATACTTCCAAATCGGTCATTTATGGCTAATAAGTAAAGCTAGCAAGCATGAACAAACAATAATTGTATAAAAATACATTGTAATAGTTGTATTCAAATTCTGTGTTCAGACAGCCACTCTCAAACACTTGCACTTTTGTTTAAAACCAATTTCCACTGGATTAATAACAATTTTTAATTTGAGGTTAGAAAAAGTGAGGCAAGCAAACCAAATTCAGATCGCCCATGCTGTCACACTTTGAGATAGGACTTGAAGCATGCAGTGGCGTCGCGTGCAATTTGGCAACACTGCATTCTAACCATTTAAACTCATGTAAAAGGTCGAATTCAGGGGGTGCACAGTGCACGAGGAAAATTCGATATATTTAAGGAGTTTAAATGGAGGAGTCGCATTGTTGCCAGATGGCACGCGACGCAACTGAAAGCATGTATGGCCCTCTCTATGGTTGTAGCTAGTTGGTAGGTATACAGGCCTTCCACGACCATCAGGCCATAGAGATAAATGGGGCAAAGGGGTCAAAAACGGAGCTTTGGCCAGACGTTTCATATGTATCGTGGGGGAGGAAAGAAGGGAGGGGGGTATGATCGGAATGTGCGGAATTTTAATTGGTGTGAATTTCTCACGGGCAGTTTCAGTTTCAGTTTCCGAGGTGAATACAAACGCGGCATTGCGGATCGCCACAATTATTCCGCCGTGCGTGTGAATGAGTGGATAGGCCAAGCAGCAGCGGCAGCAGAGTTCGCTCAGTTTGGGGGGGGGGTCGTTTCGAGACGAAAGGGAGGGCGCAAAGGGTGCAAGGAGGAAACAAAGTGCGGGAGGCGCATATACATAGAGATACACTTATAAGCTATAGGTATACGCATACTTCCGCGCTGAAAATACACGAATACACGAGTACACTCCGTTGGTGGGCGTGAGTATAAATTCACACATGCACTCACACTCACACACAGCGCCAGAGTACACGAATTAACACAAACCATGAATTAATTACCTTCGCGGAATGACGCGCGGCTAACTCCGCGCGTAGACATTCATTTTCAATTGTGTTTGACGTGTACCGCGTTAACATTCGCCCTTTCCTCCCTCCTCCTCACCCCTTCCCCCATGTGTCCCCCGCAGTGTAGCCAGATTTCACTATTAATTACAAACTTATACATGGAGTTAAATGGGGGAAAAATCAAATAGTTATCCGAAAAATGACAACACTGTTCCGTCGCATTATGCGAAAAAAAAAGAAACCCGCGATATAATTTCCGTTTTCGAGAGATTAACATCTGCTGTGTCCGAATTCCTTTCCTCCACCCTGCTCCCTCCATGGTAGAGGTACCGACCCCACTATGCGCATTCCAAGGTTAAAGCTTTAGCGCCGTGACGAGTTCGCAGTTCTTTTTTTTTTACCCCTCTCCCTTTCCCTCGCCTCTACCGTGCGTGATGTTCGATTTGCATCGATGCGTCCACGTGTGCACTGCGCTTGGGCTCGGTGACTCTGGTGCCACTGGGGTTCGGGTGGGTCAATGGGGCTCTTGAAAACTTTTGCTTCAATTGATTGAAGAATTGATTCTAGCATAAAATCCTGTAAAAAAGGCGATGAGTACACTGAAAAAATCGCAAAATTTACTCTCAGAATCGGGCTCAATGGCGAAGCTATACGCATAGGTATCATGAGCGATTTCTATCTAATTTGAGACGTACCTCTGTGTTTTCGTAGAGAAAGCGACAAATTAGACAGGAATCAAAATTCACTCTCATCAGGGGAGCTTTTGTGATATCTTAAGATTTTTCACACCTCTATGTAGGTATGTACAAAATGGTGATTTCCAAATCCCCATAAACAGAAGAACCAAAAGAATTGGGTATGACGTAAAAGATTCACAATAATAGACACGGACTTCCTTCCAAAAGATATGTTTGGCTTTGAATGGATATTTTGTTAGGTATAATTTAAAATTCCGCGACCCCTCTCAAGAGTTTTGAAATTAAAAAAAAAAAAAAAAAAAAAAAAAAAAAAAAACGAACAATTTGAAATTGGGGGGGGGGGGAGGTCTTGGGGATCAGATCGAAAATTCACGTTACAAAATAAGCAGTGGTGCAAGATTTGGCAAAAGCGAAGTACACTTTTTATTTCTTTTTTTTTTAAATATCGTGGGAAATTTGTACCCTTTTCACTAAATCTGGTAGCGCTGTAAAAAAGTTTGTAAATATGAAGACGAAACGTCGCGAATCGCCAAAGTACTGTGACTTTAAAAAAAAAGTACTGCGGTAGAAATTCTTACTGTAAATTTTTCCCGGGGTGTTCTGATCATAGTCCTTGAAAACTTGGAAACAGCAAAACTGTTTCAAGGTTGCCGAGATTTAAAAGAGGAAAAAATTTTACCCCGGTACTTTCTTTTGAAAGTCATAGTACATTCAGAATCACCGTATAGACTTTGCTTCAGAGATACAGATGCAGGTTTCATATTATAGCAGGTTATACCCAAGGCTGCAAGGTCGGGCGCCGGCAGGTGCGGTTACTTAACAGGATAATGCACCCTCAGTTCCACCTGCTTCCTTATGGCTGCTGCTGCCGGCTGATCCCCTTAGCGCAACACTCATCGATCGCATAATCCCACGAACAAACACCCGGATTCTAGAAATTCCCGGTAGGTAAACATATCGAATCCAGCCGGAAAATCGGCGAATCGTATAAATCCACGAACAAGATCTCGCAAAACGAAAGCTAGCGCATTTTTATTATCAAAATATTTGGTGATTGAGCGTTGAGCACGTTCTGATTTAACATTGGCGCAGCTAGGATCTCTTACATCTCTCTCATTTTTGCTTTGAATGTATACGTAGAAAAAGGATAGAAAGAGAAGGTTCTGTCCCCTTGTCTAACACATATGTTTCAATGGAGGAAAGAGAGAGAGATAGAGAATCGGAGCAACCAGGATATCCTCTATCTCTCTCATTTTCCCTTTGAATGTATAAGTAGAAAAAGGATAGAAAGATAGGGCTTAATCCCTTTGCCCATCCTTGTCCAACACACGTGTTTCAATCAGAAAAAGAGAGACAGAGAACTTCTCGTTGCGCTATACTGGATTTAATGTTATCGAAGTACCAGAACATAGCAAGACATCAGCACCGTATAAGCTGTTTTTTTAGTATCAAAATATTTGGTGATTAAGCGCTCAGCACGTTCTGATAACGATATCGAAGGAATCAGAACACAGCAGACATCAGTACGCCGTTTAGGATCTACGCATGCGCACGTGAGCACGTGACCCAAAAGGGCATTCAAGGAATACGACACGGTTGTGCTCTTGCGTGTCTAATGGGCAACGAACAGACACCGATCACAGAATCGGTGAAATGCGATATGTATCGCGTTTGTACCCTCGTACCCTCCATGTTCAGTAGGACCTCCGTATCCGCATATTTGATGATTAATCTGCGGATCGTTGGCAGATTACCGAAAAAAGTGAAAAGATGCTTTATTGCAACACCGCAATAACATATCCTCCTCCTTTCCGCGATGTACGGGCGGATACGCAGGCATGTGTCTTTCTCTCTTTCATCCCATTTGAACACATGCGTTAGAAAGGGACAAGAATAGAGGCTGTAGTCACGTGATTATCCCCTCTAAGTACTATCCTCCTAGTTTGGCAAAGAATGGGGAAATTAAGAGAGAAAAAGGTAAAGGGGGAGGTGGCGGGGGGGGGGGGGGGTGAAAATCCCAAGCCCCCCCCCCCCCCCCTCCGTTCGAGAGGGATAGATCCGCCAAGCAATGGGCTCATACGTTTTCAAATCGTGGGCGAGTAGTCAGAATTATATTCTTCAGAGTTTAGACTTCAGTGTAAAACGCTATAGTCATATTTCAATGAAGTATCTCAATTTGGATGATACGGTTGCATGCAACGCGACTCAAAAACTAAAAGCGGATCGACACTTTTTCTTCTTCTTCTTCTCTCTCTCTCTCTCTCTCTCTCTCTCTCTCTCTCTCTCTCTCTCTCCCTCTCTCTCCATAAAAAAGGGCAGAGATAAAAGCGAGAGACAAGTGACTGCCTCTCTCCATATATCCTTTTTAAACGCATTCGATCAAATGAGCGGAGAGTGAGAAAGAAAAACTCCGCTTCTGCCAGAGACTTTAACGCCTGTGCAGGAACGAGGGAGTGTTCTTCAGCTCCTTCAATACAAGATGACGCAACAAGCTTGTCCAATTAACTACCGGGTAAGGCCCCTGCACTGCACCTCTATAATTTAAAGACTCTGTAAAGGCTTAATTTAAAGTTTTAAAAAAGTTTAAAAGCGATATTCTTATCACGGGCTAGTCCTCCAGATATAAATCCACATTTATCCCTATTGAAATCAAAACGCCTAACAAATAATTTTAGATTGTCCTTCATGCCATACAGTAAACACTCTGTAAACGAATAATAACGAACTATCAATCAATACGGATAGAGACCTTCATATTCGAGCTTTTTGCATGGGTTTATAAAGGACAGATTGAAGAGTACTTCCATTGAAGGGCGGGTAAAACAGAGGGATGTGCTCGTGCTCAATACTTCTGATTTTAAATTGTTCTTGCGTAAGATTCTGATGCAGAAAACTGGGTCCATCATTATCAACAATCAGAGCATGCGTCTAATCGTCAAATGAATACACAGAAAAAAACACTTTGGTAGCGCAGACGAAACTGAGAACAAAGATACCTTTGGTTTCTAATTAAGTCCTATTGTCCCGGAGATAAGATTTTGACCCAAAAAACATTGTTTTAAATGGGAATTTCGCGCAGTGACGTCACTACGCTCACGATTTTTTACAACTTTACACGTGTGTATATCCGAGACCGTGACTTTTATGAAAAAAACCAAAGGCACCAATGTCTTCGGCTCATCAAGTACTATCATTCCCTAAAAACACAACATTTCAGACCCTTGCAACTGACCCATTCGCAATCAAATATTTGGTTATCACCGAGCAAAAATCTCACTAGTTGGGCGTACAAAATCTTTGGTTAGCTCCACCAAAGTCTTTCACTGGGTGCATGTTTTTCTACCAAAGGTTTTGTCAGCGCTACCTTTTTTTATCTATTCTTTCTGTGAATAGGTCACCCAATCCAACACTCCATAATCTCACACAATAACCTATTGAAATCAAGTTAACACTCCATAATCTCACACATTAACCTATTGGAATCAAGTTTCTGAGCACGAGCACACCCTCTCTTTCTCTCTCTCTCTCTCAATTACATCGTTACCAGATTTCACGCTTTCAAAACCAACGCACGGTGCATCGGCATCGCGCGATCATCGGACTATCCTTATCAGAGACCTCGATCATCGCGGAATCCAACGCGTGTCTTCGTTCCAGTGCGCGAAATTCGAAATCCGCGCCGCGCCGCGGCTGGCCCGCGTGAGAATGATAGGACCCAGAAGGGAGGGGGGGGGGCGCTGAGTCGTAAACGACGCGAAGAGATGAAGACTGCATGATTAAAAAAAAAAAAAAAAAAAAAAAAAAACTTCGAGTGCGACTGGGGAGGAGGGAGAGGTGGGGGGGGGGGGATATAACGGGAGGAAGACTCTACGGTCGTTTCTTTTACCTTGCTGCTGGCTGCAGTTTTGCTCATCCTAATTGAGTTGTTGGCGGTGATGCTTTTTATTCGCGACATCAGTTCCATTTATAATATTTTATCCTCTTTACTTCCTTTCTTCGTTGGGATGATTGTGACTTTGAGAGAGTCCTCGCCTTGGCGGGTCTCCGGTATCTATCTCTCTCGGCGACCACACACTTGTCACCGTGAGCTCTTTCTCTTTCTCTCTCTCTCCCTCTCTCAACGATGAGTCGGCTCCTGTCAGCAGAGTCGCGTCGTCGGAGATTCGCGAAAGCTCCGGGGCATTTACTTCGTTCCACCCGGATTCGGTGCCAAGCTTTCTAAGTTAAGTTGTCGTCGCGACACTGTTTTCACCATTTCCCGACTCGATTGAAATCATCGCTGAAATCGTAAAACGCACACACAATCTGCTGGATCATCTAATTTCGAACGCACTTTAAAAATAAGCGGGATCTCCCCACGTCTTAACACTTCAAAACAAACCGTTACTTTTAGGTACTTTGTTAAACACACGACACATACGTTGTTAACAAGCGGATTATAAAAGCGATGTAATGATATAAAAGCACTATATTCTTCAGAACCTACGAAATTGACAAAAAGAGGGGGGGGGGGAAATCGAAAATGTTTAAAATCTAATCCAGCGTGTAAAATTCACCACAATTTAGAAAAAAAAAACACTTTTAAGATTAAAATAGAAAAAATTATACGGTAAACCGTCACAGTTTCACTGGAAGATGCAAATAAACGACAAAATAATTAAAAAAATCTATTTTGATTAAGATCCGAAGAAACGGAATTATTTTTATTTTCCCAAAAATCACTATTTGTTTCGATGCACTGCAATCATTAGTAGAACTTGTCGAAGATTGAACTTTCCTGGTTATTTTTATGGCATTGAATAAATAACCATTAATGACACTTGGTTAAACTGTGATCGTCTACAACAACCGCGTCAAATTTTCGATTGGAACGAAAAATTTGATGAGCTTTTTGGAGTTTTTACAATAAAAACTGAGGATTTCGATATTGTATTGTTGGCAAAATATTACTGACCAGCGAGAGGAGGGGTGCAAGCTTCTTTATTGTGTTTTTGAAAAGTTACAATCACAAAAAATCAACCGATGACTATTTTATTGTAGTAGTAACAAAAGGAAATTTAAAAGAACGAGGAGACTAGAATTGCTACTCGTGCCAAACACCGTGTTTTAGTTTTTGATTAATTTACTGACTTAATTTTATTATTCGAACGGGAAGATTATCTCTGGATGATTGTCCCGGTACGACGAGAAGCAAAATGACATTTAGAGAACGAAGGACTAGATAAATATTAATAGCGGAAACAGAATTTCTTTTCTTTCTTTTTCAGAAAACGCGACACGAGAAATAAGATTTCTTAGCACGACGCCGAAGTTAAATAAGATTAAGGGATGATAATACAGTGATGCACTGAAAACACAAACACTTAAAAATTCACAAGTGGACGAAGAGCGAAAACACCAAAACACACACACGAGGAAATCGAAATCGAGGCTCCGCACGGGACCACGACGGAATGACGAATGCGGGGGATCGGATCTCGGATCGCGCGACTGATGAACACCGGGCGCGGTGAGGTTCTACTCCGCTCCTGACATCTGCTCGGCTCAACAGCTGTTCACAAACTGACTGAACACTGAACAACACAACACACATCAAACACCAAACACACAAGAGAGGCTCCCGACTCGTAGGGTTGCCACATTATTACAGCACAGGAAAATCTGGTCGCCTCAAGGCTGAACTTGGAAACAAAGAAAAACAGGGAAACTTTAATTCCTGTTGAGTGTCGAATGCCGGCGAACCGAAAATGGGGCTCTTAGAAAGTTTTGCTGCAGGTGATTGAAAATTTGATGTTTGCATAAAAATTTGTAGAAATGAAAATAGTCACACTAAACACACAAAAAAAAAAAAAAAAAAAAAAAAAAAAAAAAAAAAAAAAAAAATCAAATTTTCAATTAGCTTACAATACAGATAGTTCAGGGTGTCTAGCTCAAAGTCAATGGTTATTCCTTGATTTTTCCCACGAAAACTTTCCTTTTCCTAGATGTCATGCGAAATTTTCGCGCTGTAAAATTTTAGGATACTTGAAGACTCAAACTATATCAAGTAATACGTTTCAGGGAAAATCAATAAAATTGTTTGGTTCCCAGGATTGGATTGAAATTCCCTAATAATACTGGTTTATATTCCAAATCCCCTCATGATTCCATATTTTCCCTGATGAAATCAAATTCCCTGAAAAGATTTTTCAAGTTTTTACTCTTACTAATCACGTAGCATCAGGATCCCCATGGATTTTAGCCTCTAAAGTTTATGGACACACTAAGAACCTTCAAAGTCCTGTCATGAAGTCGTAAACACCAATTTGAAAATCAGCAATTCTAGCAGCAAACATAGTAAGATTTTCATACAATACCGAATCATTGAGCAACTGATATTATAATCATAGTAACAAACAAGCAATCGGCGGATCTAGGAATTTATCCTTCTCTCTCTTTCCTCATTAGAATGCGTGTGTTAGAAAAGGACGGTACAGGGGCACTGGGCAGTCACGTGATTTTCGCACCCTCCTCCATCCTTTTCTGACTCATGCGTTCCAATGGGAAAAGAGAGAGTAGGACAATTTCTTGGATCCGCTAGTGCAAGCAATCAACTACTATTAACCCTTTTACGACCAGCTAAGAAGACAAAGCAATGTTAACTCGCTCAAATTAAGGGGGTAGTTAACTATTCCTACACCGAGGTGGTGATTTTGCATACACGATTGGTTGAAGGCGTTAGAGGTAGCATAATTTCAGCAAATATTAAAACAATTTGGAGCCGCATTCAAGACTGAAACTGTGTGAGGCAAACCTATTTACGGAAACGAATATATACTCGGGCGTGGTATGTAAATGGTTTAGAGGAGATATTTTGTCTCGATTGCAATAAGGTGATCGATTGATCGAATCGATATTTCGACTTGCGTCATCCACATCCTATTTTTTTTTAAGATCGAACTTTTTTCTTAGCATCTGGCAACTGTACAAGGATAGTACACCGAGGCAAGGACCCGGTGCCGGTTCTGCGCATGCGCGCGAGGGCGATGTGTCACACCGACAATGCCAAAATAATGAGTGTGTGACGCTTGGGTAGCCTCACTGAAACATACTCACACACACTCACATCGAAATTAACACACTTACAAAACACGCTTGGAAAGACTCACAGGAGAGCATACGGAGGATACCATTGGATACGATACGGCGTGTCTCTTTCTTTCTTTCTTTTTCCAGCCAAAGGAATATATGCAATCAAATAATATTATGCACAACTACAAGCACCATAAGCACAGCCCCGAGTTCCGGTGTTATCCGTCTTGGCATCGGCGAGCACGCGTCTACCAACTTTAATAATCATTAACAGGATATATGGTCTGTGGATCTAAACCCCCCCCCCCTCTTCGCCTCCCCATCACCCACCGTACTATCATCATCTCGAGGCACCCGTCCGTAGGGCCACCAGGGGCCACCCCCGCTTCCATGGAGTGAAGTTGCCGGCGCGCGAGCTACGTCGAGCGACAAGCGACGCGACGTGACAGACCCGCGCGCAGAGTGACGGCTCGGGAAATGCGATGTATCGACGTCTCTTACGTATAAACCTACGAAAAAGGAACGATTATTGAAGAGGGGTTTGGATCGATATATTTGTATAGGTTCAGATGGAAGAAAAACGATAGTCGATAATCGAAATGTTGATTGCTAAAGCTTCGATCGATTTTTTTTTTTTTTTTTTTTTATTTGGTTCAAATGGAAGTAAACTATCGATATATTCGAAACGCTGAAGTTTCGATCGACCGAAACTTAGTCAACTTTCACGATTTTATGATCAAGAATGAGACGACGAAGACAATTTAAGCGACCTATCGATACGATTCAGTTTTCAATCAAATTGCCTCCCAAGAGGTTATGGTTTTCTGTTTAGTCACAGTTAAGGGCGTAGCCGAACGGCGGGGAGGGGGACGCAGAGGGGTCAAGACTCCTTCTGTGAACATCAAAAGTTTCCTTGAAAAAATGTGGTTTCTCAAGTTTCCTGAATGATTTTGGAAAATTAAGTACCTTGAACACCCCCCCCCCCCCCTTGACCGATTACGCAGACCCTGAGGACCCCCCTCCTTTCTTCGAAACATATCTTGCTACACCTTTGGTTCCATTCAAGACATTGGAAACGACACATCGAGCGCGTGACATCAGCAACAAACGTTTCTCTCGTATACATAAATAAGCAGCGTTCATCGAAAATATTTCCAAGTATACATAGTTATTGTTCAGAGTTTTCTGTCATTAATTTTCAAGGAGTTTCAAAAATCAAGTAGAATGTGGCGACTGGGGAAAGCTGCACGCAAGAATAGTGAGTTATACGCTCGGCTCGCGCACCGCACACGCGGGTATATAGATCGGCACCAGCGGATCCAGGAATCTATCCTTCTCTCTCTTTCCCCATTAGAACGCGTGTGTTAGAAAAGGACGGATCATGGATGGTCACGTGATTTTCGCCCTCACTTCTATCCTTTTCTAACACATGCATTCAAATGAACATAGAGAGAGAGAGAGAGAGAGAGAAAGAAGGACAATTTCCTGGATCCGCCAGTGTGAATCGGAGGACGAGGAGGAAAAGAAGAAATAAAACCTAACCATCATCCATTCAACAAAAAAGCCAACATTCCATTGACCGGCCCCGACTGTCGCGATTCGCACCCCCCCCCCCCACATCACTACTACAAACGCTTTGTTGTCGTCTGGAAGCCCAAAGATTATTACCTCTCGATTACGGAGGTCTCAGATCCATCTATAAGTGGATGCGGAATGGCTCAAGAATTAATTCGTCCATCTGCCGATACCTTAGAACATGGGGGGGGGCGACGATGCTGCGGCCTTCTACTACGGGGTGTGGCAGAGGCGTAAAGAGGGAGGGGAGGATATGGCCGACCCACTGCGTTTCGCTCGAATTCAGGGCGCTAACAGAACACCTCTCTCCATCAATCTACCCTTATAGATGAGGGGGGGGAGGGAGGTTAGGAGGCTCGCGACCACCTCGCACATACAGCTACCTTTCTTACATCCTTTGATTCGAGGGCGGAACGACCGACGCGCGATAGAGCGTGGACCGGGCTTTGCATCTGCCAGTCGCAGTCGCGCGGAGTCCCGGGTCCTGGGTCCCCGTGGCAGCCTGGACCGATCACAGCACAATTTCCGAAATTATAAATTTCCCGGGACAAGAAAAGCGTCTGCCTTTTTTTTTTTTTTTTGCTAAAAGCCGTCTTTTTTCTGTCCTTCCGCGCAGCGATGGTTAGTGCAATTTGGCAACACTGTTTTTCCTCCATTTGATTCCATGGAAAACAATCGGTTGCAGGTGAAGCGCCATCGAATCGATTGTTTTTTATGGAATCAAATGGAGGGGAAACAGTGTTGCCGTATCACACGAGCCACCGCCGCTGCTTCCGCGGTTAGCAGAATGTTATCACAAAATTTTGTCCGAAATGCTTCGATCCCACTTATAGAGTCTTTTGATGAAAATATTGTATAGATAGTACCAACATGAGTTCAGCGAGTGCTGATTGGCTGATGATTCAACACGGGCAGCTAAAGTATAAGACGACGCCATCTAGCGGCGACTTCTGGCGACCAGAGGAGTCGATTTACTATCTTGCCAATGTTAATTTTTTGACTCTCCTCTGGAGCATGGGCGGATCCAGCAATTTGGTAACCATGAATCATCCCATTTGAACACATGAGAAACAAGCGATTCTTGAAGGGGCCATGGCTCTGTTACTAATCGATCGTTTCTCATGGATTCAAAGGAGAATAATACACAGTTGCCAGATTGCTGGATCCGCCTTTGCTCTGGAGACTGGAGCTCCATGAAGTGTCGGGTCGTTTCGGTACTCCCTTTACAATATTTCCATCAAGGGACTCTAATCCCACTGTGCGTTTAACAGAGGTGGACGGCTGCGCTATATAAGAAACCTCATTTACACAAAGGTGTCTAGCTAGAGGTGCGCGACCATGGAAGAGGGAGGGGGATGAAAAGGGGTTGAGAAGTCGTAGAAACGGAGAGAGTGTGTGTGTGAGAGAGAGGGCCCCGGAAGGATGGACCACATCGAATCCCATCTTCCATCTGCGTAAATCGAATCGTAAAGTGAGGTCAGGTCAGGCCGGCAGCGAGCGAGCGGGATCGGGATATCGCCCTGATTGATCAATAAAAAGCGTACGGCACCCGCGCTGCTTCTATTGTTAAATATTTGTAAATTAAATAGAGGATGTTTATACAAAGAAGAGAGGAGAGAAAAAAGGAGGGAGGGCGTCAGTCTCATCACTGACAATTGGGAGTCTTGCGGGCGGAGTTGTGGAAGTGCGCAAATGGATGCAAGATGCAACATTTTCGAACCGAATCAAATGGATTTTGGTTAATCACTAGCGGATCCAGGAAACATATCAGGGACATACTGGAGGCCCCTGCAGCCCCCGCGACCTAAGGAGCCCCCCAATTCAGGGATTTTATGCAAGAAGGGCGTAAAAAAAAAAAAAAAAAAAAAAAAAAAAAAAAAAAAAAAAAAAAAAAAAAAAAAAAAAAAAAAAATGTCGCTCTTTTGATCTGTGCATGGTGTCAAGAATGCCCGACTCTGAATAAATTTTAAGCTGTGACAGAAAACGTGTAAGTGCAAGTCCTTAAAGCTTAGTCAGCCAATCAATGGGGCTCTTGCAAACTTTTGCTATAAGCAAATAAATAGTCCAATCTTGTGGAAAGGCCAGCAAAAATCACGAAAATCACACTATAAGAAGGTCTAAAATTCAGTAATAAACTCACATAACTGCTATAGCGGCAAGATGGTAATGGCGGTTCGACGCAGGTATCATGGGAGATTCCTGTCTATTATGTCACTTTCTTGACGGAAACACAGAGATATGTCTCAATTTAGACAGGGATCTCCCATGATACCCGCGTCTTCCCGCCATTAAACCCGATTCTGAGTGTGATTTTTTAGTGTACTCATCGTCATGTTTACACGGTTTTACGCAAGAATCAACTCTTCAATCCCCAATAGCAAAAGTTTGCGAGAGCCCCATGGTGCGCTTGTTGCTCTCCTGAAAAGTTGCGAAAATCAACTTACACTTTTACGTTAGATGGGACGATGAATTATAAAGAAAAGTTGCTTCTTATATCCGAGCTTCACTCTCGTGGTAGTCGACAAAGGCTAAAAGTAAAGAAACATAGATCTAATTGGTTGCTAGGCAAAGCTCACCTTTGTTGCCATGCTATAGCAAAAGCAGTTGGCAACGTTGCTAAGGTTCGCAAAAATGTCATCAAAATACCATTCGGAGACGCTAGCAATATTCCGAATTTCGGACCCAGTTCGGCAACGATGCCGGCCAGTTTCTGGTGAATGAATCTCGAATGTCATTTGACAAAAGCATTTCTCGAATCGTCCACAAAACGTTGCACATATTGCACATCTCAACGAGCGCTTTTCGAATTGATACAGAGTAGTGGTCGTGGTCTCTTAGTGGTGGGTGGGGAAGGGGGGGAGAGAACCATGCGAGACATTCGCGCGACTAATTACAGGTCTCGTCAGGATGAACTATGCATCGCACCGATGTAACCACGATGCAACCGATGAGTCTCGCGCAGCCTCCGGACGGTCATCAACGAACAACGAACGCGCCCGCTTCTCCCCGGCAGACACAGACACAGACAGAGACGTAAACAGACACAGACACATAGCCGTAGTCAGGAATTCGTCTGTCCCTCTCTTCGTGCATTTGGACGCATGTGTTGGAAAAAGACAGAGAGGAGGACTATCACGTGACTTCAGTCCTTATCTACATCCTTTTTTAACACACGCGTTCAAATAGGCAAAAAGAGATAGAAAGACACATTCCTGGCTCAGACACAGAGGAGCGTTGAAGCTGGACTATGGAGGAATGGAGGCAGCGCGCTGCAGCCTCCGATGAAAATGCGAGGTAAAAAAAAAAAAAAAAAAAAAAAAAAAAAAAAAAAACGTAAGTAATTTCAGACGACAAAAATGTCATTTGTTACAGTTAGTTTTGCTAACCATCGGCGGACCGCGAAAGCATAGAGCCTTAGCCGTGTAGACGAGGAGTGCGTCAAGCTAGAGTCGCAAGAGCAAAACGTTAAACGGCTGATCTGCGCCTGCGCCAAAGCAGATGGCAAAATACTTCATCTGCGTTCTGCGTAGCGTTTCACAATTTCACATATTCTATTCGTTGCAGTATTTTTATGCCTCTGCTGCCTAATCTACGGGATTTTGTAATTATAATGTACGGACAGAGAAGAATGAACGGATTAGGTGGTGAAAATGAGTGATGACCTCGGGCACAAGCGCAGTTTTGAAGCGTATTTCGGGCTGAAGTACTATGATTTTCTAAAGAAAGTCCCCTGATCAAATTTTTCATTGTTAAATTTTTCCGTTGTTTTCAATAAAGGTTTCGATTTGCTTTAATGTGCCATTCTACTTGGTCCGTAGGAACAGGAACGCCGCAAAATTGTTTAAAGGTTGCCGACATTTGAAAGAGAAAAAATTTCGACCTGGGAACTTTCTTTGGAAAGTCATAGTACAACTGCATAACCGTGGCCAGAAATCTGTATTTCCCCATCTTTCTTATTTGATGTTATAGAGAAAGGGTAGCGATAGGGGTTGTCACGTGACTTAAGTCCCTGTTCCTGTCATTTTCTAACACATGCAGTCAAATGGACAACGAGAGAAAGGGAGAGAAAGAGGTATTCCTGGCATTACATGCTAGATCCGTTTCTTGGGTTCTGGTCGATGCTAAAAGCTGCGAGAGTTCGTTTTAGAACTCAGAAATGTAGGCGGGACTCCCCCCCCCCCTTCTATATTCTTTGGACTTTTTCATTGTTCTTTCATATACTGCATGATAGAAACGAATTTGAGCTTTGAATTTTCATTGAAGAACGATTAAAAAACAAAAAATCAAAAATTCAAAGTCGGGGGCAAGTTTCGTTTTGTTTTGAAGGGATGAAAATTGAAAATTCGCCAAAGATTATCGACGAGCCCACCTTCTACACTTCTGAGACGAACTCTAGGAGTATTGTACGGCATGAAATTCTCTCGGGAGTAGTGGCGAGGCGTGTAATTTGGCAACGTTTCTTTGTCCCCCTTTAAAGACATTAAGAAGATCGAAACGTCTAGTCATCGCCGATGACCGAAGCATTCGATTTTTTCAGTGAGTTTAAATGGAAAAAGTACATCGTTGCCAAAATTCACGCCTCGCTACTGCTCGGGAGCTGCATGCAGATTCCGAACTTTCGTAACACACCCGAACCCCCACGAGATAGCGGAGTTTCAGTTTTGGCAAATCCGAGGCACATAATAATTAAGTGGAGACCAGTTTGACTTTTTTCAAAATTAGTTGCTATACAGAAGGCTCTGAAGTCAGTGCCTTTAACCAGAAAAGATAGAAGCATCGCTTGGCAACAGTAGTGCGGCTTATCCATATATCTAGCATTATAATAAGAGCTAGTGTATTCCCGATACAAAACGCGAGAGAAAAATAGTTCTCAAGTTGCAAGGTTGCATCAACGCGTCACACACCGGATGGAAAATCATATTTTTCCGGACAAGAAAGATTTCACTCTCGTGCTTCAGAGAAAGTTCTAGTATTAGTATTTTCGATCCGGAAACGTACAGGATCTACCTTCATTTTAAGCTGAATAATTGTAATATTTTCACTTGATTTTCACTTATGTTGACATTTATTGTTTACGATCCTGATTTTTGTATCTGATTAAAGATGTCCGACAAATTCAATATTTTGAACCACTGCGCGCGTGCAAGTTCCTTCTGAAGGTAAATACCTACTCTCACTGGACTCTTGCTTGAGACAGCAGTTTTCCGGGTTTCAGACATTTCATGGTCTTTTGTGGAATGAAGCCTCTAACGGTCAACGATTTAACTACTTATACTCATAGTAGGAAACCTGGAGACGTCAAGGTATTTATAAGTTAAAATTGAAACAATAATTTAAAAAAATAAAAAACTTGAAATTTTTAAAAAACCGATTTTATTTTTAAGCGGTTGAGAAATTTTCGAGTGTCGGTTTGTCAAAGTCACTTACCTCCTTCGAAAAGAAAAATTGCTGATATAAAAAAAAAAAAAAAAAAAAAAAAAGTGGAGCTAACTCAATTTTGAAGTTTTTCATGATTACAATACTATAGTGAAAAAGTAAAAAAGAGAGAAAGAAAGTATAGTAGTGAGAAAAGTAGTAGTAGTGATAGTAGTGAGAAAGTAAACATATTGGTGATAAAATTGATGATCGGTAGTAAATGGGTTAATAAATAAAAATAGATCAATCCATGGACCAAATAATCCTTAAACTGCAGGATAAAAAAAAAAAAAAAAAAAAAAAGATAACTAAATTTTAAAATTTGTCAAGTTTACAATACTACAGTGAAAATGTAAAAAGAGGGAAAGAAAGTAGAAAGAAAGTAGTAGTGAGAAAAGTAGTAGTAGTTTAGTGAAAGTAGTAGTAGTGATAGTAGTGAGAAATTGATGATCGGTGGTAAATTGGTTAATAAAGAAAAATAGATGAATCCAGAGACCAAACAATCCTCAAACTGCAGGATAGCCGAAAAAACGCTCGAGCGAGTGCACGTTGCACGCGTGATATAATCATCTCGTATCATATCAGCACGGAAGTAAGGCTGGAAACTAATTTGATAAGAGCTCTCTCGCTCAGCTCACTATCAGCTCGTCGCATTCTAGACAAGGGAGATGTCAGCTGCATACAACTCTCTCACGCGCATACTTGCAGTCACACCCGCAACCATATACTGAGCTATATTTACTATTTTTAAGATAGTCATAAAAAAGAAGAAGAAAAAGAAAAAAACGCTGCAGCATGCTCTCACTGACAGCCACAGAGACAAAGCATCGACCCTCTTCCGAACTAATTGATATATTTAGGACCTAAAGAGGGCGAAAGAGCTGCACATCATAGGGGATCATAGGCGGATCCGGGAATGTGTGCTTCTCTTTCTTGTCCCATTGGAACGCGTGTGTTAGAAAAGGACAGATTAGGGGCAGTAACAAGATACTCGCCCCCTCGTCTATCCTTTTCTAACTCATGCATTCAAATGACCAGCGAGAGAGAGAGAGAGAGAGAGAGAGAGAGAGGAGGACAATATCCTGGATACGCTAAAGTAAGGGATGGAGGATTTAAGCGAGACAAGACTGCGAAGGGAGAACCAGGGAGGGGGGAGGGAAGAGAGAACGGTTGAAACATAGAGAGAGATAGAAACTATCGTCATTCACATCAAAGCGGTGAAAACCTCTAGAAAGTGACCTTTATTTTTATCTTTTCTTTTTTTTTTCGGAGTGTCTCTTTGTTTTGTTTTGTTTTTTTTTTTTCTTCCGGCGCGGAAACATGAATGGGTAGTCCGCGGATGGCTATTTTGTATTTTCAGGGCCCTCTTTCACCCTTGAAGGAGTGATATGGTTAGGGGAGGGTAGGAAACGGGGGGTTAAAAATATTTTCGGACCCGACAATCGACATCTGTGATGTCGTAAAATGGTTATCTTTCACATTCTTTTGGAGGTTCCCACTCATTATATTTTTTTGTCTTGGATGAAGTCTTTTTTTAAGGTCCTTAATTTTTTTTTTTTTTTTCGTTATTTCTTTTGGCTCCAGCGGAGTTATTGATAAAGGCTGGCGAGCTGAATGGCGTACGTGATGTTTCGTCGGTTTTCCACGTGTTACGCCTTCGCTCGCAGACAAAGGACAAGTGTTAAAGAGTGTTTTCTCCTCTTGAGAAAACATTAATATTCTAAAAATATGCTGCTGTCGGTGTGATGTGTGAAGTGTCATGATACACTGAACTATACGTGGGTTCTTTTCTTGCAGTTTTCTGCAAACGTATACATCAACCAGACACTAGCGGATCCAAGAAATAGTCCTTCTCTCTCGTTTCCCATTAGAGCGCATGTGTTAGAAAAGGAAAGAAGAGGGGGCAGAAATCACGCGACTGCCCCTAATCTGTCCTTTTCTAACACACGCGTTCTAATGGGAAAAGAGAGAGAGAACAGATTCCTGGATCCGCCAGTGCAACCAGATTACCCACGCGCTTTGTTCGAATCGAAAATTATTTCAGACCAGCTGCCTCCAGTATAATTATGGTTTTTTTTTCTTTCTGTGCAGAGCTCAATTCGCAGAAATCCTGCGTAGAAAATAAGCGAAGGAGATTTCCGACCCCTAAACTGCTTCCTTTCAAGTGTAATTCTAAATTTGTCCTTGCAACAATCTCGATAGATTTTAATTTAAAAAAGGAAAGAAAACAAAACAGCATTTAAAGGGGGGGAGGGAACGATACTTGACGACACGTTTGAATCCATCGGAGAAAAAAAGCTGGTGGCGATCATGGTCGTTTGCGAACTTACAGCCAGAGACGTATCGCGCTGTCTAGAGACGCTGTATAATATACATATATTCAATAAAATTTAAAGCTTATGAAACAGATCGAATTATGTTGGATGTGCAGTGTGCACATTACTTAGATATCTGCATTTTAAACCAGTTTAAATGCCAGGACTGCCATGCCTTTCTGCGTGGATTTGACGATGAAAGTTCCAAATTCAATTGTATAAATTCGCCGGTGGACAGAAATATTAACAGTAGCAGCAGCCCATTTATACCTAAGAATAGTACAAAGACTACATCACATGAAAATATACTTCCATCTGCAACGTTTTCGTCCATCGATGGAATCATCGTAGCGTCGAATTAGGGAATTTCGTCCAATCCTCGGAAAGTTTCTATACTCTCTATACTTTGCTCAAATGGAAAACACGCAATGCATGTTGCCACTTAACGCTGGGCTTATCCACTTTCTTTCGAAATGCAAATCGACAACAATACAAAATGACAGCTTTAACCCTTTGCGGGGCAGTGGTTAGACTGGGTAACCACCTTTTAATTTTTTTTCCAGGCCATGCGTACAGAGCGCAGCACCGTTCAGCCATGCAGGCATGTTCGTATGATAGTCCAGAATAGGGAAAAAAATATTTTGTGGTGGCACCACTAATATTTGTTTATTTACAAAGGTTACGTTTTTCCGGGATTGGCTAGAAACGGGCGTGCGTCAATATCTCCGCCAAAATCTTTTTATTTCTAAAATTTGTATCAATATATCGATGTTTTATTAATGTTTCGTCATTTATAGGAGTCTAGTAGACAATATTCAGCTGTTGTAAGCAGCTTTTTCCAACATTTTGTCATAAATACATAGCTTGGAAAATGGTGGTTATACTGGGTAACCACTGCCCCGGATGGGGCAAAGCACATTCTAGCTTGACATTTTGTTGTGCCTCCTACACTGTTTTTCTATTTTCAATCACTTTTTGGGATACAAACGAATCATTTTCAGCTCAATGGTTTAGAAATAGTTTCTTCAATTTCACCAAGAAGAAAAAAACCTAATTTTATCATCGTTTAGCGGAAAAAATGAGAGTCGTTCATCGCTGTCTCTTTTCTCATGCATTACCCTCTAAATTACCTTATGAACACATTTACTTATTGCTTTTATTTATATTGCACTAACTAAATTAACTTCTAATTACCTTTCAGAATTACCTTTTCTTTTCTTATAAATTGCCTTCCACATTGCCTTGCAAATTAAACCCTTTCTTTTCTCACAAATTCTTAATCTCCAAACTTTTTTTTTTCCTTTTTCTAAATAATTGTTGTTTATATTTGGTCATTATTCAAAATGTACTAGACTGGAACAAAATGTTAGCATGAGAAACGTGAACTAGTATTACCACTGCATATTTCTCAATCTAAAATGTTGGAAAAAAATAAACGAAACACTTTATTCTGCGTATCGCACAGTGAAGTTACTGATTTTCGAGATCAAACTTCATTGTTTTCGACAAAAAATTGTGGAACAAATAGATGTAAAGAATATAAAAGTAATTTTTTTCAACAATATTCATTTTTCTACTACATTTGCCTCCTCTGATTCTTTGATTCTAATTTTTTTTTCTGAAAAAACTTATTTTTCATAAGTAAAACTAGTTTTGCCCCCTCAAGGGCAGTGGTTACACTGGGTAACCACCTCATATCTCTGCATGTAATGCATGGAAAATTTTGACAAAATTTTTTTTGAGTTATTTAGACCTTAGGGACCCTAAAAAACACAATATCAAGTTTTTTTGACCACTACCCTTAATGCGCCCCTCAAAGGGTTAACCACATACAAAAGGAGATAATTTAGTGGGCGTAGAAAAAAAAAATAAAAAAGAAAACCCCGATGAAAAGCAGAAGAATGGAAAGGTGTGGGGGGATTTGCAAGATGCGCGCGCTGGCGCGGAAATCGCATAAGTCCGCGCACGCTCGCGGCCGCGCCGCGGGACGCGAAAAAGAATGAGCGATAACAAGAATATTAATTTCCAGAATACTCATTTGTGATATGGTTATTATACTCTGCGTCTTATATCTGTGTTAGTGAATAAATACGTGTTTATGCGAGTGAATGGGTGTGATGTGTGTGTGATTGAAGACGAACAGAAAGTCTGGATAAGTGTACTGTCGGAGCATTAGGTGGATCAGGATCTCGGCTCAGCTAAGCATGAACGCAAAGACGGGCGTGATGAGGCACACTGAGTAAAAATCATAAAATTTTCGGCCAAAAACCAGTCAAATAAAAACTAAATAAATGATCATTTTAGTTCTTTCAGGGAAAATTCTTTAGACACATTTGTTGCATTCTTCAGCTGAAATCAAAGATTGGGACGTAACCAGAGAACGTCAAATTTGACTTCAAAAATGTTTTATTTAAAATTTTAAGTAATTAAAAATTGCTGATTTTACGAAGATTTTACGATGAAAGACGGGCGATGAATGACGCACACTGGGTAAAAGTCAAAGGCTTTTCAGCCAAAAACCAGTCAAATTAAAAATAAATAAATCGTCTCTTTAGTTCTTTCAAGGAACGTTCTTTAGACACACTCGTTGCATTCTTCAGCTGAAATCAATGATTGGGACGTAACTAGAAAACGTCAAATTTGACTTCAAAAATGTTTTACTTAAAATTTTAAGTAATTAAAAATTGCTGATTTTACGGTCACCAAATGAGTCATTTTTGCTCACTGTGCGATAACTGACAGAACATGGGAGGCCCGAATCAAGAAGTCTAAAGGATACAGAAACTTCACTGAGAAAAAAATTTAGGTAATTTAACAGTCTATTTGTTAAAAATGGTGAGTACAAACGTATTTGTTGATTTGCCTGAAGTTTCTGTTGATTTTAAAATCCAATTTGTTATATCAACAATACAAAAAGGTAAACCAACAATCCGATTCGCAGAATCATCAATCCAGATTGTTGATTTAACAAATCGGATTGTTCACTCACCTTTTTAGATTGTTGATATACCTTTATGGATTTTTGATTTAACAAATCGGATTGTAAAATCAACAGAATGCTTTGGTAAACCGACAAATGCGTTTGTACTCACCATATTGAACAAATAGACAGTTGAGTTACCTATTATTTTAATTTATTTTTATTTTTTTCCCAGTGTTTCAAAGATGGGCCGGACGACCCTTTTAACGGTCCCCTAGTACCGTGTGTAAACTTTCAAAAATGTATGGATATATTTTCAAAAACATTGCAAGGCTCACTGTGCCTAAGGGAATAGAAAATGAGGAGCAGATTCCATTTTTATTTTTATAGTTGCGGCAATGCTCGATACGCACAAAGACACTCAAATATATACTCCTATTTACACGCATACAGGCCACACAGCTCTACATCCACCACGACCGCGGCATGGACAGTAACTTATGCCTGATCCGTTCCTTATGGAAACATGTGTGCTCGTTAGTGAATTCACTACTTCGCTGATGATCGATGCGAGGGGGTAAGGGAGGGAGGGAGGATCGTTCCCTGATAACCCTCTTCTCTTCCACGGCTTCCACCCGCGACAGCTGGCGCAACTCTGCTGGTATCGCTGCTGAGACAGTTTCTAAACAATAAACGCGCTGCGTTTATCACTGCGAACCACGTGATATTAAATCTGGCAACGTAGCATTTTAACCATTTAAACCTGTGTAAAATATCGATTCGAAGGGGTGCTTTGGGAACCCCCGATATTTCGACCTTTTTCATGACTTTAAATTGACTAAATGCTACAATTCCAGCTAACACGCGCCGGCGCCGCAACTGATGTGCAGCCATAAAGGCGGTCTTAACGCACTAAAGGCTCACGAGTTAGACGATACGAACCACGAGGCGTTAAATAGTGCAACGTTCCATTTCGTCTGTTTGAACACAAGTAAAATATCGATTCGAGAGAGTGCTTTGAGCACCCCTGATATTTCGACCTTTTCCATGACTTCAAATGGACTAAATGCAACGTTGCCAGCTACCAAGCGCCGCAACTGATGTGCTGCCATATAAATAAGGTTTTGACGCAATCTTAGGCGTACGAGTCAGCACGTGGCGTTGAATCGTGCAGCACGTCTCATTTCGTCCATTAGAGCCCATGTAAAATATCGATTCGAGAGAGTGCTTCACGAACCCTCGATATTTCGACATTTTCAATGACTTTGAATGGACTAAATTCAAACATTGCCAGCTTACGTGCGCCGCCACTGATTTGCAGCGATAAATAAAATCTTAGCGCAACTTACGCACGAGTCTCTATTTAGTCTCTTGTTTTTCCACGCCCACCTCAACACCTCTTGGCAACCAGTGTATCTTACCACCGCAACACCCTTATCAGTTATTCACGGTTGGCGAGTCACAAATTACCGATGCAAAAAACGAATTCCTCGAAAAACAGCGCGCGCGGCCCATAATCTTTTCTCCCTTTCTCTTGACCTTCATTTATATTGTAATCCTAATAATTTTTTTCTCTTTTTTTAATTTTGTTTAATTACTCTGCTACAATAAATTACCGCTGATGAGGAGCAATTAAGAGGCGAATCGCGGGTGCGTGTGTTCAGAGCATGCGTGTGTCCGTTGGTGCGTACGCACATTGTGCACGGCCGGTCGGCTCGGAGCACACTGGGATAAAAGATAGATTTTTTCCAGACATGAAAAGTTTTAGTGCCTTTTGCTTTAAAAATATCTCAAAGTTGGCATTTTCTTGCAAAATCTTTTCATTTTAAGCTCTAAAATAAATAATTTTACACATTTTCAATTTATTTAGCCATGATTTGTTAATAACCTTGATTTTTATTTGTAAAATTATGTCCGGAAAATACCATTCTATTTGACCCGCTGTGCGGCACCGCTGCAAAGGATGCGTAACGAACGGTATGCTCGCGAACTGGCCACGGCGGACTTCATGTGCCATGCCTCGGCGATTTATGCGTTCAACGCGATGTTGCCATTTTCAGGCTAGAAGTCGTTAAAAGCTTCCTTTTGGATCTAATTTGAGACCATTTCCGGTAATAGGGCCCACAAAACAACGGGTGTGCTCTTCCCGAAAAATCAGCATTGTAATTAAATAGATACTTGTATCCGAAGAGCGTACCTTTTGCTTTATGGACCCTTTTTCACGAAATGGCTTTAATTAATGTAATCGCCCGACGGATTTGTTCCTTACAATGAGCAATTAAGACACCAAAAGCGGTTTATACCTCATAGGAATCGCAGGAAAATCAGACAAACCACTTCTGTATGCCACTTACTCACGCTTAAAAAAAAAAAAAAAAAAAAAAAAAAAAAAAAAAAAAATCGAAAAATAAATAAATAAATAAATAGATAAATAAATAAATAAAACTTCTTACGGTGAGTGCGGTGAATGCAAGTAGCAAGTAAATCGCCGAACGTAGACTTAAATCATCGAATTGGCATTGAAAATAGGAGTGTAGAACAGAGAGGGGATGGAGAGAGCATGTTTGTAGCAACTTAGATATTCCTCGACCTGATTCTTCGTGGGATGTATACAGCAGTGGCAATACTGGTTTTAAAGTTAAACCTTCCCGGGAAAAAATCCTTATCAAAAATCCTCGAAAAATCTCAGCGTGAGATCAGGAGCTTGATTTCATGTTGATCTCATGATGAGTAGAAAACATAAAGTCAGGTTCCAAATCTCATGCTGAGATTTTTTTGGTGATTTTTTATGGGATTTCGATTTGCTTTAATTCCAAAGCCTTCAATCTACATTAAGTCAACTTTAAAGTTAAGTGTGTTCTTTCGTCCACCCGCAACGCTGGAATGACCTTACGCAGAGACACCTTTTCTCTTGACCCTGACCATCATCCCTGATTGAAACGAGTGCTAACAATCAGTTAGACCGCAGCGAATTGTCGCTGTTACCACCCAATCTGCGAGACTGGGACTGATCGTAGACTAATCGAATTATATGATCAGTCTGAGAGATGGTATGCGGTCTAACTTGCGGGTCTCAACTCACAATACTCACATGAGACTGACCAGTTTTACCAAAAGGGATGAACGCATTGAAATTGAACAACGCATCGCGTCACACTCACACTGACACACAATGTCTGACCCTTTGAAATTTCCGATTCAGCTTTCGGAAGGCGCAAGAAAAATAAAGTCCCCCTTCTCCCAAACAGTCCTTAAGTAAACAGTAAAGATTTAGAGCGTTGGGCAGCGTATAGGAGGGGGGAGGGTTGGAGGGGGGGGGGGATCGATGTTCGGATAATGAGGGGGGCGGAGCGCAGATGATAAGCGTCGCTTGCAAACAACGCAACGCCTGCATCTGTCAGTGAAAGAATTCACGGGGCGCAGACAACGATGCTATGCACCATCGCCGCCCATTTTTCGAAAACATAATAATTCAAGCCCAGAGCATAGACTTGCGTCCAATAGGAATTTCTAGTCTTGAAAAAAGAAAAGAAAACGGGGCGAAAGATATTGGAAAGGGGCCGATTCACAGACAATTGAAAAACGGACGTGCGCCGAACGAGACAAACAGAAATCGAGGATGCAAGCAAAAAAAAAAGAAAAAAAAAAAAAAAGTTAAAGGTTTTGGTGGAAGGAAAAGAGAAGAAGATAGAAGAAAGAAAACTTGGACAGTAATCGCCTAATGGGTAGAAACGAACTATTTTGTGGCCAAACTTTAGCAAGTTAAAATAACCTAAAATTAACTTTGAAATGTCAGTTAGACATTCACGACTAATTTTACAGATTAAACCAATAATTTCGAGATATGAGGCGATTCCTTCTTCGGGCCATTTTGAAGCATTATTCTTTGGTCTGCCATCTTGAGAAGTTCCAAGCTACTCCCATTCATAAAGCAATGCAAAAGACAGAGACAGAGATATACATGTCCGCCATCTTGAAAAGAAAAAGCGAAACCGAAAGAGACCGGAAAAATGTTTTCATTGCCTGTTTATGGGAGTTCCCATTCTGATTGTATACTTCTGTGATTTTCGGTTTGCTTTTCGGTTTGACCATCTGCGTAGCAGATTTTGGAGTCTGCTATCAAGTATGGTAGATCTCACCAGATTATGGTAAAATGTACCAAAATGTAACTTTAATTTACCACAAGGTACGTTGCATTTACCATACTTGCTAGCAGACGCCAAAATCAGCTAAATGAAGTTTGATTTTCAGCTGATACGCAACTTGCTGAATTTCGGCTACCAAAATCAGTAATTTGTATCCATTGTGGGTCGCGAGAACTCAGTGTAGTCCGCGGTGGCAGGGCCGTAGAAATCGAAGAAAATCCAGATCAGAGGCACAGGACTCGGGCGGGAGTCATGGCTGGGGTCGGCAAGGCCACAGAGCCACGTATAGTCGACCGTATCCCGTCCACCGTAAAAAAGGGGCCCTCTTTGGATTGTGATGCATAGCTCAGTCGTGGCCTCTGGGTCGTATCGTATATGCAAGCATGTGCCGAATATCCCGCTGGGACGTCGACGGTTCGCTATAAAAACATTAGTCCTTTCATACTATCTCACATCATACCCCTCACCCGACTAATGCGTTTGATACGGCTTCGATATGTTTTACAGTGTTTTTCAGGTTCTCTCTCTCTCTCCCGCGCCCAAGGAAGAAGAAGAAGAAGTAATGAGAGACCACCCAAGTCGAGCCGCCTCTTAATAAGTGGGTTTCATTCAGAGAAAACAGCCCCTCGATTGAATGACCATCAGGCATTTAGGGGTTGAAAACATCTCGATAATTCCTATAATCGATTGATTCTTTCGCCAAATCTTGCGTCGGGAGTCGACTCAATCTGTCAGTGAGGAGGCTGCATAATTTACCGGTCTACCGGATCCGTGTAATTACCCGATTGGAAATGGCTTCGGGGGAGGATAAAAATGTGTTTTAAACGAAATGATGTTGTTATGTGTGTATGTATAAACCACAGTAACCCTGTTTACACTGCGTGTGTCATTATGAAGATGTGTTTCGATGGAGATCGATTAAAATTCCGATGCGTTATCCTCGGCTGGGGCTTTTAAAAAGTGTTTTTTTCTTTATTCGAGAAAGGAGTCGTCGAATTTTTCATGCGTGACGCGTCTAATGATCATTTTCATTTTTTGAATTCTCTGATTTGTCTATAATTTGCCTTGATACTTGTAAGGTGGCTTTCCTTTGTTTTCTTTCTTTTCAATGAATGAAATCGCTTTACAGCAAAAATGTGAACATTTGTGAGGACTTCAAGTTTATGAAGTTCAGACATTATGGAGAAAATAGAAAATCACCAATCCGGTTCCCAAACGTTGAAGATTTATATCCTTCAATAAGGCCGTCGTAGCTTACAAACTAAATTCCATGATGAATAAATTCTTCCTGATGAAATGAAATTCCTTGATAATTCCAGGTTTTCCTTGGTACTAGACACCGACAGTTGAAGCAAATCATCTTGCAGATAACATAATCGATCATTTTTCGAGATCGCGCAGGTATCGCGGTTGGCGCGTGGGGTCAAAAAGTGGGGGCTATAAAAAATCGATGACTTTTTTTTTAAAACTTTTGGCCGCGCGTCCTCAAAAAACAGGGGGCATATAGCCCTAATTGCTCCATACACGCGCCGCCTATGGCAGCAGACTTATCAATTTCAATGAAACTATAGTTATTTAATAAACGAAAATTTGTATCATCTAAACACGTTGGCTTCATTGAAATGGGGCAGTTGCAAGGGTCTGAAATTTTGTGTTTTTTTTATAAAGAAAGTGAAAAGTACTTGATAAGCGAAGAACTAAGATCCCTTTGGTTGCTAGTGAAGTCCTATTAATACAGAGATGAGATGTGGCCCAAAATACATGGTTTTAAACGGGAACCCCGCGTAGTGACTTCACTACGCACACGATTTTTTACAACTTTACACGCAAGTATCTCCAAAACTGGAACTTTTAGGAAAAAACCAAAGGCACCAATGTTCTCAGCTCAGCAAGTACTATCATTTTATTTAAAAAAAAAAAAAAAAAAAAAACTCACAATTTTAGACTCTTGCAACTGCCCCATGGGCACGCCTGATAACAGCATAAACATTGCACAGCAATCTCAATTATTTCTCAGAAATAATCAAAAATGGCGTAAAATGGATCATCATTTACCCTACAGTGCTATAGACAGCCGGCTAATCCATATTGTCGTCACACTGGATACATAAACATTGCACAGCAATCTCAATTATTTCTCAGAAATAATCAAAAATGGCGTAAAATGGATCATCATTTACCCGACAGTGCTATAGACAGCCGGCTAATCCATATTGTCGTCACACTGGATACATAAACATTGCACAGCAATCTCAATTATTTCTCAGAAATAATCAAAAATGGCGTAAAATGGATCATCATTTACCCTACAGTGCTATAGACAGCCGGCTAATCCATATTGTCGTCACACTGGATACATAAACATTGCACAGCAATCTCAATTATTTCTCAGAAATAATCAAAAATGGCGTAAAATGGATCATCATTTACCCTACAGTGCTATAGACAGCCGGCTAATCCATATTGTCGTCACACTGGATACATAAACATTGCACAGCAATCTCAATTATTTCTCAGAAATAATCAAAAATGGCGTAAAATGGATCATCATTTACCCTACAGTGCTATAGACAGCCGGCTAATCCATATTGTCGTCACACTGGATACATAAACATTGCACAGCAATCTCAATTATTTCTCAGAAATAATCAAAAATGGCGTAAAATGGATCATCATTTGCCCTACAGTGCTATAGACAGCCGGCTAATCCATATTGTCGTCACACTGGATACAAGGAAGAAAGAGATCTTCTTATGAGAATGGTATAAAGAATAACTTACTTTGTAAAGGGTAAAGCGTATAGTATGAGAGGTGAGGGGGTATAATAAGTCATTATCAAGCAGAGAGAGTATAAGAGGGGTCTCAGTTTTCCCTTTGAAGCGAAAAGGAGGAAAACAAGGAGCATACATACATAGAGTACAAGCGTAGAGCATATCGGTTCATGAGCATCAGATTACGCTCACGTAAGTGCCGACCGCTACGAATTCTCTCGACTGTCTTTGTTCGCGGGTGCAGGCGAAGTTGCAAACCTTTCGATGCGTGTGAGGCGACTTTGAGGCGTCTCAGACATCAGTCGCTTTAGTGATACAAAGACTGACGTAAGTAACTCAGTACAACGTACAGTGCATCAAAACCATTAACATTTTAAACATAGTGACATTAAAAGTAGAAAATTTTGAAAATTTTTGAGCATAGTGATAGATCTCGTTTCAGAAGTGTAGGTCCACCTATACAATAATCTTTGAAGAATTCTCAATTTTTTCATTCGTTTAAATCAAAACAAAACTTTTGCCCACGACATATTTATTTTGCTTTTAAAGTGTTCCTTATTGAAAAGTAAACACTCGCACTCATTTTCTTTCATTGTCGTTGAGTAATATCATAATTAATGTTTACAAAATCCAAAGATTATCGGTCTCGGTGCGCCTACACTAGTACATCTGAACAACATAGAATCCTATGGAGAAAATGATAATATTATATGCATATCGTTTAATATTAGAAAATTGTGCCCAGATTAGCTATGGTGGGCAAAAACCCGTGCCTTAACAAAAAACATTTTCAGGTATGAAAGGGTTAAATCCGTGAAAATAATCGATTCCATGAAGGTCATAGTGTCTTCTCTCAAAAATCGATAAATTAACACAGGTTTAGACGGAAAACAAATGCATTGTTGTCACATTACACGAACCGGAACTTACTGTATCAAACGTGGGGTTTTCTGTCTCTGCTCTACGCCTATTTGAAAGCATGTGTTCGAAAAGAACAGAGATATGGGTAAAAAATATTCATGTATTATAGATCATACTACGCAGTATGGGGTATCAAAAAAATCACCAAGCAGCCGTATAATGCTTCGTCCAACAAGTTGCTTACTAAAACGTTTTCGATATTCAAATGCTGATTGAAAGTTATATTTGCTATTCGCTTCGACTAAAAGCGCAAAGGTATATAATGCTTAATGCGCATTAATCAAGAGAATACTGCAATAGAAACACTTCGGTGGGAACTCAAGACGACCAAGTTGCATACTACTGATTAAAACGAGGAGCAAACAAAAGTAATGAATAATGATAGTGAGTGCGAATAAACATACAACGCAGGCAGTCATGTAGACCCATGGGAGAAAAATGTGAGCAATATCTGATACTTTAGACTTTAAGTAATTAAAGCTGCGCAGAATTGCCATTTAAACTATACGGCTGGGTTGCATCTGCGCAGGAGGGCGAATCGCTTTCTAAGTGTATACTTTACACAAGCACAACCAAACGTACTATACTGTATAAGCCAGTGGCGGATCCAGCCCTCGCGAACGGGGGGGGGGCAAATTTTGAATTTTCGCCCCTAAATGACCCCTTTTTCTTGTTTCCGCTGTTGCTATACCCCTTCCTCTCCCCTCTTTTCCCACTTTTTGGGCCGAACGGGGGGGGGCGATCGCCCCCTTCGCCCCCCCCCCCCCCTGTATCCGCCAATGGTATAAGCGCCCGGAGCGATAGGAACGGTAAGTACAGCTGACGCGACGATAGCCGTGGCGACGCGACGGCTGAGAAGCGCCTTCAATTAAAAGAGATACAATTCCATGTACACAGACGCACGAATAGTTATCACACCACAAATTGTCAGAAATTCAAATCTCTTATAGCCAAAGAAGTTGTTCTCTCGTATAAATGAATATGGAAATTGGAACTTTCAAGGAAAGTATCGAGTAAACGTTCAATAACGGGGGCAATTTTTCGGAAAGAGGGGGATTCTCCCTTTCGGCCACTGCTTAGATTTCACCATGGTAACACAAGTTTAAGTGAGAAGATTGTACAGCGGAGCTTCTAGTCGGAAAAGTTGATATTATTGTTGGCCTTGGTAGTAATGACGACTGAAACGATACGGATGTTCTAAAACGACTATACAGATAGTTGGCCGAACTATAGATTACAGCTGACTCTAGAGACTAAAGTTGGCTCATTATGGCTGTAGTCACATGATCATTATAGTAGTCATGTTAAACAAGGAAACCTTGTCCACTTGAAATAATAATTTAAAAAATCCTAAAACGTTCTCAGTTCCCCCAGTTTCCCTATTTAAATCTATATAAATTATAATTATTGTCCATGTAATCGCAGTTATGTTCTCACATCATCTGAAATAAATTACTTTTCAAATTTATTTAACCTGTAAAAGGGACATTTGAACAGTCACAAATCGAACCTACGTAGAGATTTCATCATAACCAAACCCAGAGGAATCACTTTAAAAACCAATTCGGGTCGGTCGTAACCTATAATGGCTTCATTTGTTTACAGCTAAAGTTTTCAACGGTCCCATTTCAGCGAAAGTGGTATCGCTCCCTGTACATAACAACCGTGAACGTTCATCCCAAAACACGATGTTTTCAAAATACTGTCTTCACCGTGAGAACGCCCAGCTTGACGTCATCACCGTGGACAGAGAGCGGGGGAGAAGGGGGGATAGGGGGGGATGGGGGGCATTGCGCGATCTATTTCGCGTGAATAGAATTTCCGAAATCAACACTGGCGAAACGCGTGTATAAACAAACACAGGAACAGCGAATGAAACCGGTCGTACACAAAAAAGGGCCCACCGCCGAGGCTCCGACCGAATGTATTGTTGATTATACACAGTTTAACTCGACTACCTGTCACTTCTGACCAACTTCTGTCACGATGAGGAGGATGAGTCCAAAGGTAGTTTGGCAAAGGACCAAGGATTATACAAAAGGCGCAAAGGCACACCTTCCACCTCCTACCTTGAACAGGTAAGTGATAAATCAATCCTCCTGTATAGGCATCCTACTGTCTCCCAACATCAACACGGTGACGCACAATGGCTTGAAACGTAGACTATTCTGGACATCAGTATTTTTCTCTCTTTCTCCATTTTAATGCATATCTACATTAGAAAAGGATGAATGTGTAGGCTAGAGTCCCATAAGTTCTTCTTTCCTTATGAAACACGTTCACTTTTATGGAAAAAGAGAGAGAGAGGAAGATAATTTTCTACGCGAGCTAATCGTTTACTTTTACATCGGACCGAGTGACGCTATTGGTCTAGAATTGGAAAACTCCGTTGCTATGAATGGTATAACTATTATGGCTAAACCGTCCGTTTTTAACAGTTACCCATGAGTACTGAGTAGCCTTAATGAAGCTAAGTCAAACGGGAAACTTCACTATGATTACCATAGCGGAAAACGTATGGAAAATAATCGATTTTCAGAAAAATCAATGGAACCTTGAACAATCGATACTTTTGCATATTTCATAAATCTTTTCATATCCAGCAGGGAAATCAGTGCTGACGTTCCTATATAGTTAGTGGAATTTTTTTCAATTCACCGATGATTCCACCGGTTGAGAAAATATTAAACAGCTCAGTTAAGCTCATGACTGTAATGCACGAAAATCGTCGTATCTGTAATCTTTTCTCTATCGATGTAACCACTGTTGAGTTTTTAAAAGATCCGCAAGTATTTTAAAGTCATATCGACGACTCCACCGGTTGATAAAAGTTTACAGATGCGAGTATTTTCGTGTATTATATCCAGTCTTGCATGGAACTGAACTGTGTAACCTTTTCTCAACCGGTGGAATCATCACTTAATTAAAAAAATGCCATTCAATTTACACGGAACGGCAGCTCTCGGCGAAATCCTCGATTTTTAGAGTCGGTGTGCGACGATTCCTCTGGCCCGTATCCCTGTTTTCACACACTCGTCAGCTCCCTCACCAATTTGGTCTTTCTCAATTAGGACACCTCGCCTCCCCCTCTCTATCTCTTTCTCTCGTAATAAAAGGTGCTCCAATTTATCCTACCCTTTTCATCTTACTCTCCGATTGTCTTCATTGTTAATTTGAACAATTAAGAACAATCGACGAATTAAACCGATGCAGATCGGTGATCGGTGAGGAAACCGAGGAAGCCCGAAAAACGGTTCAACCGATACTCTCAGTCCCCTAAAATTTTTCCTTCTCACTCTTTTCCACCTTGACCGCATGGGCTAGAAAAGGACAGAGACAGGGGGCAGGAAAGTCACGTGATAGATCCTCTTTCCATCCTTTTTCAACACATACAATCAAACGACCAAAAAGAGTGAGAGCGAGAGAGAAAGAGAAGTTCCTACATCGACCCATGATCTATCTCCGCTTCTTGATTTCTTTCGACCATTGTTAATATTGATGTAGACTTGTGGAGACTGAAGATGTTCGCTGTCGTTTCGTTATTGTTTCACGGATGTATATCGAAACCCACTCGAATGCCCGAATTCCGACCGAGGTTTCCCACGATAATCATTAGCGTCCGCGCGTTTCTGATAGGTATCGAGCTGTTGGAAGTAGAGGCAGAGTCCGGTGTTAGGTATGCGTGCTCACTAATTTTCGGAAGGAATTTATTGAGTTGATTGGTTGGCGGCGCGGGCGTTATCGTTAAGAAGCAGCGTGCTTCAGTGTGCCGGCATAAATATGCCTACAAACAGAGGAAGAGCTGTGAGCTATCAACTTGTTGAAACGAGTGTCTGTTGTCAAGCGCTCGGTATGCTGTGTGAGACTCACAAATTTGAAAAAAAAAAAACAAAAACAAAAACAAAACAAAAATAGTAATAATAATAATCTATGCTTTTAATGTATTCCCTAAGACCCTAGACATTTCAAGGCTGAGTGGTAGGAAGTATATAGGACCTTTAATAGCGGTCAACCTTTAATGCTCATGTCAATTCATTCGAAAACAGCATAGATTTGCTCTTTATAGGTACTATAGAAATGAACAAGAGCAAAGGACCATATGTTTATGATTTCTAATTTTCTTATTCTCAGGGTGTCTAGTATTATCGATTTTTCAAATTTGTCGATTTTTTATGAGACTCATACAGCTAGATTTTTTTCAATCATGAACATGAAATCACCTTGCAGCAAAAAAGTTGGCATTTTTGGAGACTCAACCGTCACCAAGTGGAGGAAATTATAACTGTGGTCTACAGTGTTTGTGAGTGGATTTTGGAACTTACTGACGCTTTCAAAGGAGTAATTTTCAAGTGATTTTGATTAGGAATCAACCCTCCTTTACGCTGTAGCAAAAGTTACCCATTTAAAAAAATACCCATTTCTTCCTTTTGTTCTTAAGCCAATTAAGGCAATTTGTGCATCATATAAGTTGTGCACTTCTGTTGCAATGGGTGCCTAATGCCTATTAATACATATCGGTGACACTTCAAGCTCTGACGAATGCGCAGGATAGAGTATCGAAGTTCGACTTTATCACGCATGACTAGAACTTTTCGACGAAACCACGAAGTTTTATCAACGCCTAAACGTGCAAGCAACTTAAAGTTGCAGTGGGAATTGGTGCATGCGTACATGCAACTTGCGAGGTGCATGCGCGGCTGTGATTGCCGAGTCGTATGGACACACAGAATCACCTGAAACCGGTCGTCCAAGTCTGTGCGCCCGACTCCCCCCCCCTTCTCGAAGCGCGCACTGCTGCCATATCGTGCGTATTTCCCCCATGAGAAAATACAGGAAAAATCGTTCAATTTGGCAACGCTGTTTTTAAGTCTCCCCGCGAGACAGCCGTTCATCAGCCATCGCAACTGGTTTGAAGAATGCTGAGTCATTCTTGCAGCTGAAGACGGGTTGAGAGTCGCGGAACCAACGAATTCGTGATCGGTGCCACTACACCCCCCCCCCCCCCCTCCCCCCGAGTTGCCATGACAACGACGGAGATAGAGGAGACAAAGACAAGGAACGAAGGCAGAGAAGTGACGAAGGCATTAAAAGAAGGCGAAGAGGAATGGAATGGATTAGTTGAATAATTTTTCGATCGGAGCAAAAGGAATACGACAGGTTAAAATCGACCAAAAATCGTACATTTATATTTATTTAAAATCAAGCTAAAATCGAGACCGTTTACACTGAATAGGTCTTCATCAATAAATTTTGAGTGATCAAAATAATAGATGGTGAGCTCTGTTTTTGTTGATTTTGAATTAAAATCGTTTTTACATTTACACCACAAGACAATCATACACCCCCCCCCCCTCCAAAGTTTTAAATGGATTTTTCAACATTGATTATACTCTTAGTTAGGAATATTGACCTTGACCTAATGCAGTGGCGCCGCGTTTCGTCCCTTTAAACTCATGGAAAATATCGATTTGAGATAGCGTACTCAGCACCTCAAATAGTTAGGCATTTGTCAATGGTTTATTTAGCACAGAATACGATGTTGTCAAATTGCACGCGACGCCACTGACGCCTCAACTGTTGCTCATTGGTAGAGTGCGCTCACGTTTCATGCCTCATTAGTTTTTTAAAGGACAGTCAATGGCCTCAACTGATGGTCTAATATCCCTTTATATTAAAGTCACCGCTGGGCGGAAGGGAGTTCGGGATGACGCCTGGCGGGATGTCGAGGAGAATAAGGCAAAAATAGAGAAAAATGGGAAAGAAAATAGCAAAATGGAGGTGCACAGAACAGTTAACAGAAACACATGAGAACGGGCATGACAAAAGACATTTTACAGCTGGCGGTAGTGAGTAGCGTTTCAGCAATGCGCAAGCACTATGTCTTCGTCATCACCTCTTCTCAAAGAGCAAGCGTGCATCGCGAGGGCCCTTATTACGACTCGAGATCGCGAGCGCCGCAAAATCGCGATTCACGAACGTGGATCGGTTTAGAATCCTATGGATGAGCGTGGATAGGCGATCATCCAGTATATACTATACAGAGTGATCAAAAAACTATAATAACCCCCGTCTAACTTTTGAAACCGGTTGCCAAGAAGAATAAGATAGCCAAACTTATGATTCAAACACGATCTAAAGCCACTCGAAAAACAAAACTAAAAATCCCACTGGATTTAAAGTTTCAGAAACTTTAATCTGCAACCTTTCAAAAGTTAGTCAGGTGACCATCGACTTACCGGTCTCACATTATGCATGCGCTGTACAGTATCGGATCGTAAGTAGTACATACGCTAAGTCGATTGTCGTGGCAAGGGAGGGGACATTTTGCAACGTACGTTATTGCCGATTTGACCGGCGAAGCGCGGTCCACGGCACAGTAAGCGCTAAAGCGGGCGAGACGCATGCAACTTGCACTTCAAAGAGGCGCACCGTGGAATCGAAACAGAGATTTCAGGAAAAGATTATGGTTACCTGATTCATCTCTATAGATTTGAGCGTTGAGGCCTGTAAGTATACGCGTCATATATATGTAGAGAATTGGTATCTTTATTACAGTGAAAACGAGTATTCTATAGGGTCCAAAAAAATCCCATAGACAATATATTAACCGTGTACTAGTGACACTCTAAATACTTTTTCTTTTTAGCTTTCTTTAAAATTTTTCTTTTTAAATGTCATTTTTTTTTCTTTCTTGTGCTGATTTCAAATACATCCGACAAAACAGTGGAATGCAAGTCATTATTTTATCGAATGTATTCGAAATTGGAGTGGAAAGGGTCAATGGCGAAGCGTGAAATTTGGCAACAATGCACTGTCTCCATTTAAATTCACCAAAAAAGTCGAACGCTCCAGTCATCGGCGATGACCAGGCATTTCGACCTTTCTAAGGTGTTTAAATAGGGGAAAAGGAACGTTGCCAAATAGCACGCCTCGCCGCTGGAAAGGGTTAAATTAGAGTCACAAAATGCCCTCGATTTTCAAACGTATGAGAATTACTGTGTCTTAAAAAAGTGAACATTGGTCATCGGTCGACAAACTGCACCTTAACCCTTTCAGTCCACGCCCGAGTATACTCGTTTCTGCATAAGTCTGCCTCGCAATATTTCAGTTTTGTATTCACGAAGCAGTTGCGACTCCAAACTGTTAAAATTGAAAAATAATGATTATTAGATCGCCTTCAATCCATGGTATATGCAAAATCGGCACCGCTATGTAGGAATAGTTATCTACCCGCTTAATTTGACCGAATGAGATTTGATTTGTCTTCGTAACCTGGTAGTTAAAAGAATTAAACAAAACCTGAAAATCCTCACAGCCGGTTACGCAGCTCTATAGAAAAGTGTAAATTACGAAGATCGATGTGACTACAACTAATCGTGAACGGAAAAATCCTTATTTCGATACTTAGTTGCGCCGCGGCTCAGCTGAGCGGTTAAGCGTGACAAAACCACGCAAAGGCCAAGGGAATCCGCGCCTCGGCGACTGATCCAGGAGCTTTAAAAGCCCGCGAGTGAAAGTATAATACAGCGTTGCCAACTTCGCGTTTTAACATGGTCGTATGCCACTGAAACACCTCACACTGCATCACACTATCATTTTTGAACCCACAGACCCACACACAGGAGCTCTTATAAGAGAGCTTTAAGTTAGTTTCCAGAGCCGACGCGTGCAATCTGGCAACATTGCATTTGACTCAAACTCATGAAAAACATCGAACTATCGACCTTCCACGTGGGTTCAAATTGAAAGAATTGCCACGTTGCCAGATAGCATGCTTCGCCACTGTTAGTTTCGTAAGTATAACTGCTCATGTTATATATTTACTGGTTTTCATAAAATGATGTCGCTCTAAAAGAGTTTTTCCGTCACGCTTTCTCGGTTCCAATGTTAGAGCTCGTTTCAGAAGTGTAGGCGCACCTAAACCATAATCTTTGGCGAATTTTCAATTTTCATTCCTTCGAATCAAAACAAAACGCACCTCCGACTGTAAAATTTTGATTCTAAAGCGTTCCTCGACAAAAAGCCAAAACTCGGATTCATTTTTATTAATGTTCATTTTGCAACAAGAGAAATTATATTAAAAAATTCCAAAGATTACAGATCTAGGTGCGCATTCACTTCTGAAACGACCTCTAGTCAAAATATCTGTTTGGTCGAATGGTTGGGATATAGTGTTTCGAGTAATTAAGAAATTAAATGTCAAAATTGGCTGTTTGTTTTCAGCAATTGTCTTTGCCTTTAACTGGAAGGAATCGAGACTGCTGTACATGCACGTCATTCGATGGTCTATTTCTAAAGATTTGTTCGTCCTTATCAGGCGCATTCATGCATGGAGGGGCATCGAAAATGATAAAGCCACGACTCTTCGCATGCGATAATAATGACGATTATTATCAGGGCGGCAACCCTGGTTAGCAGTTATCACCTCGTCCCGTGAATCATTGCAGCAGAGTCGCTCGAGGGGGAAGTGGGAAGAAGCGTTTTGCCTACTTTAGCAGAGCAGGAGCAGAAGCGAGGCTGTCAAACTGTGCAAAAGAATGATTTAAATGTGGGAAAAGGATAATTTACAAACATTTGCTATAAAGGCATGAAAAGTACCTATAAATGCCCATTAATTTTAACGGATAAATTTAATGACGGATAAAAGAGATAATTGTCGACGAACTTGTTAATTTTAATCATGATGCACCTCAATATGTCTTTGACTCCCAAAAAAATCTTAAAGTAAAAACGTAAATAGATGTTGATCAACAAAGACACCGAAAGATTACACCGATCAGAAACTCTGTACGGTACAGTAATCTTTGCATTGGATCAAAACACGACAACGGCAGTTAGAATGTAAACAAATATATGCGAAATCGCATCCAATGGCGGCGCCCATAGTTTCGCTTCTCATCTAGAGTCCCTATATGTAGAGAGTTAAGACAAGAGGGTAGTCAACCTCTGAATGGTTAATGAGTTTTAGGCTCTAAGGACGCCACCATTGGATACGATTTGCACGTGTTTACGTATTCTTGCTTACAAACGAAGGGGTCCAACGGTATTTTAAGGATAAAAGAGTTAATTATGGACTAAGTTGTTGGTTTTAATCATGATGCACCTCAAGAATGTCCTATAGTTCCCAAAAGAATCTTTAAAAGTGTAAATAGGTGCCGATCAACAAAGGCAGTGAAAGATTACACCGTCAGAAACTCTACCGACCAGTAATCTTTGCATTGAACCGAAACACAAGAACGGTCCTCAGAATGTAAACAAAATGTGCAAAAACGCATCCAATGGTTTCGTTTGTCTTAACTCTCTACATACAGGGTACATGGACTCTAATTTCCGACGATGCATATGTATAGCAAGCTAATTTTAACGAACATTTGGCAACGATGCAACGATTGCACCAGCATCGAGCATCGACCACTTGCGAGGAATCGCGCTAAATGCTACTGGAGACTCCACTCGCGACTTCGCGAGTGGCTCGGTTGCAGGAGACTCGCCCCTCATGCGGATTCTCATTATTTCATCATCGGCTCCTTAGTCCTTATACCATACTAGCCTAGAGCCCCCCCACCACCTCCCTTGCGAAGAACTTGCAAGTTTTCGCACCTTCGAGCAGAGTTGAGTTACAGAAACACTACGTCCATAAATACATACAGATACACCCGAGCCCTAATTAAGTCGGGGGAATGACTCCTTCGTTTCACAGCACGCAATAGATAAGTACCTACTTACTTTTCACCTATTCGCAACTTCACTGAGTAGAGATGTGTAATAATATTATAAAATAAGCGCAGCAGCGCCAATGGAAGCAATCATTATTTGGGTGATCCCTCTGAGGAGTCTGAGGCTATATAAATCTATAGCGAAATGCGAATGATTTTAAGTGACATCATCATGCCATCCAATAAGTACGGAATATTGCGGCTATAATTGGACTCATTTATACTAAAGGCTTCTACTCCACGCGACTTTAGACGTTGACATTTTCACTTGACTTTAATATTATTATCAAGTTAGACCTAGTGAAAAGAATTTCTTAAAACTTCTAGAAACTTTCTTTCTCTACTTTGAGTTTTGGTCCTGAAAATATGAAGCAATTTTATCAACATATTATTTTTTAGGGAACTAAGCAGTCGGGAGTAAATGGCAACGTCGGAATACAAGTTAGTAGGTCTGTTTATAGTATACAAGCGTCCAATTCAACGGGTTAATGCCTTAAAATTCAGTAAAAAATTTCTCGTTGAAAGGAACCAAATGATTACATCATAATTATATATGAACGAAAATCAAGCAGATAACTTCAACTCGACCGATGGAGCTGTGTGCTCACTTATTAGCAGGGACATCGACGCGTGGCCAGGCCAGGGATAAGCAATTTGAAACTCGCGCTTAAAGTTGAGCAGAGTGGTGAATTGTTAGTTGCGTTCTGCAATTATTGCATACCTTAGCTTAGCCAGCCGCGCCAAATGTGCCATGAAATAGAGTCCCTATACGTAGAGAGTTAAGACAAGAGAAATCATGGGCGCCGCCATTGGATGCGATTTTGCACATTTGTTTACATTCTGAGGCCGTTGTTGTGTTTTGCTGTACAGCAAAGATTACAGTTCCGCTAAGTTTGAAACGATGTAATCTTTCCCTGCTTTTGTTGATCGACATGTATTAACGCTTTTTAATGATTCTTTTGAGATTTATGGACATTCTTGTGGTGCATTATGATTCAAATTAACAGATTCGTCGCAAATTAACTATTTTATCTGTAAAAGACCGTTGGTAAACAAAACAAAAGTGCAAATCGCATCCAATGGCGGCGTCCGTAGAGCCTAAAATTCATCGACCAATCAGAAGTTGACAACTCTCTTGTCTTAACTCTCTACATATAGGGACTCTACCATGAAACGCTAAAGTTTCAGCAGTCAAGAATTCGAGGTAAGTGGCGGGCGAATCTTCGTGTAATCAAAGCAACCTTCTGAGCTTCGCGTGAATTCTTAACCGTCAAAACTTTGGCGTTTGCTAGTAGCTAGTATATCAAAGTTGAAAGCCTGCATCCTACAATATCCCATGTACTTAGGGTTTCCATTCTTGAAAATGATCAAATATTTAGGTAATAAAAAATAACTATTTATTGTCTTTCAAATGTGGGCAAACTAGGTAGAGGTAGTTTCAGAAGTGTAGGCGGACCTAGACCGATAATCTTTGGAATTTGTCAACATTATTTCTGATATTACTCAATGAAAATGAATAAAAATGAAATTGAGTGTTCACTTTTCAATGAGGAAAACTTTAAATACAAAATAATAAAGTCAGGGGCTAATTCGGCATTGATTTGAAGGAATAAAAAATGAAAATTTGCCAAAGATTATGGTTTTGGTTCGCCTACACTTCTGAAACGAGCTCTACCCGCCTAGATATCATATAATTGATGCATGTTAAATCAATTTACTAACGAAATGTGTACACTGTTACGAAACAGATGACGCATTTTACGTGCATTCTTATGAAATCTCAAGGTTGAAATTTTTCTGATAAAAGCCGCGGAGAAACGAATCTTCTAGTAAGTATGACCTTGCATGAGCAAAATTGGAAAAAAGATCAAATGGTCTTGAATCGACGCATGAACGCATGAATTTTATTAATAAAGTCCCGATCTTAAAGACTAATGGCGGATTTTTGAGTAATGCCGGAGTAACACACACATGCATGTTTACATTCGTGGTAGTATGCATTCAGTTGAAATTAATCAGCTCAAGACTCGAAAAAAAGTAAAATAATAACTCTGTAAAAACCGATGATTCTCATTTGCATTTCTTTCACAAAAGTAGGTAATAATACTTCTCCTTTTTCTCATTTGAGAATTGAGACTCGTTGGAAGTGACGCAAAATACCCATGTAGGGCAGAAAAAAAAAGTAAGAACAACGGATTAAGTCGCGATTTTGTACCGCTTCATGGTGATTGAGCATCTGAACAAGTTACTTAGCTTACAAGTTCAAAGAAATCTCTTTTTTATTGGCAAACGCGAAAAAGGACATCATGCTTTTTATTGAGGTTGAATCAAGCATTCTAATTGAGTTTAAAGCAATGAGAAAATAAATTAAGAGCTTGGCAAAGAAAACAGTCGGGGGGAGAAAAACGTGTTCGTAGCGATGTTGCCATAAACAATTAAAAATCGTCAAATTAGTCTTTCGATTAAGTGCTCTAAATGAGACATTACCACCTTGAGTATGGCCTCATTACTTTAATTTAGAACTTATGAATTCAAGGAAAAAGATATGCGGCAGCCCATGACATGCATAAATCAGAAAGGTACTCGACTTAAAACGTGTTGACGATGCAGATAATTAGTTGGGTTAGATTATTCAGAAAACGTTGACAAGAAAAGAGGACCAGTTTAAGAGGGGAAAAATCAGACAAAACCTCAAAAAATAACGGATAAGTTTTGCCAAGTTTGTCTTTCATTTCATCAGCTAGTTTTCAATGACACATGTGAATAATTAAAGCTGCCTTAAGCGAGAGGATAGGTATGTAAGTACAATATCGCGAACTATGTAGTAATAAAAATCTCCCGATGGCAACGTAATATAGCGACGCGCGATGCGACGGTAAAGGATGCACGATGAGTTGCATCACGTCGGATTGAAGGAATTTTTAATATAAACACAAATGCTTCTTTTCCCTCTGCGAAGCTGAGCGATCGTAATCATGCATCAGGTGGATGTATGGACCGAAACTAAATCGATAGGCGTTATCAAAAAGGGGGATTGGTAAACTATTGAGCCACTGATGAACACTTATGCGCTTTAAAATGTCAATTTATTTTGCCCTGTGTCAGGAGCAAATACAGTGCAAAGAAATGAAAGAAGATGATAATAGCCATCCTATAGTGATGCAATTTGTTCACGTATTTTCTTACATTTTAGTTGATATCTCAGCATTCATTCATGTTTATATTAAGGGGGCTGGGGGCTTGAGGGGGGGGGCACAAGCAAGCAATACAGAAAATCCAACCGACGAAATTTGACGGTAAAACTAAGAAACAAATAGGAGACTCCGATGCTTTGCTGACCATTGACAAGTCAGACCATTTCGGCGATTTGTTATAAAAAGCAACAGACCAACAGATTCGTCACCCGTTTAATTGTAGGACCCAATCGTTTAAGAAGTCGTTATACAAAAACATTTAGGAAAAAGTGGTGTTGTTCCCACCTTTCTCACAATAAAATTGCGAAAAACCGATTCATTTCTCGTAATTGAAGAAGAGAAAAAAATCGGCGTTAAAACATCAAATCGATTTTTTCTCTAAGTCTTCCCAAGTAAATATAGCAGAGATCGGCATCTATATCTTTCACAGAGTGTTGTTACGACAATAATACGAAAGCAGAGTAAAAAAATTGAAGAAAATACTGTGTAGGTAATTGCTTTTTTTTCTTATATATATATAAAAAAACAACAAATAAATAAACTTTGGTACTCACGTCTGGTGTTGTTGAAATTGGAGTCGATCTATCTTTGCTAGGGGTTGGGGTAACATTGTTTATCACTGACGGCGGAGTTCCAGGGTGTTTCTGAGGCGAAAGTCGGGACGGAAAACTCAAAGTTTTCGTCCACTGTGAAAAACCACGCACCATTGTGAATTTTTAAATCCTTCGGCGCGAAACAAATTTGAAGAACGAAACAGTTCGGCAAACAACAATAATACGAATTCCACAAAAACTGATGATCAAGCGAACGTTCACAATTTCAGAACAAAAAGCCGAAAAAACAGTTAACACAAGAGATAACTGATAAAAGCAGAACATTAATCGTAAACAACGGGCAAAAACAAACAAACAAGTTTCACATTTCCCGAAATCGTTTTTTTTAAACACAACGTCCAAGTTCTTAAAACGTAAGATCACAACAAGAAAAACGGAGAAAATTTCCCGAGGAAAAACTATCGAACAGAGCGCGCGCTGATACGAGAACCTTCGTGGACCTATCGGAAGAAATCACTGATAGACACTGAATCTGAGAGACAAGATTCCCGGGCGAGCGTCAAGGAACGAATGAGCTGGTAAACAGGTTCAAACATGCCAGCGAGGTGCAAGGAGTAAGAACACCAGTGGATTGGCTCAGCCAGCCGCCCGCGTCCCCAACCCGCTCGCGTCATCCCAAAGCCAGTCGAAGCGTATTTTGTCGAATCGAATCGAAGCAAGCCGAGCGCACACACACAAACATCCACACTCACAGAAGAGTCCGGAGCAGCTCCCTTTTCCCCTCCCCCTCTCCCACCGCACTTAAAACCTTCTTCTTAACGGCCTCATACGACCTTGCCCGATGCCGCGACCATGGCGCGACACAACCCGCCTCGCCTCTGCCCTCTTGGCTGCTTAGTTGTAGCCCCCCCCCCCCCCCCCCCGTACCAAATACCGCTTAACTGCAACACCACCGCGGTGCAGCCTGCAACCTCCCGTCCGCTTGGAAAGTGGAGACAATGATCTTTATTGTTTGGAACTGATTTAGCGTTAGAACCAGAATCTTCGACCTTTGAACTTTGTATTTTCAGATATATAGGTTCCACTTCAAATTCTAGGATGTAAAACAGTGATATGACGTATGCTTATTTTTCGATGTGAAGGGTGTGGGAGAGTGTTAATGTGGTACTACTTTGATCGGTCAGTGCCAACTGCCAGTGGACATATCCAAGAGTCTTTGAACACTGAACCGCTTTAGAATCATTTAACCCTTTCAATACCACACCGGATTACAGTCGTTTCTGTGACTTTATCGATCTGCCTAAAACAATTTCATTTGTATTCACAATAATTGCCATTCCAAATTGTTTACATTTAAAAAGTAATATTTGCTGGAGCGCCTTCAATCCATGGTGTATGCAAAACCAGCACGGCGGCGTAGGAATATTTAACTAGTTACTTAATTTAAGCGAGCGAACTTTGAATTGTCTTCGCAACTGTCAGAGGAAGGGTTAAAGGGACCCTACAGCTGGCTATAGTCTTCAAGGGAGGCTGTTTACTGGTTAGTGTAGCAATGCTGATAGACAAATGACATAGGCTCGCAAAAGGTGAAACATTATCAAGTTGATGATTGAGGGATCGGGGCTAAAAAGCTAGCGATGAGAAGTGATGAATGAGGCAGTTGCAATCTGAAATTACGGTGTGTTTTTTAATAAATAAAATGATAGTACTTGATGAGCTGAGAACGATGATGTCTTTGGTTTTTTCCCTTTTCGGTGCCCCGGTTTTGGAGGTTGACACGTGTAAAAAGGTGAAAAATCGTGAGTGTAGTGTGTAGTGACGTCACCGCACGCGAAATCCCCATTTAAAACAATGTATATTGAGCCAAAATCTCATCTCCGGAACAATGGGACTTAATTAGAAACAAAGGCATCTTTCAGCTCATCAAGTACTTTCATTTTCTTTATAAAAAACACAACATTTCAGACTCTTGTAACTGCCCCATTGAAAGATCGAAACAATCGTAGTGTCAGTAAATTGAAAGCCGAACGAATCGGTGTATTCATTAGTAAAGCTGAGTTGCTCATCTTTTCGACTGTATGCGAGATGAGTCGCATGCTGATTTTATTCCAACTATCATTTTTTTTTTTTTTTTTTTTTTTTTTTACGACTGTCTCCTAAACTAACGGAGCATATTTTGACGTCAAACTATCCTCCACGGGACAGAAAAAAATAAAAAAATAAATAAATATAAACTTAAAATTATTCGTTAGTTCTTTCCACGCGAATTGTCACTCGTGCAATCTGACAACATCGTATTTTGTTAATTTAAATCCGCATCAAAAAGGTCCATATAATGCGAAGATGTTCTCAGTGCACCGAATAGTTCGTATTTTTTATAGGTCTAGATTACACGCAACACCAACTTATAAAAAATGCTGATTTGGACATCAATGCTCCACATTCCACAATAGCGATCATGTCAAAAGAAACCATAGTGCATCGAACGGCCTTGCATATTATTGCGGACAAACCTCGTGGAAACCTCTTTAATAAAACAGCAAATAATAATGTCTCATAAACCTTTTAAGAAAGTTAGTGCCTGCTTCATTTCAATTAGAAAGCGCCTTCAATTAATAATGTATGCAAAAACCGATCCGTTAGGCAGGAATAGTTAACTATCTGGACTTTCGTGCAATAGTTTACTTCTCGTTGAATTACGGCACCTTCAATTAGTGCCTTATGCAAAAAGACATTTGTTGCGTAGGAACAGTTGACTCTATTAAACGGCTTGAAGCTTGAAGGTATAAAAATGGTACACACATAGCTAACGTTCTACCTAGAAAAAGCGCCTCCAAAACGAGTCACGCTTGCGGATCCAAGAAATTGCCCTTCTCTCTCCATATCTATTTAAACGCATCATGTGCCAGAAAAGGACAGAAGAGAGGGCAAAAATCACGTGACTGCCCCTATACTCTGCCCTTTTCTAACACATGCATTCTAATGCGGGGAAGGAGAGAGGAAGACAAATTTCTGGATTCGCCAGTGACGCGTCAATAGTTTTCGGTGCAGTTCTCCGTCCTCGAACTCATTCCTTACGGTATAAATGATGCATTTATAAGCTGCACGAAAACCTCAAGTTTTCACAAGATACCTTAAGTTTAAGGTATATCTTGTGAAAGATTATGAGGTTTTGATTCAAAATAGCCCTTTCTGTCGCGAATTATGAAAGAAGTGTCACTGTAATGTGAAACCTATACCATATTGAATTGAACCTATTTCTCATATGATTTCATGTGTGAGTCAATTTTTCCGAATCTCCATAAGGATCCATGTAAAATGGTTTTCCATTATAATGGACACTGTGACGGAAAGGGTTAGTATTTCCACTAGGACAGTATTTCTGCAAGGCAATACATTGACCCCTTATTTTATGAACAAGCAGTAACTTCAGCTTCAGGTGCGGTTCTCTCAAAATCAGGATTTATTGTATCAGGGTATCAAAAATTGTTTTAACTCATCTTGGATAGTTTTGATAATGACCCCCCCCCCCCTTTACAACCTCAAGCAACAAAAAATAAAGCCATCTAAGCTAAAATGCCTCATAAATTCTCAAATGTGCCCTTTGAAGAGATCAGCACGAGCAGTCTTAGATAATTAAGAAATCTAATTACAAGCGCATGTACTTAATGCAAATTTTGGCTTGGATGATTTCAGTTAAAGCCCACCCCCCCCCCCCCCCCCAAAAAAAAACAAGACGTGTGCTCACATCCACGAGAGGAACGTATAAAAACCAACAAGACCAGAAAATTAAATTTCTTGTCAACAGCACATACCTGATACCTGATGTTTTTTGAGCTCTTACGCGAATTATAATGAGCAACACAAATAACTGGAAATAAAGATAATGAAATATAATGAAATAATCGAGGGGGCAAAAAATTGTTTTAATGCATTATAGTGTCGCATAAAAAATTAAATCGTGCTTATACCAACTTTGCCGCTCAACCCGTTAAAAACCTCTAATTTGATAATGATAATTCGATTTTTCCGTCGATCATTTCTCAAGAGCTGAGGGGTAAAGTGGACTGGGAAACCATCAAGTCACGACTTTCAAATTCGCGGCTAATGCATAGTTAATTGCGCACCGTTTAGAAGTCTAAAAAAATCCGGACGAATTCCAGAGATGAGTCTTTTGCATTGGCACTGCGCATAAATCAAGTGTAATGGATATGCGAAAAACGGCGCTGCGAGGAAGGGGTGAGGAGGGGGAGGGGGTAATATATGGACTCTCGGGTCGGCGTGGAACTCCTTGGAATTGAGCAGGTTCGAACATGTTACGCCGAGGATTGGATGCTGCACAGAGGAGAATACAGGGTAGGACATAAGTTAATAAGCATTCTCCTCTCCATGTATCTTGGATCTCAATTTAATGATTAATCTCTGATTTCCATCCTTACCCCTAGTTTATTTGGTCAGGAAAGGTCATATTTTCTTCATAACGTTATAGGTCCACCGGATCGATTAATTTTTTTCTCTCTAAATATAAAATGTTTTATTTTGAAAAATCAAAGCCACGCGCCCTAGAAAAATGTTTGTTATAAATGTCGACCGAAAAAATCGAATTGGAAAGAAAATGAAACCATAAAATTGAAAGTAAGGATGAAGTCTAGAGCAATCCAAGCAAATTTATACATGCTCAAAATGTATTGCAAAGCGCTGCAAACTTTCGATGTTTGATTCCGATGTGGGCCCACAATTATGATTTCATGAATTTTTTTGATAAAATAGGAATTTATTCATCTTCGACGGCATGCAGGTCTGATTTTTTTCAAAATTAAGCCCCGAATCATCCGAAACATTATCAATCGGTCTTTGGAAATAAAACCCCTGGAGGTTACGTTGTCGGAGTAACACTCTGTCTGATTAAGGTTTGTAGGATCAAAACTGGGTTGATCTACTTTTCTCAAACTTTGGAAAACAAGTTGAAATTGTATCGTTTGCCATTTTGTTGTATTTTGTTCGTTTGTTCGTTGCATTTCTTTCCGACCAAAACAAACAGAAAGTTGAAAGCTGAAAATGAGCACGATCATAATCGCGACATTCCGTTAAGTTTTGGTTCGGAGAAATCTACCATGCACTAAACTATGACCAAAAGAGCTCCTGCTTTTTGGATCCAGCATGTTGGATGCAGCTTCGATCCAATACGCTTCAATTATAACAATTATAAAGTGATACTCTGCAGTTGACGTAGAATTAATTTGTGCCTCAAGTATAAACCGGTGCATGTTGATCAAATGTTTTTCAGAAGAGCGATCTACATTCCACATAGTCCTTAAATTTCGTGAAATTTAAAAATAACTGTGGACCCACCAAGTTCAAAATCTAACCAAACAAATCTTTTAAAATAGAATAATATCAAGATTATTCGCCCAAAAAGGTAAGCAAAAAAAAAAAAAAAAAAGGAGAGATTTGTCTATGGTTTGTATGATTAAGGTTGTCGGAAACTGCATCTCTTTATCTACGTTTGCAAACAAGAGAGAGGAGGAGCATTACTTTTCCCCCACCCTGTACTCGGTAGAGAATCCATTGTCTGAGTGCATTGTGATCTGTCTGTTTGTCTTGTCTTGTCTCGTCGTTCGGACCTTGGTCACACTCACCCAGGTTCAATGGCTTCGAAAAATACGCGAGGATCAATACTTCGGCGAAGTTATTTATTTACTTTTTTCCCTCCGAAGGAAAGAAAGGAATAGATAGGAGAAAAAAAGGCGCATATTTCTACTTACGCGATCGGATTTGCGAGTCTGTGACCTTGATAAATAGGCGCATCGATCTGCCCCTCCTAATCCCCTGCGCCCTGTCTTTGCCCACGCGGATCAAGTCAAGCCACACAACTTGCAATTATTAATTGCAGTCTTATTCGAAAAATTTACATTGTTATGGAGCTAAATTAATTTTATCAAAAATAATCGTTTTATTAGAAGTGGCGGAAGCCGCCAGCCGCCCAGCAGGACGATAAAAAACTTCAACGTTTAACCGATCGGAATCTCTCTCTCTCTCTCTCTCTCTCTCTCTCTCTCTCTCTCTCACACACACACACACACACACACACACTCTCTCTCTCTCTTTCCCTCTCTCTCTCTCTCTCTCTCTCTCTCTCTCTCTCTCTTTCCCTCGCTCGCTCTCTCTCTCCCTCTCTCTCTCTCCCTCTCTCTCTCTCTCTTTCTCTCTTTCTTTCCCTCGCTCTCTCTCTCTCCCTCCTTCGCTCTCTCTCTCTCTCCCTCCCTCTCTCCCTCTCACCCTCTCTCCCTCACCCTCTCTCTCACTTTCTCTCTCTCTCTCTCTCTGCCTATATTTGACTGCATGCGTTAGACTGCATGGGCTGAAGCCACGTGACGAAGCCATAGCTCCATCCTTTTTGAACATATGTGTTCAAATAGGCAAAGAGAGAAAGAGAGAGAGAGAGAGAGAGAGAGAGGGAGAGAGGGAGAGAGAGAGAGAGAGAGAGAGAGAGAGAGAGAGACAAATTCCTGGCTACGGCTATGGTTAAGAATTAAGACAATCTATGAGTGACGCTATTGGTCAAGCATTTGTATAAGACTTGGCTGTTGCTATGGAAACCGTCAAGTTCTCCGTTTGCTACAGCTTTATAAAAGCTCCTCAAAGGTAGCTGCTATAAAAACTAGCAATTTAACGATGGTTACCATAGCAACCACAGTCAATTCTCCTGAAATACATAAACACCAAAATACTGTATAATTTGCAATTTAACGATGGTTACCATAGCAACCACAGTCAATTCTCCTGAAATACATAAACACCAAAATACCGTATAATTTGCGTGCAAAGGATTCAAATCCAGATCCACGCACACTGATACCTTCCAAGCCTTCAGTCGCGGATCCATCAGTTTTCTACGGCAGTTAATTTTCGAGGAAAATAGAAAAAAAAAAAAAAATGTAATGATAACAACGATTGAAACTCAAGGTCAACCTCGCCGTGACGAAGAAGAATTTCATTACTATTTCTGTATCATCTCGGAAATCGGAAATAGCTCAGGAATTCAATTCATTGACATCATAAAGCGCAACGCCGGCCGTTTAGAGTTCATCGATCAAGACCTTGAGCGTAAGATTCCACAGATCAAGTGCACGGATAGTCGGATACAGAGGAAGGAGGGGAGGGGGTGGGGGTGGGGGGTGTCGGAGGAATTGTCAAGCTGCGAATGCAACGAGATCGGATTCGGGTCGTATATAGACCCAACCGGTGCTCGATGCTCCGTGCACAATGGTCTGAGTTCGTAAAAAAAAACTGGCTAAAAACCAGAGCAGTGGCGAATCATGAAAGTTGGAATCACTGTTTTTCCATTTAAATTCACCAAAAAAGTCGAACGCTTCAGTCATCGGCGATGTCCAGGCATTTCGACCTCTCTGATGTGTTTAAATGAGGAAAAAGAAACGTTGCCAAATCGCACGCCTCGCCGGACTGAACCAGAGGCTAAATTTCTCATCAATTTATCATTTATGCTGGGTGTCAATTAAAAATTGAGCCTGGCCAAAATGCTCAGTTTGTTACGCCTATTCGATTGTTGTATCACTCAATAGGGTCGTCTCCCGGAATTTTTCAGATAGCTCTCCATGGGGGCCAAAAACGTTGAAAATGTTCGGGGGCTGTAAAACCAAACTTCGACTGAATGTTTGCTTTGGTTGATTTTTTTTCTGACGAGGGCTTGCTTTTTAGGGTATTTCAGTTGAATTATTTTTTAAACTCCGACTTTTCAAAGAGGAGTAATGATTTTTTTTTGAAAATTGGCCCCAATACCTTCGATACTACATCGAAAACGAAAAACGATATTGACCCTCAGTTTGTACCATAAAAGTCTTAGAATTCTACCCTCTTTTTGATTATTATATAAAAAATGGGGGTCCCTATTTAAAGTTTTGGATTTAGGGAGGTGGTACCCCCCTGGGGGCCCTACAGAGAGGGGCCCCCACATCGATTACTCCCTAAAAAGATGTCCTCCTCAAAATAATTGAACACGTGTTTCAGCGTTTTTCGAAATTCGCGGGAGCCATTCTCGAGGTATTTGGCCTGGCTCCTTTTTTAATTGACATACCCTGTATAATCTCTCAAAACCAACTTTAATAACAAAAACACACGTGAGCTGAAATTCACACATGAAAATGTGGCTGAAAAGTTTTAAAATTAAGCTTGAAAGGTCGAAAACTATGATTTTTGTCAATAACCTTTTTCAGTAATTTTTGGCTACATTTTTTTATAATTTAGACACTGGTGCGGTGCTCGGTGCGTAGAGCGCAATGAGTCTTCAACTGGAACACGCGATAACAAAGCGTGCAAGAAGTGCAACGCGCATTCCTTCGCATTCCTGTATCCCTTCGTTTATTTTCCCAGCTTAAATGCGCAGAGCTCGTCACAATCGCCGTCGCGCCGATTAAGCATTATGCAACCCGCATTACTGAGGGTGCACCGACCTATATCCACTATTATACATAGGTATGTACACCGATTACCGGAGCGTCTCGCGACAACCATCACCATCGCGCTGCGCGCGCAGCCGCGATAGCGCGTCTTACCAGAAATGAGGAATGTGCAATGCTCGCTCATTCACACATAGTCACACGCCTCTTCTAACACCCCCCCCCCCCCCCCCCCCCCACGCCACTCCAACCTCCTCCTCCCTCACTACCACTTCGCCCTACCACCGCCACCGACGACTTAAAAGTATCCCACCCTTGATCCGTGTTCGCGCTTTGAAAGGAGTATGAAGTATCGAATGACAGGTGATATCGAAAATATGTCTCAGTCGGCATAGTTATAAAAATACCATTATGTAATATGTGATGGAGGAGTTGTCAAAAAAATAAAAAAAAATAAATAAAAAAAAATAAAAAAAAAAGTGAAGAGACAACTCGAGGAAGCATCTTGCTCCTGCTATCCTTTAGGTATTCGAGTCACTGGTGGATCCAGGAATTTATCCTTCTCTCTCTTTCTTCATTAGAACGCGTGTGTTAGAAAAGGATTGATCAGGAGCTGTCATGTGATTTTCGCCCCCTCATCTATCCTTTTCAAACACATGCGTTCAAATGGGAAAAGAGAGAGAAGGACGATTTCGTGGATCCGCTAGGGGTATTCGAGTATCCCATCCCCGAACGTTAATTTTCAATCGAAACTTCTTTTGTGAGTCATTTGGATTGGAGAGGATCCCCTGACACCTACCTTTTCTCTCTTCTGTTTTCTATACGGAGCGCGCGGGACGAATATCTAATGAGAAATCAAATATCTTCAACCCGTAAGAATGTCTTCGAGAAAGACTTAAAGGGTGTCACAAAGCTTACGGCCGAAAAAGAAAAAAGAGAAAAAAAATATGGGGGAAAAGAATCCTCGCATTCTTATACGTGACAGTCGAGTATTATGAGAAAGAGTGTTTAGGAATTTAGGTAGGTCATTTACACTGAATCTCTCGTGGTAGTCACGAGATTAAATCATCGTTCAGTATGTTCCTAATTGCCGTCTCATTTGTCAGGGGATCTTGACAGACCGCAGGAGTGTTTGAGGTTCGAACGTCTTGATTCTTTGGCGCAAAAAAGTTTCGATGGGCTCAAATTTATAGTACCTACCTCAGGAATTCAGAACTTTATTTCTATATGAACTAAATGCAAGAAAAATTTCCAGTAGCACCGCGCTTTGTTTTTTGTCAGTTAAGACCCAACGAAAAAATGGAAACAACCACCAATTCAACCTGTTGCGTGAGTTTAAATGGACACCATGAAACGTCACCTATAATTCCACGTTTTGTCACTGGAAACTGAAGCAGATCTAGAGACAACGTATATAAACAATAAACATCAGTTAGGGACGCATGGTGAAAAGCTCGCCTTTATTATCAATTTAGGCGGTTGGGGCACATGTCATAGGGTGCACGGAAAGTAAATCTGCTAACTACACTATTCTCTTGAAATTATGTTGAAAAATATTACCCTTCGATGGTGTCTACTTTGCGCAGCGATTTGGATGGTTAGTCCAAGTGGTTAGTCCATTGGCGGATCCAGCCCTCGCGAACGGGGGGGCGAACTTGGGATTTTCGCCTCCCGGAGACCCCCTTTTCCTTTTTTCTCTCTTCCTTTCCCATTTCCTCCTCCCTCTTTTCCCCCTTTTTTGGCCGAACGTGGGGGGGGCGATCGCCCCCTTCGCCCCCCCCTGTATCCGCCAATGGGTTAGTCCAATGTCCAAGGTAAGTACCTTGAACATTCCGGTATTATTTACAAACATGCGGTTAATGTTCATAATTCATACGATTAATATTCACGAGCAGATTCTTAGTTATATTTTTATCGTCCAAATCGCTACACTTTATAGACACTATCGAAGGGTTAAATTTACGCACTTCCACTTATTTCAATTTGGCTTGTTGAGCAGTATGCGTTGTTTATGTCTATGTAGATGATACTGTTGTGCAACGTAACTCGTAACAGTTGAATAAATGTCAAGGATTTTCATAAATAATTGCACGAATTTATGCAGAAGGGAGCCAACTTTTCTGTTTTGTGCAGAAACTCATTCAAACTGCTGTGGGTTTCATATGTAATTGGCTTCCTTCTGCATGTGACGTAGACTTCGACCAATTATAACGTTTTACTTGGATAGCTTTCAACCTTTGAATAATGTAGATCCACCTTGTTCTCTGTCAGTACGGAGAAAGTGACAAATCAAGCCCCCATATAGTGTACAGCCAGGAGCAATAAGAATATCAGTCGACTACATAGATTTTGGCTTAGGTAGGCCACCTGCAATGCTCATATTTATTTATATAAGTATTGCGGGTAGCCTACCACTAGGAGTCTTCTGACATTCATTTTGTCTCACTCTCAATGTTTATTCATTGTGATAAGTACAGTCGGGGACAAAAATAATGTCAGTCAGCTCCTTAGATTTTGGCTTAGGTAGGCCACCTGCAATGCTCATATTTATTTATATAAGTATTGCGGGTAGCCTACCACGAGGAGTCTTCTGATATTCATTTTGTCTCACTCTCAATGTTTATTCATTGTGATAAGTACAGTCGGGGACAAAAATAATGTCAGTCAGCTCCTTAGATTTTGACTTAGGTAGGCCACCTGCAATGCTCATATTTATTTTTATAAGTATTGCGGGTAGCCTACCACTAGGTGTCTTCAGACATTCATTTTGTCCCCAACTGTACCGATGCAAGTATCCCAATTCAAGGAATCGTCTGACATTCCTTTTTCCCTGGTAGCTGTAAAGTGGCGACTCGTGCAACATTGCAAACATCCCCCCCCCCCGCCCCCCTTTGAATCTATAAGTAGCAATCGATTGTCGCTAAAGCAGCGCTTCACTACTGAATCGATTGTTTTCCGTAGAATCAAATAAAGCGAAAGCATTGCTGCCAAATGTCACCAGCCCCCTCTGATTTCGTCAACGTCACGTCTTAAATAAAAAATTTACAAAATTGACGATTGATTGAAATGAAAACAGATCCAAGCATCGATGAACGTCAATTTAACGAGCAATCGTATCAATCGTGTCCTTAAACAAATCCATCCATCCATCGCGAACACATTGGATCGTTCCATTTTGTGCGACATTCAATTATTTTTAGTGCCTGAAGTTTTTTTTTTTTTTTTTTTTTTTTTTTTTTTTTTTTTTTTTTTTTTTTTTTAAGGATTTCACTTCCAACCATTGATCCACAACCTCGTCACCCTATGCGAGAAGATTTCTTCATGCCAGATCTATTATAGTTTTTTTTCAAGTTCCTTCAGGGTGCATCTCACATCTCCCATCCTCAAGTCCTCAAAGAAGCGGGGAGGGGCTTCAACATGCGTCAGATTGAAGATGAGCCAACGCACAATACATTAACAATCGTCTTATTGTTTGGACGCACAATAATTATGTATCACGGAGAGTTTTTTTCTTTCTTCCGAGAGTAGCTCGCGATATAAAGAGGTAGGGTCGTAATGAGGGGGGAGGGGGGAGAGGAGAAGAAGCTCTCAATCAGCTAGCGCGGTGGGGTATTTCCTTCCGTTCTGTCGCTTTAATTCACTGACTGCACGTGGATTGTGAGCTGTGAATGATAGAGGGAGGGATAGTGATGGGGGTGAGGGTGGGGGGGGGGGGTGTCACACGAGACGTTGAAATGCATTTCGGCGTCGCGTCGTTGTTGTAATAGGCAGGCATATGACGAGCATCAACCAAAAGTAGGGGCCCTGAGGCACAGGTACCCTGCATACCGCAGGCATCAGGCAAAGACTTGCGAAGACGAACAAGAGCGGACGTCGCCTATATTCTGCAGGCATATGTTCCTTCGCAGGATGGCACAGCGTACAGTGAGCGTTTTTAACCGCTTGTATAAGGATACAGTCCCTTAACTGCGAAACATTTGAGTCCCAATTTGTAGAGAGTTAAAACCGAGTAAGTATATCCCTGGCAAAAATGGTCCATACAGATCCATAAGGTCCATAAACAATTCCCTATACAGAGTATGGATATTTATGGATATCGTATGGGTATACCTGTTGATATCCTTACAGATCCATACATATCCATATGGCTTCATACATATTCATACTCAGAATAGGGAATTGTTTATGGACCTTATGGACCTGTCAGGACCATTTTTTCCAGGGATACACTCGATTTTGTGACTAGATTTACCTCACACAATTTCAGTTTTGAATTTACAATAATTTCGATTCCAAACTGTTAATATTTGAAAACCAATGTTTCTTCGAGCCCCTTCAAACAATTGTGTATGCAAAATCAGCACCGTGTCTTTTTGGTACATTTATCACCCACTTACTTTGACCAAATGAGAAATGAATATAGTCTTCGTAACCTGATAGTTACAGGGTTAAGACGAGTGAAACCAGTGGCGTCGGGTGTAATTTGGGAACAATGTATTCTATCCATTTAAACTCATGTGAAATATCGAATTCAGGGAGTGCACAGGGAAAATTCGATATATTTAATGAGTTTAAATGGAGCAGTTGCATTGTTGCCAGATGGTACGGGACGCCACTGAGTGAAACCATATACGCTGGCCATTGGATGCGTTTTTGCACATTTGTTTACATATACTCTTGTTTACAAACGAAGGGGGTCCAACGGTATTTTACGGATAAAAGAGTTAAATGTGGACAAAGTTGTTAATTTTTTAATCATGACGCATCTCAAGAATGTCTGTAATTCTCAAAAGAACCTTCAAAAGTGTAAATAGACGTCGATCAACAAAAGCATTGAAAGATTACACTGTCAGAAACTCAGCGGCACTATAATCTTCGTACACAAAAACGGCCCTCCGAATGTAAACAAATAAACGTGCAAAATCGCATCCTATATATGGCGGCTCCCATGGTTTCACTTGTCTTAACTCTCAACATATAGAGGGACTCTAGTCTTAACTAGAGTCCCTATGTATGAAAGTGAAAGAGTCTCGCCATACGAGGTTCCATCTCTGATTGACTGCTGAAAAGTGAAGAAGAAGAAGGGGTCTATGATGCCTGGAGGCGCGCCTCTTGTTTACATCTTCATGGAACCATCTTCACTGCTTCTCAGCTTTGAGGAAACTTTCGGCATTTTTAGCTTATACTGATGAAATTTGAATTAGAAATTGATGAAAATGTGTTCAGAACAGAATAAAATTCACGCATTACTTTTAAAACGGGTAGTGAAGCCAACGGGTATTGGAGGTTAGGTTGACCTAACAAAGATTACTTACACACGAATACATGTATAAGTAATCTTTGGCGGGACGATCGTTGGATAAAAATGTAAACAAGAGGCGCGCTTCCAGGCTCCTCAGACACCTTCTTCTTCTTCACTTCTGTTCACGTGTCTTGACTCTTTCATAAATAGGGACTCTAGTCTTAACGTTTTACTTAAATGGGTCTGTTGCAAACTTTTGCTGCAGCGCTATGGAGTGTTTACTCTTTTGTAAAATCGCGTGAAAATTCCATTAATTGCACCAGAAAGTCATAAAATGCAGTATAAAACTCACGAGAGACGTTTAATGAAATCCAAGATGGCGGTAAAATATCGAGCAACCTGTATGCATGCATTGCGAACATCCAAGGATAACCAACCTCGCAATATATCGATCACACCCAAACACAACGTAAATAAACACATAACCTCTGGAGCTGTGAGGTTGTCAACGTTGGCAATCCTTGTATGTTAAAGATGCATGCATACAGATTGCTCGATATTTTACCGCCATCTTGGATTTCATTAAACGCCTCTTGTGAGTTTATTATCGCATTTCATGACTTTCTGATGCCACCAATGGACTTTTCGGGCGATGTTACCTACGATGATACACTCTTTATCGTTGTAGCAAAAGTTTGCAACAGACCCATTATACAGGGTGTCCGGTAAGTCCCGGAACGGCTGCGCCATTTCTTTATTTACGCAGATAAAAAAAACCAAACTTTGGGAATGTTCCTAGATAAATAAAAACTACTTTTTGAGGGGGTCAAAATTTTGGTCGCCCCTCCCGGGGGGGCGGGGGCGCCCCTAACTTTTTTTTTTCAAATGGCAACCCCTATCTTGTGATACCTCATTCGAAAGAGGGTAAAAAACTGAGCATTTTGGCGCAAACCGCATGTCGATATCTCTTTTAGTATTCGAGATATCGAACTTCAAAATCTATGGAAACCCATTTTAAAAAAATCATAACTCTTATTCAGAAAGTCGCTATTTAAAAAACTAGGGGCCTAAACTACTCTACATAACAAGCTCTTTCCAGGGAAAAACACCTCTGCCCAAAAAAATATACTTACAGTTATTGTTTTTTTTCCCGCCAAAATGTTTTAAAAAAATTTTGGCGGGAAAAAAAACAATAACTGTAAGTTAATTTTTTTGGGCAGAGGTGTTTTTCCCTGGAAAGAGCTTGTTATGTAGAGTAGTTTAGGCCCCTAGTTTTTTAAATAGCGACTTTCTGAATAAGAGTTATGATTTTTTAAAATGGGTTTCCATAGATTTTGAAGTTCGATATCTCGAATACTAAAAGAGATATCGACATGCGGTTTGCGCCAAAATGCTCAGTTTTTTACCCTCTTTCGAATGAGGTATCACAAGATAGGGGTTGCCATTTGAAAAAAAAAAAAGTTAGGGGCGCCCCCGCCCCCCCCCGGGAGGGGCGACCAAAATTTTGACCCCCTCAAAAAGTAGTTTTTATTTATCTAGGAACATTCCCAAAGTTTGGTTTTTTTATCTGCGTAAATAAAGAAATGGCGCAGCCGTTCCGGGACTTACCGGACACCCGGTACAGGGACTCTAGTTCAACACGTTCCCAAAACTTCTGCGTCTCCTTGTTTTGTGCGGTGGCGTGTGGATGATATGAGCATATAGACGGCGCGAGCCATCCGGAGCCGGGAGTCGCTGGTGGCATCCGATTCTCTGCATCCGGGTTGAAGTAGAGAGGAACACGGACACGTGTTCTCCAGACACCGCGGCGCGGCAGCGGCAGGCGCTGTGTTGGTACACTAAACGCACTCCCACTCCCGACATGTAAAGATGTAGACTCGACTAATGGAGCGAGTGAGAGAGAGAGAACCACCCTCCACCCTCCATCCCCCAACCCTCTATCCAGTTCAACCTCTGACGAAGAAATAGAGGAACGGGATCGGTGCAGCCGGAAATGAAGACGCTAGAGAGCCCCCGAGAGAAATGGGTAAAATGACATCGCACCGTCACCACTCACCAATGTCACCACAGACTCGACACACTCCGTTTCCTCTAGATGTGCTTTAGTTCCTCTCCATCTTCACTTCAGCGTTTCTTCGTATCTTTAACAGGGTTTCAACTTCAACGAAGCGGTCCGATGGTGGGTCTGTTGCCACAGGCGGATTTAGGGTAGTGAAACGAGACTCTCCTTACCACCATAGACCATGGGCGGATCCAGCAATTTGGCAACATTGCAGTTCGCGTCCATTTAAACCCATGAAAAAGATCGAACGATAGGGTGTTCGGTGAACACCTTCGCATTCGACCTTTAATACGGGTTTAAATGGACACAATACAACGTTGCCAAGTCGCTCACTACGCCACTGCACCATAGACCAAGGGCGGATCCAGCAATTTGGCAACTATGCATTCTTTACATTTGAAGGAATGAGAAATAATCGATTCTTGAGGGGGGCATGACCCTTTCAATAATTGATTGTTTTTTATTCATTCAAATCAGAAGAATCGACAGTTGCCAGATTGCTGGATCCGCCCTTGTCATAGACGCTGAAAGCTGAAAATATACACATGTAATTTTCAAAGTTTAAGTATTAGTGTTTGAATTAACTTAGGAGGAATTGGCATAGAGTTCTCGAATTCAAAGGGAGCTAATGAATCTGAGATTACAAGTGAACGGAATGATACGTTTATAAAATTAGTCGATAGAGTAACCATTTCCATTTCTCCACATATAAATAATAAGATTTAGTAATGTATACGAGCTTTCTAAGCGAAATTGAAAGTACAACGTCTGCGGTAAGCCGGCGTACTCCGATTTATCGGTGATATACTTCCAATTATGCTTAGAAACTTAATAAACTGAAAAAAAAAAAAAAAACAAACAAACAAAAAACGAAGATTCGATATTTGTCGCAAGTCACATATCGACCTCATAAATCACAAATCCCATGGTCTTCATGACATGATTCGGTTCAGTGAATTTTCTATGAAAATATAAAAATAAATAAATAAAAATAATAATAAATATAAAATGTTGTTGTTTTGTTTCACCATGGTATTCTTATGCATTCATTCACCGGTACGAATTAATATTTGCCAGATGTGTTCACAAAACTATATTAGTTCTCCCATCGAAATTCTTTCTTCTAATCTGTCTTTTTATGCTCATTTGTGACCTTACGCTTTCCTCTTCTATTATATTAGAAGAGGAAAGCAAAAGGTCACGATAGCCCCTCCTTCCATCCTTTTTTAACACATGCATTCAAGGGGGGAGAGAGATAGAGAAAGAGAGAGAGAGACAGAGAGAGAGAGAGAGAGAGAGAGAGAGAGAGAGAGAGAGAGAGAGAGAGAGAGAGAGAGAGAGAGAGAGAGAGAGAGAGAGAGAGAGAGAGAGAGAGAGAGAGAGAGAGAGAGAGAGAGAGAGAGAGACAGCAGTTCCTGAGTACGGGGCTCTGATGCCTGCATGGATCCACCTTCGTCGACGACGCACTTAAGTTACCTGCAGTCGATATATGCCCACGACTTGAAAGCGCGAACTGCAGTCGGTATCGCGGAATCCCGTTTTCCGAAGAGATAGAGCAGGGGCTGGGGGGGGGGGGGGGGACAAAAAGAGAGGGGTTGGGGGGCGGAGGGGAAACGACACCGTGATCAGTGGCTCAGTTCAAACGCGGTGACTGCGCGACTTGGTGATACAGGCACTGGATGATGGGGAGTGTGGTGTTGAGCCTGAGGGGGGCCGTATGAGGGGGGAGGGAGGGGGAGGGAGGGGGAGGGAGGGGGAGGGAGGGGGATGGAGGGGGAGGGAGGGGGAGGGAGGGGGAGGGAGGGGGAGGGAGGGGAGGGAGGGGGAGGGAGGGGAGGGAGGGGAGGGAGGGGGGGGAGGGGGAGGGAGGGGGAGGGAGGGGGAGGGGCATTAAAATGGCAAAATACTGCGATTACTGCGACCGACCGCGGCGGCGCGACTCCGAAGATCTATTCGATTCGCTAATATGGCTGAATCAGTGTTCAGGTTGTCCCAACCAACCCCCCTCCACAACTGTGTCAAGGCCGCGGCGAAGGTAGTTCGGAGCAGAACAGGTTATGGACTCTATCGACCATCGAGCCATCAAGCCAACGAGCCACCACCACCACTGATCCATCCAGCATCCAGCACAGCCACCGTCAGGGCAGGTAAAAGGTTCGAGGTATATGGGTACTGTGGTACAGAGTTATATAGACCGCGAAGCTGCCCCGCCTGCCCGCCACCTTATCGCTCCGCACACGGACCTTAGGTATGATTATCATTGGACAAAATAAACGAAAGAACTTTCTGAGAATCGCCAAGACCCAAGACTATCATTGAATGATACTGGCGCAATCAGCTGTGATAAAACTCGAATAGCGTATAAACTAGCTCTTTCCCTCTTCCGTGACCCTCGTGCAAAGGCGCATCTTTTTTTAGTAAAAAAAGTAAAAAAAATAATCATCGCATATACATTACTAGAATCCAAAGATTTGGCGACAATATCATAAACTCCTAAAGAATCAAAAATTGCCCTCATAGCACTCTACCAGCGATAACACCAGTACCGGCTTTGGCTCTCCTTAAAATGACTTTAGCTGCTCTGCTTTTACACAAAACAAATTCGTACATAGGGCATTGTTTCTCAACATTGCACTGTCAAAATCGAATTGAAATGACTCGAAAAATTCATTTCTGCCATAAAAGATAACAGTTCATGGGGGTTCTGTGAGAGTGAAACACAGTGGCGTCGCGTGCAATCTGGCAACACTGTATTTTGTCCATTTAAATGTTTGTAAAAAGATCGAACTATTGGAGGTGCACAGTGCACTCCCTTGAATCGATATTTTGCATTGGTTTAAATGGACACATCACAGCGTTGCCAGATTGCACGCGACGCCCCTGGTGAGACAGATATGTTCGGAACGCTCAACGAACTTTTTTAGTGGATGCCGTCATCACTAAAAATGATCTATTGTCGCATTTGTCGCTACCCCAACTTTCTCATTTTCGAATGTCTCCCCAAACATACTTTGCTATATTGTTCTGCATCCAAAATAAATAAAAAAAAAAAAAACAAAAAAAACAAAAACAAAAAAAAAAACAAAGTATTGATTATGTTACTCTGGATTTAATCACCTGTGCGGCCGCTCCGTGGACAGGTTTAAACTTGGATGAGCAAAGAATAACCTGCCTTTCCTTTTCACCCCAGCGCAGCGGATCATCCGTTTTTCCTTGACTCTTCCCACGGATCGCTCCTTCTTTTTCTTACTTTTTTTTTTTTTTTTTTTTTTTTTTTTTTTTTTTTAAATCGAGACTGCCCTTTTTTTTCAAGTGATTACTATCGGGGGTCGGTCGTGTGCGGATTGCGTTCAAGTTTCTTCTTGTTTACCATCCTGTGATCCTCTCTGTCAGCCTTTCTGAATGAAATGGTCAGCAGCAGCATGATTATTCCTGAACGCGTCGACAAAGGCGAGGGTTTCCTCCGGCCCGGATCTCTGATCCTGGATTTCCATTGGCTTTTGAGAGTTTGAATAATTAAAATACGATCGTAATTTTCTCCACTCCACTTCACTCCATTAACCCCCCCCCCCCCCCCCCCCCCCCCCCCCCCCCCCGGTCCTGAATCACAACAGAAAACGTTTGGTAAAATCTGTCACTTACTTGCTTGCAGGTTTTTACAGTCCTTGCGTTAAGATCCTTGCTCTCCATGAATGGGTGTCTACAACAGTGTTGTCGCTTTTCGCAGAGTTTCCTTTAATTTTTCCTAATTAAATCAGTGTGAAATTTTTGAATTTTATGCCAAATTTGGCAGGCACTGTCATACTCACTCTCTCACACTCATAACATAATATCACTCGTGTCTGCCCCCTATCCTCAGTGGCGAAGCGTGAAATTTAGCAACAATGTATTTTCTCCATTTAAATTCCCTCAAAAAGTAGAACGCTTTATTCATCGGCGATGACCAAGCATTTCGACCTTTCCAATGTGTTTAAATGGGAAAAAGAAACGTTGCCAAATGGCACGCCTCGCCACTGCCTATATCAGGGCTGCCGTTTTGCTTATAATCAATGCTATTTTTCAATTCACCGATGATTCCACCGGTTGAGAAAAGATTACCCAGTTCAATTCAGTGCATGACTATCATAAACTGAAATACTCGCATCTGTAATCTATTCTCAACCGGTGGAGTCGTCGATGACTTTAAAAAACTTGCGGATATTTTAATTAATCAACGGAGTTTCCACCGACTAAGGAAAGATTACAGATCAGAGTATTTTCGTGCATTACAGTCATACACTGAACTGAACTGTGTAATCTTTTCTCAACCGGTGGAATCATCGGTGAATAGAAAAATATCATTGATTATAAGCAAAACGGCAGCCCTGCTGCCTATCCTCTTTTTCTCCCGAGAGAACAGCTTTGTAGAAAGAATTGAAAAAACTTTCAGAGTTAATTTAACATTTTTTAGTACAACCGAGGTAAAAACATATTTGTTAAAATGACTAAAAAACGTCATAGATGCCAACAAAAAAGTTCGAGATCAAATTTCTCAAACACTTTTTTTTTTCTTCAAACAGAATACTTTTTTTTTCAGTGCAACTACAATTGATAGAAAACATCTGATCGAATAATTTTTTTTTTTACTTATTGATTAATGAAAAATTTATCGTATGGCAGTGCCTAACAAATATGCAACGAAATTCAAGCTCACAGTAACATATTTAAGTCGCAACGTCCTGTTTGTCAATTCACACATCTGAATGCTGCTGTGGTAGCTAGGTGCAGCCAGATTTGGCATAAATAATAATAATTAAAAAAAATATTTACTTTAAGTCATATGAGAACATTTTATCTTTTGGCAGTGGCGGCTCGTGCTACTTGGCAACAATGTCTTCACTCTATTTGATTGCATGTAAAACAATCGATTCGAAAGTGAAGCAGCGGCTCACCAGCAATCGATTGTTGGGCATGGATTCAAATGGAGAGAAGACATTGTTGCCAAGTAGCACGAGCCGCCACTGATTAATCTGGCAACTGTGGCGGAGCTTTTGATCGAGTTCGTTAATTGACTCTCTTTGGTCTGACAGGCTCTAATTATTGCGTGATTCTGACTCTGCTACCGCACTTATATGCTAGAGATCAAAAGTCAATGACCGTCAGGTGCTGTTTTTACAACCGGACTCCGGACAAGTTATCCAGTTTGAGGATGAAACGGAGATGTTTTCATTACCACGTCTCTTGTTTACCATGAACAGCGTTGAATTTTGTCATACGCAGAAGTTAAGGCCATGACTTTTATAGCATAGGAAGTTTAGCATTCACTACTTTACCGAGGACAATTTCTATAACTCTATCAGAAATATTGCTGGATGCAACGGAAGCACCTATAATAAAGTTCTGTGAAAGAATGGATTTGTAAATAGTAAAATCGGAAATAAAGCGGTCCTTATATTAGTGTAAGTGAGCATTGAGGGATTGAAATAAATGGTTTGAAACTTGAATAGAAAATTTCAATGAGCTATTTTTCTTAACCCATGTATGCCTAGGATTATTTGACATTTTTGGGTGTTTTTTTCAAAAAACACAATTTGAGAACTAAAAACGCGAAAAAAATAAAAAAAAACAGAAATTTTTGGGGCAGCAAAATTTTACGAGCTAAAAACTCCCAAAATTGGTTTTTGAGTAAAATTGGTCCAAACTGACTGAAATTTGGTCCAAAAACAACACAAAAAGTGGGTCGTTAACGACCCACTGGGTCTATTGGTGATAAATCTCAAAACCGCCAAACAATTTGGTTTTTGAAAACCAAAAAAAATAAAAACACAACAAAAGCATATCATGACTCATGATGTGATTGGGGGGGGGACCAAGAGGAATGAAAGAAGGGTCAATTTGATACGTGGGGGAGGGGGAACGGTCCTTGGGCGATTTTTTTTTTCTTTCAAAGGGCCTGTAGCACGAAGACGGTGTAGAATAAGAGCAAAAAAAGAAGAAGAAATGCAAGCCTTTCTTTTTTAAAATTCATTTGTCAAGGATTGACAAAAGCGTAAAAAAGATAGAAAAAGTACAATAACTTTTACAATTTTTAGTCAGAGGGCAAAGACAATCTTACAATCACCCTCTCCACTCCTGTCTCCAAGAGTTTAAACTTGATCTTGCTCAAATGATGAAGCAGCTATCGTTTTTCTTGTGGTTGATGAATCATGAAAAACAAAAAATTATAAATGCGAGAGGAATCGAAAGGCAAATATAGGAATAGAAATAAACCCATACTTTCTAATCTTTATAATCGACTCCATTGATAAAATATCATTAAGATAACGCATTCATCACGGTTTCCTATCAGCGCCCAATTCAAATAAAAAAATTACGTTCACAATCGGTTCCCAAAGCAAATTATTTCATCTTGATGATGATTCTAGAGATTCGATCATCGATAGCATTGTATTCTGAGGAATGTGCCGCCACTGTGGTACAGAAATCCATCTGTTTGAAGTTTGCGTCTGGTTTTTTTCCTTCCTCACTCTTTAACCATTCATTTTTTTCTCTTTCTCTCTCTCGACTCTTTTGTTGAAAGAGATTTCTATGACCTACCTGTTGAGATCACAGTGTACGGAAAGGATATCAGGTAAATATAGGTATAGGTAGGCGTACGCGCCTGACAAGACCATACTTACGGTTTAAAATATTTACAATAGGGGCTCTTTTCAGATTTCACAGATGAATGAGTTGTTTAAACCCTCCAGAGGTCTCTGACCACCTCTCGGCAACCTTTTGAAAAAATGTTAGTTTTCCTTCCGACCGATATATTTATTTACTAACAAAGTAGACAATGCTTCTCGAAATTCACACTTCTATGTTCCGTGCGGAAAGGAAGCTATTTTACAAACAATAAAACAATCATAATGACAACAATATAGACTTAGAAATGTATACGTTTTATTACCCCACCTATGCCGCAATCGAAGGCAACAATCAACGAAGAAATGATTTATTCTACCCAGGTGTTCATTGTTTATAGGATCGAGGAACGCGTGTGGATTTTTAGAGACTATGGAATCATCAAAAGCATTTGTTGGAAATATAATTGATCTAAAGCACCCGGTGATAACCCTGATATACAATTCCGAAGTTTAAGAGAAACGCATTTCCATTGCAACTTTTTTATTTCTGCAACTTAAGAGTCGGGCAAATACGATCATTACTAGTTTTAAATTATAGGCCTGAAACGGAAGGTTCCTTTGAGTTAACTAACCGCAAGGCTGGCGGCGGCCGCGGCATGAACACGTTACCCAGAGCTGCTTTATGGTATATATTTAATGGAATTTTTAATTCACCGGTGATTTCACCGGTTGACAAAAAGATTTCACTGTTCAATTCAGTGTGAGACTGTAATATGCATCTGATCTTTTTTGAACCGCCGCGTCGTTAAATCATTAAAATATTTGCAATTTTTTTAAAGTCTCCGACGACTCTACCGGTCGAGAACTTAATGCATAGTTTTCTTCTAGGAAAAGCAGCAATAATGGCAAATACATTTAGTTTTTTTTTTTTGTTGACAGTAAAGAATAGGTTTCACAATCTTTGCAATAGCTGATCGTGTATACCTCATTATACATTTCAACTCCTCAAATTAGAGTTTCAAATTAGAGTTTCTGTTCTTTCGAAGAGCACGTGCACTCATTGTTTTATAAGCCTATAAACGAATACACTCGGAACGTGATACTGAGAGGGTTAATGTATACCATTTATTACATACTTTCTATTCAACACCCCCCCCCCAAATTGGTTTTCTTGTTTCCAGGTTTAAATGTTTATCTGTTTTTTATGCCATTTTATTTATCTCTGCACTTTTTCACTTAAAAAACTTTAGGTTAAAGGGGGAGGAACGGTAAATATCACAGAAATCCACATTGATTTTTAAACTGAAGGAAAGGGGGAAATCATGTCTGGTTATTCTTTCTCATAATAATCAAGATTTATCAATGTATTTATTTCCATCCCTCAAAATTGATTGTTTATCACTGCTATATTTACTTTTAGATCTGTATTCAATTTATACTGATGCATATTTCGTAAGATGACCATGAAAACTTTAATTTCGATTTTTTTTGTGTGACATTCATCGTGTTTTCCCCGGACTCTTCAATTGTCATTCACTCATTTCAAACTTCTCGAGCGGCTCTTTCATCGATAAAATCCAGCGGTATAAACTTTTGTTGGGTCCAGCAGCAGTCCGCTCGGAAAATGACGCCGATCAATCAGTGTTAAAAAATGTCGGTGCCATACATAATGGAAGCACCAATTGTATATACGGCGCACATTGCACCGACCGTCCGTCCCATCTTCGTCCATATATCCACGGTCCTCGCTCGGTGCCCCGCTGCGTTTGAAGGTGGCAAATTAAAATTGTCGGATGATGTATCACGGCGCAGCTCGCGGCGGCGCGACTGTACTATTTACAGGGTTACCAGATGTACGAGGCAAAAAGAAAAAAGAAAGAAAAAAAAAACTTTTTTAAGTTTCGATTCAACCATAGTGGGATGTTTTTCAACTTTTCACAATAAAAAGTGTATTTTTGCGTATAGATTTAATTCTAGGATTCAGTTGCGTAGCGTCCAATATGCCAACGTTGCATCTTCAACTCTAATTAAACTCATAAAAAATAACGATCTCTAGAATGCAATGTGAGCTCTCAGGAAGTCGACTTATTTTACAAGTTTATACAGGGCAGTGGCGGCTCGGGCGATTTGGCAACAGTGTTTTTATCCCATTTAAATACATGGAAAACAATCGAAACTCGAGGAGGCTGCCAGCCTCCGCTTGAATCGATTTTTTACCTAAGTTTAAGTGGGAAAAATGCATGGTTGCCAAATCTCACGGGCCGCTACTGATACGGGGGGGGGGATGCAACGTTGCTAGACTTAGTCGTAGCCAGGAATTTGTCTTTCTCTCTCATTGCGCGTTTGACTGCATGTGTTAGAAAAGGACCGAAACAGGGGCTGAAATGGCCCCATGGCCCCATTTACATCATTTTCTAACGCATTTGTTCAGATGGGCCAAGAGAGGCAAAAACAATACCCAGACTACGGATACGTTGCTGCATTTCACATCTGAGAACATGCAAGTTGAAGTCGAAAATAATACAAACAGCTGAATATTAAACTGCCCATAACAGTCAGAGATTGCGATATCAAAGCTTTTTCTAGAAATTGAAAGATTTTACTTTTTTTCATCCATGATGTACATGAATGAAACGAGTTGCGCCTTTTGTGGAGAAAATATTGTACTCATGCTCATGTAAGTCAAGAGAGAGTATATTCGTGTGTCAAAAAAATCGGTTTACTTTCCTAGCCCTGCGTTCAAGTCTCTTGCTGAATGTTCCTCTTTCATCTGCTTAGAGGGATTGAATGATTCCTTTCTAGAAAGTATTTGGTGCACAAAATTCACTGAATGAGGTCATATTTTTTTAATCCTATACTTGTTTCACTGTCGGTCCGTGGGGGAGGGGGAACTTTTCTCCACTTTCTTGGAAACGAACTCAGAAAAGAGAAAAATTAAAGGTCGTAACTCCTTTCACCCCTCTCTGACTTTTATATGGAGAAGGCCTCAAGAAAAGTGAAAAAAAAAAAAAAAAACTCCTTGACCTTTTGCAATCAAACGTTTCTAATTTCTGTTTTGAGTCAACCCACAAAGGCATCAAGGCTTGAAATCGCTTCTGCACATTCCTCAACAAAACCTCATAAAGGGTTAAACTCACTCGGTCGGCAATGGTGCAGGTATGCGTTTTGTCATTCGTGATTCGATTATTTTCTCACTTTCAAACGGGCCGAATGCGGCGCAGTATATCGTAAAAAAGTGGCCAAAAGTCAGTGACAAAAAAGTCATATTTTTCGACCTCTTAAAACGACCCTTTTAAAACTTTTTAATCGCCCTTTTAAAACTTTCCAGTGACATTTCTATGTTTACATTATTTGTTATGAGTGTTCTTGATTAAAAAAAATGGCCAGGAAAGTTTATAAATGATAAATTTATGAGAAAACTTTCTGATTTTCGTCCTCTTTTTGTCAATCTCAGACCGTAGTGCGATGGTCCATGATCGAAAAAGGTGGCCAAAAATCATAGTGAAAAAAAGTCATCCAAAACAATAGATTTCGACCTCTTAAGGTGAATCTTCAGCGTTTAGTGCCAATTTCTGCCACCAGAGCTCTACTGTTCGATCAAAGTCTTATACAGGCTGAAAGTAATTTATTTTTAAGAAAACGGAGTGTCAGTTACTTGACAATCAATCATCTGAAGAGTGTCTCTTCAAAAAATCTCGTCAATAACTTCAAAAATAAGGCTGAAAGTACCAAAAAATGAAATGTCGCATTTCGATACAAGAATCGATTTGCGATATTTCATTTTTTGGGACTTTCAGCCTTATTTTTGAAGTTATTGCCGAGATATTTTGCAGAGACACTCTTCAGACAATTAATTAATTGTCTAGTAACTGACTTTCCGTTTTCTTAAAAATAAATTTCTTTCGTCCTGTAATTTGACTTTAATTGAACGATAGCGTTCTGGTGGCAGAAATCGGCACTAAACGCTGAAGATTCATCTTGAGCTTAATTTAAAACTTTTCAGTGACATTCTTAAGTTTAAAGAGCTCGTTAAAAGTGTTTTCAGTGATTAAAATTGGACGTAAAAGTTGATAGATGAAATTATTTTTCTTTCTGATTTTTTGCCACTTTTTGACAATCTCAGGCCATAGTGCGGCGTGTCCACTTATCCAGGAGCAATTGAGACAGTGCGTCAAAAAGAGGTAAGCCTCTAAAACTTGAGGTGCGCTCTTCCAAAAAAAATCAGAGCTGCGGTCACATAGAGATCTCTCCGAAAGAGCACACCGGGTATTTCACAGCATCTTATTCCGGAAAATGCTTCAATTATCATGCTCCACCTCCACTCCCCAAGCCCCAGGGCTCTTGATCCTCTCCGCGCGGATCATTTGATCGACTAGATCAGCGATCAGAGCGATCGCTTTTCACGGCGGCGCGTCTGGCACTCGCACCACCATCGCGTCATTATCATTGTCATCATCCGTCATGCGTCATCATCATGCGTTACGCGCATCATAACTCAGGCGTGTGCATACATAGCGGGCCGCGGGCCGGCATCAGGACGAGTGCGCGCGCATGCGCGAGAACTAGTCTCGGCACAGCACGCAGTATGTGCGTATGTCGAATGTCTAATGTGTATGACTATTCCTATGTCGAATCATCAAACTTCTTGTACTCGACAACGCAAGTTACACTTGAATAGATAGATCGAGGCAGGCTGATAAGAAAGGCGAAGGAAACAGTAGATAGGCGAAGGAGGAGAAGGAGGAGGGGCGTACGCGCGCCGCACAGTGGATACAACGCAACAAGCAATACACTATATATTTATCTACAGTGGCTGATGTCTAATGAGAAATGAGTAAACCAACTATAGCTATAGGGAGCTATGAATGGGTTTTGTGGGACGTAATTTTGAAGACACCATATGAAGTGGAGCTGTTAATGTTTTGCGTTTACTTAATGACATTTTTCAATTCACCGATGATTCCACCGGTTGAGTAAAGATTACATAGTTCATTTCAGTGTATGACTGTAATGCACTAAAATAATCTGATCTGTAATCTTTCCTTAACCGGTAAAGTCGTCAATGACTTTTAAAAACTTGGGGATATTTTGAAAAATTGACGGCGTTTTCACCGATTGAGAAAAGTTTACAGATAAGAGTAGGTATTTTCGTGCATTACATACACTCATGTAAAATGTCCACCATGGCTGCCTCCCAGAAGTTTCTGAATCACGTCTTGTAATTCTTCGCCATTTAAACGCATTAGAAAGGTTGAAATACCTATACTCTGTTCAGGATAAGAAGGTGGGTGAGAATTCAGGTAGTAATGCACTATTTAGCAACAGTGCGGCTATACCGGCTACTCTAACCCCTCGCAGTGGCCGTTGTTCTTCCGACTTCTCTCTTGGCATGGAGGATTTCCGAGAACCGACAGACTCAACAATTTACACACGTCCAGTAAAAATTGCGAACGGTCAAAAATACGAAAAAACGGACGAAATTTTCGCCCTAAAGGGCCAAAACTCGGTAAAAATAGTCGAATTTGAATATTGATGACTCTCATATATTCGATATTAGACGAAATATTCTGAATTTAATTCCGACAGAAAAATACGAATTTCTGAGAGTCATCAATATTCGAAGTCGACTATTTTTGCCGAGTTTTGGCCCTTTAGGGCGAAAATTTTGTCCGTTTTTTCGTATTTTTGACCGTTCGCAATTTTTACTGGACGTGTGTAAATTGTTGAGTCTGTCGGTTCTTGGAAATCCTCCGTGCCAAGAGAGAGATCGGGAGAACAACGGCCACTGCAAAGGGTTGGAGTAGCCAGCATAGCCACACTGTTGCTAAATAGTGCATTACTACCTGAATTCTCACCCGCCTTCTTATCTTGAACAGAGTATAGTCATCGCCGATGACTGAAGCGTTCGACTTTTTTAGTGAAACTAAATTGAAAAAGTACATTGTTGCCAAATTTCACGGTTCGCCACTGATTATCAAATCATATAGAATTTTATGGACACGAGATACGAATATCAAGTTATAGCGCCAAACAACTCAAAACAATTGCTTTTACATGGTAAAGTGCAAGTGTTCTCAAGTGGCTCTCTGGACACAGCATTCTAGAACAAGTTATCCAGGTGGAGAAACTTTGACTTATTTCTATCATGTATGCCAGTTTCTTTATCGTGCAAATTCTTCCAGAAGAAACAGTGACTATAACGACTGCACGGGACCTTTTATCACCGTATACCAATCGACTCCAATTGAGTTCGTTTTGATACTTTTCTATACTTTCCGATTTCTTATTTTCTCTCGTAAGCGAGAAATCTCGTTTTCAAATTTTTCCAAATTTTTGATTCCTCTGGGAGAGGAAACTCAACATTTTTTTTCAAAATCCACAAAAATAAATGGATCGATCTATTGTGCTTCCGAGTGAGTGCAAGTGCTCAGAAGAGATTTGAAGAGAACGAAGAAAAGGACAGAGAAAGAGAAAGAGAAGTAACAATAGGGCTCGTTTATTGTTCAACTTATGACTATCTACAATCATTAGGGTGAGTATCAACAAATAGTTTGATGCGAGGTACATTGGACCTAGACGGAAAGCGCCTCGGGGCACATTGAAGGTAACAGTGCGTAGATTGGTGGGATGGGGGGGGGCAAGGAAAAGTCACGGGACGCGAGTCATGCCTGAGGAGGAGGTGGTGGGGGGGGGAGGCAAAACGATCACACTCGTAAGCTCTTATTGTTGTACTGTTTGATTTATTGTTAACGCATTAAAAGAAATAATTTAACGGCACGCTACAGTTTTTTTTTTCTTTCTACTTCTTATTCTTGTTCCTAATTTTAAAACTTGGATCTTTGTTCGTTTTGTGATCAGATCTTGTCGCGCGCAGTTCGATTCTCGGAACAGCAGGTCGAAATGTCTGTGTAAAAAAAAAAAAAAAAAAAAAAAAAAAAAAAAAAAAAAAAAAAAAAAAAAAAGAAGAAAAGAATTATAAGATACGAAAAAAAGTAAATCAGAAAGGGTTTGTTTGATTTGACATCTAGGAAAATTATCGAGGATTAAGTTAGAAGTTGAATCAATTTATGAGGCTCGGATACAACTCTGAATTCGAGCATTTCTCTTCTTCCATAATTTCAAGGTTTACTCATCTCATCAGAGATTTTGTGTCATTTTACGAGTAAATGCAACAAATCGTCCTTCTCCGCGCATAAGGGCGTACCTTCAAATTTTGACATTTTGAGATTTTAGACAATTCTTATGTATTCAAAGACGCTCTTTCGATCTAGCTAGGTTTCAAAACTCAAATCCTATAAAAATGACGGAGTTATTAAAGAAAACGGAAAGGCGCAATTACGGAAAAGCCTTGCGACGCGACGGTCACTTTATTTTCGCTCTCCTGAAAAATCACGGAAATCTCTAAAATTTTGCTACAATGTAAGCACCGACAGAAAACATTCCCAGGGGGGAAAACCTTAAACCAAATTTCAGGCTTGGTTTGCCAAAGAAAAATTACTTGTTATCGCAACAAATTTTAGGGAGATTTGGACTGGAAATCGGTATTTTCTAACTTCCAAGTGGTGGGGGGCAACTGCCCCATTTACACCTCCTGCAGGCGCAAATACTATAATGAACCCATCATCCGAAAATTCGGAACTTTTGGCGCACAGCTCACTTTCCTCTGCCGTCTTCCTGGATCAAGGGCGAAAGATGATCAACACGGCTGGACGTAATAGAGTCAATGTGTCAGCTTTCCAAAATTACAAGGGAGTTGACTAGCCGCTGCTCCTCCGGAAGAGATCGGGTGAGGTAATCGGAGCTTAATAGGGGCCTCTTCTACCCCCCCCCCCAGGAAAAAACACGAATGACAAATGGAATAGAAGTTTTTCAGCTCGTTAACGTATATATTGAAGCTTGTGTAACCTTCACTGATCGTGAGTATGCAAACTCGAGTCCAAACATCTTGAAACAAAGTCACTAAAAAGTTCTAATTTCAAGTTATAGGCTAGGGACCCCGCAGAGTTGCACACAGTGGAAAGATGGGGCGGGGGAAAGATTAGTAGATGCCCCCAGACCCTCTGCAGATATCCGGCGGGGGACGAAGAAGGAGGGTGGTTTTGTATCCTCGTGTTTACTATCGTGTCAACCTTCGAGGTAGGTATACACAGTGGGTCAAAATGTAATGGGGCTCTTGCAAACTTTTGCTATAAGCAAATAAATAGTCCAATCTTATGTAAAGACCAGCAAAAATCACGGAAATCTCAATAAAAAAGTCTAAAATTCAGTAATAAACTCCTATAACGGCAAGATGGTAATGGCGCAGTTCGACGCAGGTATCATGGGAGATTCCTGTCTATTATGTTACTTTCTCTACGGAAACACAGAGATATGTCTCAATTTAGATAGGAATCTCCCAAGATACCTGCGTCTATCCGCCACTAAGCCCAATTCTGATAGTGAATTTCGTGATTTTGAGTGTACTCATCGTCTTTTTTACAGGTTCTTATGCAAGAATTAACTCATCAATCCCTATAGCAAAAGTTTGCAAGAGGCCCATTCTCAGACATAATAATAATCATTAATTTAAGAGCCTGTAATGAGAAAAATAGCACGAACTTCGCAAGAAAATATTAACTTTGGAGGTGTTTTTCAAGCAAATAACAACTTTTGTTTGCCTTGAAAAATCTGAGTTTTGTTCTAGTGTGCGACAGGAAGGGCACTTGCGAATGCAGTCGCGAAATTTGACCCGATCATAGCGGCCTGCAGTCTCGGTATTCGGTAAAAGCTAAATACTTACAATTAGCTCTTGGGATGAGAAGGGTGGCGGGGTGGAGAGGGCTGAAGGGTCGGATGGGCGAGGGGGGGGGTGACGGGGGTGGATGGCACAAATTTTTGACGTAATTTTCTCAAAAACGTCGGACATTTTTTGAGACTTCATTCGAGTAAAATTAGGGACGTTTTGGCACATGCGCAGCAAAGTTATTGATGTTTGGACAAATTTCGTCGATTTTAAAGTAGGTGTATTAGACAACAACAACAACAACAAAAATACCACGACATTTGGCAAAAAATTACTCAAATATCACACGAATTACTTTATTTAGGAAGTACCTATACTGTATACAGTCCAACGATTAACATTAACCATCATCCATCAACGTTTTGAAAAACTCATTCTATGAGCTGTTATTAAAAACCAAAAGAAGATTTTAAGAAAACCATCACAATGAAATACATAGGCGGAACTAGAGTCCCTATATATGAAAGAGTCTCGCCATACGAGGTTCCATCTCTGATTGGCTGCTGAAAAGTGAAGAAGAAGAAGGGGTCTATGAAGCCTGGAGGCGCGCCTCATGTTTACATCTTCATGGAACCATCTTCACTGCTTCCCAGCTTTGAGGAAACTTTCGGCATTTTTAGCTTATATACTGATGAAATTTGAATTAGAAATTGATGAAAATGTGTTCAGAACAGAATAAAATTCACGCATTACTTTTAAAACAGGTAGCCAACGGGTATTGGAGGTTAGGTTGACCTAACAAAGATTACTTACACACGTATACATGTATAAGTAATCTTTGGCAGGACGATCGTTGGATAAAAATGTAAACAAGAGGCGCGCCTCCAAGGTCGTCAGACACCTTCTTCTGCTTCTTCACTTCTGTTCACGTGTCTTGACTCTTTCATATGTAGGCGGAACTGGGAACTTTGTACGGGGGGGGGGGACGATATGGCAAAAAACTGATGACTTTTTTTTTTTTTTGCTTCTCATGCGTTTGATGTTTGATTCCTGATAACTCCGGCTATCGAGCTCCTTGATTACCGCGTTTTTTACTCAGAATCCAGGCAAATTTTAAGGGAAAACACATTCTGTAATTGACAACCTTTACGTTTTTGCTCCTTCGATTCTCGATGAGAGCCGAAATTTTGGGATGTGCCTAATTATATGGCCAAAATGTTTTTTTTTCTCAAAAATTTCTAATAGATATTTTTGCCTATGACAGTGGCAAAACTGTGCAAAAAGCCCATTCCATTGTTCTCAAAAATTTCTAATAGATATTTTTGCCTATGACAGTGGCAAAACTGTGCAAAAGGCCCATTCCATTGTTCTCAAAAATTTCTAATAGATATTTTTGCCTATGACAGTGGCAAAACTGTGCAAAAGGCCCATTCCACACCGCCTCACCCCTTCAGCAATTCGTGTTGGCAACAGGGCGGACAGGTCGAAAGGAGTGTAAATCGATATGGGAAAGACCACTAAACAGGAAAGATAGTCTGTGCACTGCGAGCTGCGTCCTGAGCTGAGACCGGAAAGTGATGCATTCCATCTCTCTTGCGACGAGGCCCCGACCTTCGCTTCGCCTTCACCATGCCATCGCATCGCCAAGCCGACAAGAAAGTCAGAGAGCTGAAATTAGCCGCTTCGGAGCCTTCGTGAAGACGATCCAGGATCCTGACAATCCCCGGGGCCCCCTTTGGCCCCCATGGCCTCATCGCCATCGTATCATTCGTATCGACCATAGGCAAGGAAGGCAGGCAGGAAGTCCTATCTTTCCAGTGCGATTCCTTCATCAGCCCCCTAAATCCTCCCCCTCCCTTCTCCTCCCTCCTCCCTCCCCCTCCCTCATCCTTCCAACCCTCGTCCGGTAAAAGCAATGTCCGTATCCTTCAGGCGTGAAATAATTCCATGCTCAAACCTGTCACCACACCTCATCTACCAATGCTCAATCCATAAATGTTGTCCGCGGTTGTCATATTGTCATAATTTGCAGAAAAAATCGTCACATTTTACATTGTTTCAAATGGGAAATGTGCCCTGGCAGACATTATCTCTCTCTCTCTCTCTCTCTCTCTCTCTCTCTCTCTCTCTCTCTCTCTCTCTCTCTCGCTCGAATTTCTCTCTCTGGCCATTTAAACCCATGGGTTAGAAAAGGATAGAGAGAGAGGGAATAGGGAAAAAATGACCGCCCCAGCGATCTGTCCTTTTCCGACACACGCCTGAGAAGAGAGCGAAGGATAGCAAGGTGGACGGAGAACAGTCCTGAGGGCCGATCATTTACTTCATCGTTAAACCGATCGATAAGACTGTCAATGAGTGATGCTATTGGTCGAAAATTGTAAAACTTGGCTGTTGCTATGGTAACCATCGTTAAGAGTCTCGTTTTATAAAGGCTATTCATGAGTAACCTTTAAAAAACGGACACTATAACGATGGTTACCATAGCAACAGCCAAGTTTTACAATATTCGACCAATAGAATCACTCATTGACAGTCTTATCGATCGGTTTAACAATGAAGTAAATGATCGGCCCTCTGAATTGGTATGGACAACACTTGGTTCAGAGTGACTGAAAAGCGACTCCTCCTCCATCTGAATTTTGTGACTTTTTATAAGTTTTCTAAAGTTATTAGAACTTTTAAAGGTACGATTATGTATAATTTTGAATTTAGCAAGTGTGTCTTGTCATCTCTCAGTTAGGAATCATAGTTCGAATTAGAGGTTATATAGACCGAAATTTTGTGATGGAAGTTAGGTTAGGTACCGCGACGCAATGCAAATTCTTAGTTTGAATTGAAAAATGGCGGCGCTGTCGCTTTTTTGGCGAACCAATCACAGAGCCGCAGGGCTACCATTTGCGTATAATTAATCGCATTTTTCAATTCACCGATGATTCCACCGATTGAGAAAAGATTGCACAGTTCAGATCATTGTAAGAATGTAATGCACGAAAATACTCGAATATGTAATCTTTTCTCAACCGGTGGAGTCATCGATGACTTTAAAAAACTTGCGAATATTTTAATCAATTAAAGGGGTTTCCACCGATTGAGAAAATATTAGAGATCAGAGTATTTTCGAGTATTTCAGTCATATGTTGAATTTGACTGCGCAATCTTTTTTCAACCGGTGGAATCATCGGTGAATTAAAAAATTCGATTAATTATACGCCAAATGGCAGCTCTGCAGAGCCGACTTTAGAGGACATCACTGTTCTCCATCTACCTTGGAAGGATTGAATTCTGGTTCCGCCCAATGATCTATAACTTTAGAGTGGCAGCGGGCTGGTCCACCTTGTGCCACTCAGGGTAGAAGGAATCCCGGGAAAAAGCGGAATTTGGACGGCAGATTCCAAGGTTTGAGGTTAAATTTTGTAGGTCGTTCGGAATTTGGCGAGAATTTGGACGGCAGATTCCAAGGTTTGAGGTTAATTTTTGCAGGTCGTTTCCGGCGATGCCCGAGTTTGTTTAAGAAACGACCGGAAACAACCTACAAAATTTAACCTCAAAATCGATTTTTACGGCAAGATGGCGGCGCCCTAGGTGACAACAATGAACCAGCGGAACGTTCCTTGATGTGCCACTCTAAAGTTATAGCTCATTGGATCCACCATTGGAAAAGTGAAAGATTTTTACGGACAGTTTGGCAACCGCGATGTCAACACTCCTTTGCCTATTAAAATATTTCATCCCTCCCTCCTGACTGACACTTGACGCGAGTCAGTCATCACCGGGGAAACTCGGACTCTCAAAATGGGACATTAGCAAAGGGGTGCGGGCTGAGAATAACCATATTTAATAGATTAGATGATCAGTAGATTAGGTCTTCATTCACACTTCCTTTCGTCATTCATACGAGGAAGAAAGGATTTGAATAATAAAATTATTAACATTCCCACGTGGTTTGAGTGTGATACGTAAAATCATCAAAATAAGATCTATTTTGTTTTTTTTAAAAAGTTACATGGCTTTAATGCGTATACAGGGTGTCCATACGGCATACAGCTTCAAGAGTTGTAATCAGGGATTAGTCTCTCTCTTCCTTAGCACATTTGAACGGGTACGTTAACCTTGGAATGGGGCTCTTACAAACGTTTACTACAGGTGATTGATATGAGTTGATTCTTGCATAAGAACCTGTAAAAATGACGATGAGTGCACGAAAAAGTCACAAAATTCACTCCCGGTATTGGGCTTAGTGGCGGAACTACGCAGGTATCATGGAAGATTCCTGTCTAATTTAAGACATAATTCTGTGTTTCCGTAGAGAACGTGGCAAATTAGACAGGAATCTCTCATGATACCTGCGTAGCTTCGCCATAACGATCTTGCCGTTACAGCTGTTTTCGGAGTTTATTTCTAAATTTTAGACTTTTTAGTGTGATTTTCGCTCTGAAAAAACTGTGCTCCGGTAGTACACCCAAAGCTCCGATAGAGCCAAAACCCGAGCGGATTCAGATAGCTTCGCAGAGCAAAGTTCGGTTGAGCCTGAGCACGTGTTTCGGGAAACTATATAATAAAGAGTGAAAAAGTAGTGTGACGCTACCTGGGATCAAACCAGGGCATCATAGAAAAAGTGACGAAATGTAGATGGGCATCTCCCATTATTAGTGCCATACACCGCCACCAAGCTCGCGCATTTAAATGCAATGAGCTTCGGAGTGAATTTAGTGAGTTTTCAGTGCAACCTTCGTTATTTTTGCCGGTTTTTGCACCTGAATCGTCCCTTAACCCTTCCAGGGATAATGGTACATGTGTTGTCCCACTTAATTTAACATGGGATTCAATGGAATTTAAAGGGACATTTTGCCAAAAGTTGAGTGACCTATCTAAGTTCTTAGAAAATTGTCTTCTTTTGAAATGTTTCATAAAATCTCAAAAAAATTCAAATCCCGAAATGCGCGCATAAAAGGGTTAAATAAATTTCTCACAGCAAAAGTGTGTGACAGCCCCCTTATGCTGAATATATTCACTTACCAAGCAAGACTTTTTGACACGACGAATGATTCTGTATTTGGCATTGTATACCCTCAGCTTTTTGATCCAAGTGGAATCCTCTAGATTTCCCTCTTTCTACTCCTTTTTCACGTTTTTTTCCCGCTCATATAAGAGGTTCCCGTTTTCTCTTCCGCTTGATCATATGACCCTCCTGCATTTTTTATGGTCGGATTATTCTCTTTGTGCCTCTCAACTTAATACTTAATGAACCGCTTAAATCAATGATTTTCAACGGAAATTTGTACGGATTATTTAATGGAAGCCTGCGCGACGACACGCAATGATCTGCGACCGTCAAAAAAGTGACCAAAAATCAGAAAGTAAATTTCTCTTCAATTTTACTGTTTATAAACTTTTAAAATCCATTTAAATCACAGACAAACACTTTTATCAAGTGGGAAGTTTTAATTAAGGCTTGAAAGGTCGAGAATGGTGATTTTTGATGACTTCTTTTTCACTGATTTTTGGCCACTTTTTTTCACTGATTTTTGATGAATTTTTTTCCTCTGATCTTTGGCCACTTTTTTCCCCGATTTCAGACCACAGAGCCACAGTGAGGAAATACAGAGAATTAACATAGTAATTAGAGGGCAGGAAGAAGTTATTACAAGTCCGGTTAGTTTATTTAGGATTGGCTAATTTAAAAGAGCCCTGGCACTTCGGACCTACCTTTGATAATGATTGAAGGGGGAAAACGTTGCGACGTAAAGAGAATAAAAAATAAAGTAAACTGGAGAGAAATGCTGAGGTTGAGGTCACCTAACCAGCTGAAAATAATGATATGAAATGATAATCTCGGGTGCAAAGGCAGGAAAAAAGTATTATTCAGACATTTTGTGATTGGCTGGTTCATTGCCGTACTTTAGCTCAATACACAATCAATTTTAAATTTTTGAGATTTCGGCCCAAGATTTACTTCAACGCAAGAAAAAATGGAATGGGTCTGTTGCAAACTTTTGCTACAGCGATCAAGAGAGTTAATTTAATGTAAAATCGCCTGAAAAGTCCATTGGTGGCATCAGAAAGTCATAAAATTCAATAATAAACTCACAAGAGGCGTTTAATGAAATTCAAGATCGCGGAGAAATATCGAGCAATTTGTATGCATGCACCACGAACATCCAAGGATAGCCAACCTCACAATATCGATCACAACCAATCACAACGTAAACAAACACACAACCTCTACCTCCAGTGAGGTTGTCAAAGTTGGCCATCCGGTCCATGCATACAGATTGCTCGATATTTCTCCGCCATCTTGGATTTTATTAAACGCCTCTTGTGAGTTTATTATTGCACTTTATGACTTTCTGATGCTACCAATGGACTTTTCAGGCGATTTTACATGAGCTTTAACATTCTTAATCGCTGTAGCAAAAGTTTGCAACAGACCCATTGTCCTGGAACATTATCTATTATGGCCCTATCATCAGTGGAAATTGCTACTTATTCAATTAAACAATGTTTGGTCCGTGAGCTGGAATTTTGCAATCTTCTATTTTACTTTCTACAAGTCTTTCAAAACTGTTGCGTAGGTGTGTACTTGGAGAAGGATCGGAGTCTTGCAAGGAATACATTCGTGCTTTAAAACACTGGAAGTTCTATATTAGGTTATTGTGCTCGAGCTATCAATATGCTGACGTCACTAAAGAGTGGGGGGAGGAGATCCGTTATTTTAATGTAGTATCTATGTGCGTTAGTTGTGAAACAGATTCATGTACATTATTGATTGTCGATTCAATAAGCCTCTGACTTCCAAGCTCTTTATGAATTATTCTACGTAGTATTGATGGATTGTTTGGACGATGACAATCCAGCACAAAAATATTCAAGTATCAAAGAAAAAATTTCGAGCTACGCTCGTCGGAATCGGAGCACATAAATATGAGGTGAGCTCTTCCCTAGAACTCTACAATACTGTTTATATAGGGAGGTTCTTCGAACGAGCACACCCATTGTTTCATAGAGCTTCATTCCAGGATTCTCCTCAAAATGGAAAACTTGCTGGTATATTACAATCTCTGTGAATTACTTTACCGGTCAATATACCCCGGAAAGCGGAAAGGCTCTACATTTCTAGACCTTTTGTCAAAGTCTCTTTATCTCTTATTACAAATTCAGCAAAACCTATGCGGTCACATTATCAACACATTCTAATCCGTCACTCTGATTTCACATTCTTTTTCAAAGTCAGTAACTCGGACTGGATGTAACGCAGATGCAAACACATCGAGATCACACATATCATCGTGATGGGTATCCTGGTCCTTCTCACATCCGTTGATGTGTAAAACAGTCAAATTTTTGTCCAAACCATACTGTAGATATAAAATCTGAGAATTAAAGAGAGAGAGAGAAAAAAAACCGATATAATCATAGATTAAGACAAACAAATAAAAGTAAATAAATAATTTCAATCCAGCTCGGTCTCTTTGTCTTCTGTCTTCATAAGAGTAGACACAAAATTAAAATCGGTCTCGCCAAGATGGAACAACAGAAATACGGGACATTGACAGTTTCTGAGCGTGGAAATGGCGCACGCTGGAATTGGTCTCTCTCGCTCTTTTTCCGTTTGAGTGTGAGAACTAGAAAAGGAAAGAAATAGGGGCTGAAGACACGTTCGAGCCTTTGTTTCTGTCCTTTCCCTATTCATGTGTTCAAGTGGGGAAAGAGAGAGAAAGACAAATTCCTGTGCACGCTACTGGCCAGAGTGATATCGGGCAACGTAGTATTTTGTCTATTTGGAGCAGTAGCGGCCCGTGAGATTTGGCAACCATGCATTTTTCCCGCTTAAACTTAGGTAAAAAATCGATTCAAGCGGAGGCTGGCAGCCTCCTCGAGTTTCGATTGTTTTCCATGTATTTAAATGGGATAAAAACACTGTTGCCAAATCGCACGAGCCGCCACTGATTTGGAGCCCATATGAAAGGTCAAATTTTATAGTCAAAGCCAATCCGTATAAAAAATGGATAATATAACAGATGTTCAGTATAGATCCCCTATTATAGGTAGTTCGATCTTTTTCATGAGTTTAAATGGAGCAACTGCAACTTTGCCAGACTAAAAACTTCGGCACTGACGAAGGACGGAAACTAAAAACCTAAAGACAAATATGGAGCAATTAAAAACTAAATTGTTCCCATAACGATTTATTAATGTTTTAACTGGAATGTGTTATTTAATAACCTTAAAAATTGCCGCTGAAACTCAGCCAACAAAATACTCTATTCACTCGCAATACTCGCATCCTCTTCAAATATTTTAAGCCTGAGTGAATCTGAATTAAAAATAAAACTCATAATTTTTGAACCCGAAAACCACAATTTTTTTAACGAAATCTGGGCAGAGAAAGAAAAAAAAACCTGTAAGAGAATCAATCAATGAACAAAAACCAATAAATAAATTAACGAAATTTAGCAATTAAAATGAGCCCCACTCAACCAATAAATGTATAAAACGAAACCAATCGGATGAAGGCAGAATGAACGAAAATCGAATATTTTGAACGTTTTTAACTCCGAAGAAATACGGAGCAGACAGAATGGGACATTAAACGGGCCAAGCCAAAGCTCATGCATTAAAAAAAAAAAATGTAAGGTCAACAATATGATTGAAAAGCCTTATATTTACTCATCTCTTCATAAATGTGGAATGGGAGTGTAGCGGACTAACAAAATGAGACCGGCCAGTATGTATTATTTCTTTGATCACAAAAACAGACTTACTTTAACTCGATGTTTACTGTTGATTTCGTGTAATTCAAGAATGACTGTGGCTCCGTAGTCAGGAAGGGGCAGCATTTTTTGGTCTACTCCGATACTGATTAAGAAATTAATCACGGTATAGTCGTGACCAGAGTACAGGTTCAGCAAACGTTTAAATGTATCTTTTGAGTCTCGTTTTTTCTCCATGTTTGTCAATACATCATTTATTAAAGACCCTAAAATCAACATAAGTAGAAGAATACAAATAAACGATTAATTAGATACAAGCCATCTTTGACAAACCAAAGATGATAGACCTCACTAAAAACGTATTTTTGATGTTGTTGTTGTAGTTGAGATTATAAATTAAGAACGGCCTTGAGCCTGCTGTGATCAGTTTAAGTATATTATTGTACTAGTGGCGTCGCGTGCAATTTGGCAACAATGTATTCTACCCATTTAACCTCATGTAAAATATCGAATTCAGGGGGTGCACAGTGCACAAGGCAAATTCGATATATTTAATGAGTCTAAATTGAGCAGTTGCATTTCTGCCAGATGGCACGCGACGCCACTGTATTGTACTTTAATCTACTGCTTCATTGAAATGTGAATCAGGCACTTTATAGTAAAAAATAAAATAAACTAGACAACAAATTAATGAATTCTCGTTTCTTTTTACCTGAATAAAGTTTTTTCATTGTTGGTGTCCAAGAGCAACTCACGATTGAATACCTGGCCATAAGTTTTAGTTTCTCTGGGAAAACTTTCCAGGCCCACTCTGGTAGTTTAAGTCCTTGCTCGTTCTAAAAATCAGAATTAAACACAGTTGTAAAAAAATTACAATATTTTTGAATATTATCAGAACTTGTGACACTTTTCAAAAGAAATGGTTATATTTTGGGTGACATCAACTTTGAGTCATATCCGAAAAGTGAGGAAGAGTGGGTCTGGGTATGAACAAAGAACATTTCCGACAATAAGTGTAACATTGTCAGTAGCGGCGACGGCTCATTCAATTTGGCAACAGGGGTTTTCCTCTATTTGATTCTATGTAAAAGAATCGATTCAATAGTGATGTAGCGCTTCATCAATAATCGATTGTTGTGCATAGATTCAAATGGGAGAGAAACATTGTTGCCAAATTGCACGAGACGCCACTGAATATTATTTAACCAGTTGAAAGAGATGCATTTATTTTCTTCGAGAGTATCGCTTAACTCTTCGACTATGCTCGTATGTACTTTTGGGGAATAATAATTGCCAACTGTCATGTTGCACCAACTCTGATTTCCCCAACTGAGAGGGAATATTTAATAACTTCTGGGGAATTATTTGTCAACTTTCATGGACCCAATTCTGATTTCTTCTACTATGAAGAATAATGACCAACTTTTGAGTTTATTTAAACCTTCAATTTTTGGGCTTTACCTCTTCAAGTTCCAGAAATTGAACTCCGGGTTTTTAGGTTGCAGCAGTGTTGCCAGATTTGGGTAATAAAGCCGTACGTTTTACATTGATTTAAATATAGGGACGATACGGCTTTTTACCCTCGATCTGTGGCAACACTGGGTTGCATTGCAGTATCAGCTTATTTGTCACGCTGATCACTACAAAAATGAATGGAGAATTGAAAATATCTATTCAGCTCCATCAATGTGTGACTAAAAAATCGAGGAAAGTCTTGTTCGTAGCGGATACTTTATTAATATAAGGACAACTTGACTTTTTACGTACCGCTATCAAAAGTGCATCATAAATGTCTTCTAATTCAGTCACTGATTTTACCATAACACCGGCATTTTTGTTTACATATTCTAGCAATTCTTGATTTTCATCTTGTACTTTCTGAAATATTGTGTTTTTCACATACTCCTTCTCTATTTTATAACTCGCGCAAGGTTTTTGCGCAAGAAAGAACTGCGAAAAAAGAAAGAACAAATTTTCTTGAAATTTATTTAATTAAATATATCGTAAAAATATTCATTTCGCTTGATCAAAACAGAAGCATTTCTTACAGAAATTCATTTTACGAGTCAGTAGGACGAATCAAGGCCCTGAACTCAGTATTGTACCAACAAATTCGTACCCCTCCCGGCCTTCACCTTCACCCCATTGACGGATCCAAGAATTTGTTTTTCTCCCTCGTTACCCTCTTGAACATGTGTGTTAGAAAAGGACAGATTCGTGGCAGTCACGTGATATTCGCCCTGTCTTCCATCATTTTCTAAACACCGGGATTTAGCCAAATGGCCAAAGAGGGAGAAGGACAATTTCTTGGTTCCCCTAGTGCTTCCCCCTTTTCCGCACCTCCCAACCACCCCTCTTGTTAATCCATTTTGGGGACCTCCAAAAAAATTAAAGAACGCACGGAAAAATTAATTGGTCGATCTACCACCATGATGCCTGATTTAGAACCTGTCAAAAATAATAGTAAACTTGACCAGGCATCGAGTTGTATGAAAAAAACAAGTCAAGCATGCCAGAATTTAAGGTTAACTTTGTGTCGCGTCTATATTTCATCCACCACGATGTGTATGGTCAAGTTTACCACCTTTTTTCGCAGGTTCAAAAATCATCGATCATCGTTATGGTGTTCTACCAATTATTCTTTTCTGTAATGAAAGAGGGGTCTAGAGAGCACTCTTCCTTCGGCTGGAAAATATTTGTATAATTTTTATCGGAATAATACAGTATGTCAAACCGGAAACTGCGCGAAACTGTATCGATCTATCTATACGCCAACTCACTGAAACCGTTTTATCCCATATATGCCCAGTGGGTTGTTAGCGACCCACTTGTTGTGTTATTTTTGGACCAAAATGTCAGTCCATTAGGACCAATTTCACTAAAAAAACCAATTTTGAGAGTTTTAGCTCGTACAATTTAGCTGCTCCAAAAAATTTCTGTGTTTTTAATTTTTTCGTGTTTTCAGTTCGCAAATTGTGTTTCTTGAGAAAAACATCTAAAAATTCTAAATAATTCTGGGCGTATATGGGTTATAGAGCTTGACGGCCAAAGCGTGGTCTTTACTAACAAGGGGAGGCTCAGAAGTCGCCGCCTCCGATTTTGAAAACAATTGCACGAAAATGTAGCTAAAGTAAAACTATTAGATCCGTGTTTCTCACTTTTTGCCAATGGGCCTTCCTAAAGCGTCAGGAATGTTTTGAAAGTTGTGGAAATTCACATAAATATGCGGAAAGCTCTCCGCTTGGGTTTTTACGTGAATTTCGGCAACATTCAAAAATTCCTGACGCTTTAGGAAGGCCCATTGGCAAAAAGTGAGAAACACGGGTCTCATAGTTTTACTTTAGCTACATTTTCGTGCAATTGTTTTCAAAATCGGAGGCGGCGACTTCTGAGCCTCCCCTTGTAAGTGTTTGAGTTTGAACTTACTTCAACTGCAACTTTGGAAAAAAAAAATGTCTCATGATCACACATTTTGATTATCATTCATTTAAAGATCCCGAGGGGGAAAAAAAAAAAAAAAAAAAAAAAAAAAAAAAAAAAAAAAGCTCTTTTAGCCTCTGAAAATGCCAGCTTGGCCTTAAATGTGAGACTTCATGAGTATGAGTGAGATGGGACACTTTTATAATTTTTATTTTGCACCGACAGCCCGACAACCTAAAATGGTTCATTCAATCTGTGAATTAGACTGGGAGAACGTATAAAATAAAAGCAAAAGATGAATACAATTACATTATCAAGGGACGGTGGCACTGGATGAACTGGGATCGGTTGCCATTGTACTTCTGGATCCCAAATTTGATCGTCAACAGGAGGATACAATCCTGCCAAAAGAGCTTGTCCACTCATTATGCAGCGATCCTTATAACTTGAAACCGCCAGCAAATCAGACGCCTTGTATTTGGACGGAATAAAGCCATCGTATCGCTGTCGCAAAAATTTCCCGAGCTCAAATAATGTTTTTGTACCTTTCTGTTGGGCAAGAATGGGTGTATATTAGAGGAAATTCTATAGATAGGTTATTTTAGGATACGGCGCGGCGTAGATCCGCCTCTACAAGAAACACATAGACATAGGGAGACATAGGGATGCTCTAATAAACTCTCATTTTCAATTTTAATAAATGTATAATATGTATAGTCTAATAGACGCAAACGCTTTGTGCATTAGATAAGAGTCGGCAGCCTGAACGAATTCGAAGGTTATACTTTCGACGGTGGACCAGCGGATCAGCCGGCTCCGGTTCCGTTTCCTTAAGTTCCTTTTCTCCTTTTTCCTTTCGTCAGCACTTTTGAGATGAACCTTCGATGTCTTTGCCTCCTAATCGCCTCCAAAAAAACAACCTAAAATCAACGACCAATGGGGCTGTTGCACACTTTTGCTGTAAGTGATTTAATAGTCGATTCTGGTGTAAAAACCTCAAAAAATAACAATGGCAGCACTAAAAACTTCCGAAATTCACTCTTAAACTCGATAAACGCTTTTATTTACGAGGGCGTAATGGTGGCCGAGGGCAGTAACAATTGAAGATTCCTATCTTAATATCGCCACTCTTTCTATGCTGACAAGGATGATTCACAGAATCATTAGTCATCAGAGTGATGATCCACATCCGATGAATGGTACCGCAACACCTAGTGACACCGGTGTCAAATGAAAGTCGTCTCTTATTGGTCACTTCTTGATGGAGTTACAGTATTGTTAGATGGGAATCTCCCGTTGTTTCTACCCTCAGCCACCATTACGCCCACGTAAATAAAAGCGCGCTTATCGAGTTTAGGAGTGGATTTTGGAAGTTTTTAGTGCTGCCATCGTTATTTTTGGAGGTTTTTTCACCAGAAACGACTACTAAATCGTTTATAGCAAAAGTATATATGCAACAGCCCCATTGAAATTTGTGTTAACACTCCCTGTAAAGAACTTCCATCAAGATATTCTAGATCCGATTACAATTCGAACTTACACAATCACTCTGAAGAGCTCATCAAACATTATTTGGTTCGACAGCGACAGATTCTTCGACACGATGCAAACATAATTTGCATATCGAAATACTTTTCTTACTGAAGATGTAAAAATCGCAAATGTTATTATGTAGTACCTTTATGAGTTCTCCTCTCCCCTCTGGCCAAAACGAGTCGTTACTGTAAGGATCAAGCGGATACGTGTCTTCTACCGGAGTTCGTTCGCCATGACGGTGTAACTGTACATAAACAATCGTACGTAATATTAAAATATTTCGAATGTTTTGGACATTTTAAGTTTTAAATATTGTAAAATATTGTGAGTATTGTAAATAAAAATTGAAAAAAATTGTAAATGTAAAAATTGTATTATAATTCGTAAATTGTAAAAAAATTGTAGGTGTAAAAATTGAACTGTAAATAATTAGTAAATATTGTTTTGTCATATACTTACAATGCTTAAGTAACGCAGAGTAGGCTCTGCTTTAAAATCGCCTGCAAACGAAAAGTATGCAAGGAAACTGATTACAATAACGACTTCTAATGGAGTTGTCATTGAACAAAATCCTTTTTTCGGTGGTCTGCAACATTTTCGACCGGAATTTGCTCTTCTGTCCATTAAAAAATAAAAAAATCAAAATAAAAAAAAAAATATATAGTTTTGTGGATGTAAAGGGAGGAAAGCTGAGGGCCTTTAAATAGCCGTAAAAACGTTACTATTCAAATTTTTGCTTCGCGAAAACACTGTGGTTGGTTATGAGAAAAAATAAAACAAAGAATGAACAAACAAACAAACAAACAAACAAGCACATCAACAAACTGACGAAGAACGAGGAAGCGAACGCACCAACCAACCAACAAAGAAATACAAGTATAATGAAGCGAAAATATAATAGAAACTACAGAATAATTGAATCGTGTTGATTCACTGCTAGAACAGATACCGAAGAAAATCACTTAATTCGTCGCTGTAAACATCCTCAGCCCGCCCTCAGCACTAAAAGCGAAGCTCTAGAGATATTAAAAAGATCTACTTAATTTAGTCCACTTTATCACTTGTTATGAAATCCTATAAGCGCTAATTATATGATCAAATTTCGAATAAAGTGGAGGCTGTCGATGCCTCGTCAAGAATAAACGTTTGCTCTTGATGAGGCATCAAGAGTAAACGATGATTTCGTTTTGTTCAGAATTCATTCGAGATTTGATCGTATGACCGGCGTTTTATCATTTATGATGGCACAGTGTGATCTTTTAAGTGTAACCTTGAAAACGTTTCTCCCTTCGATGTAGGTTGTGATATGCAACGTGGAAAAACTTCCGGTAAAACAATTTGTGACCTATAAGTACTCGGGGACGAGACGCTTATAACCAGAGTTTGCAGCAACGCACAAAATACTATTCAAGGCATCATGTTTAAATTCGCTATTGCATCCTTACCTGCAGGGTGTTGATGATCGTTATAGGAAAAATAACTGAAACGTCCACCGACGTACCTACTAGTGGGGACAAAGATACCTGGCCAGGGTATGCAATCCGCTACCATGTGTAAAATGATATTTTGTGCGTTGTTTACTGCATACACTGACCAGTTATCATTGTCCTCGATAGTACAAGTGCAGCTGCGATGTATCGCATAGATATAAAATATCTGGTCGATATTTTCCGCAATAAATAAATGACCTGATCCGATGAAGAAAACGATTTAGTAAACTGAAAGTTGACAAAAAAAAAATATTATGTCTGAACGGATTGATCAAAGTGATGAGCATTTACCTATATAACTTTGCTTTGAAAATGTCTCATCAGTGTCGATAGACTTTCAACCCTACACCTTCCATTGTTCATTCAAATACAAAAAAGTAACAAAAAAACATATGGAAAATTTGAAAAAAAGAAAAATATATATTATTCATGACTCATCGAAATTCTAAAACAAATTGGTGGACTATTCTTTTTCGTTCAGTCATATAGAACTATGTATAATCTTGCCGTAAACATGCTTCATTGATAATTATTATCCCAATCAGACTCAATTGTCATCCAAATGTAGGACATTAAAGAAACATGTTATAGAACGCTCAAAAAAGCATTTGTTACCCTTCATCATTTTCACAAATGTAGTATTTTACAGCATAAATCATACAGATAAACCGAACCGAAAAACTAAGAAACGACGGCATGTGTTAGAGCAAGCAATTTTGCATTTCTGGAAACGAGAACGCGAGTTGAGGCTGAGAATAAATCAGGGCTGCCAAATTGCACGGGTAAGCACTGTTAATTTCAATATACTTTGATTGAGTTTTTATTAGTTGCAAACAGGCCTAACTTCATTGCGACATTTCAAAATGTCTCTCTCATTTTTTTTTCTTTTTTAATAAAGAGAACCGTCGAACAAATTTTCATGAGGTTTATTTCAACTGTATTTTTTTGTTCTATGAATAATTATACTTAAAAGTTTCACGAAATTGTGTATCCATTGGCTCTTGAAACAAGTTTGTCCAAGAAAAGAGAATGGACTTGACAGTTCTACTACTTTCATGAAAACATCACCGTCAAACCGCCATTGCCATAGTAACGCAACCTGATTGGTTAGAAACAGAATGAAGCTGAATGAAGCATCCATAGTACAGTTGTGAAGTCCAATCATTCTTGGGACAGCTTTTTATTCAAAAGTATGTACCTAAATGCGAAAATGATATTATAGAAACTAGAGGACTCAATTGAAAACACACAAAAAAGTTGAAAAAATCTGGCAACCCTGAAATTTGGAAAGAGATCACTCGCCACTCAGGAACAAGGTTAATGAATCTGAGCGCTCATAAAACTTTTGTTAACGAACGCTAAATTATGCACTTAAATCGAGTTATAATACACCGATTCAGATAAGTTTTAATGCGGTGCGTTTGTGTTTTAAACTTTAAAAGTCTGGCAGACTTTGGAGAGGGGGGAATTATAATCGTGCCCGGAGACGCAGAAAAGGAAAAGAAAAGACGCTTCCCCGACGAGTTTTGCGGTCAATTTTTGACGGAAAAAAAAGAAGAAATGGAGAAGAAGAAAATGGCAGGGGAGGGGGGGGGGGGAGAGAAGCGGAGGAGGAAGAGAAGGTGTGCTAGCACTTAACAGTAGGCGACATTTAGTTGGCTGTTGTTTTGTTGAGCCCCCTAACAAAAATGAACCTATTTCACAGTGGCGACGCGTGAAATCTGGCTACATTGTATTTGACTCATTGAAAACCCTCGAAAAATATCAAATTATCTAGGAATCAACGCATAGGTGGCTCGAGGAATACGATGTATCGATGTTTACTCCATTTGTAACTATGGAAAAGTATCGATTTCTTCGGAGTTCAAATGCACCCCTGACCATCGATACTTTTTTCTGTACTTAGTTTTAAATGGATTAAACATCGATTCATCGCATTGCACGAGGCGCCACTGAATCGACGATGACCACCAACTTCGACCTTTTCTATGGGTTCGAATGGATAAAATGCCACGTTGCCAGATAGGACGCTTCACCACTGCCATTTCACTTGTCTTGCTTTCATAACAGGGGTGAAGTATAGCGTGTTCTGGGTCTCTATTTGTCTCTGCAGTAGCGCAACGAGAGTTTCTTTATCTCTCTCTCTTTTCTCCATTAAGAAAAGTATGTTAGACAAAGATGGACAAAGGGATAAAACCCCCTCTTCCTGTCCTTTTCCTACTTATACATTCAAGTGGGAAATGAGAGAGATATAGATATAGATCTTCAATCCTTATACACAGTTTAAATTGGAAAATCTTAGGGGATACTCAAGCCCAGGCCATCTTAACGAGGTTCTTTTGTTGAGTCCCTGATGATTAAGTCCCTCATCGAGTAATTAAAATCGGATCACAGCTGCTAGTCTCGAATTCCTGGGAATCTGGCTTTTATTTTTTGCCTGACGGTTATAAAAATCGGGGAAAACTTTTCATGATCAAAAATCAGTCCGACTTCTTTTTAGCTTTTCTGCATTAACCCAGAAAAGTGGCGTCAGTCAAGGGATCCTGGTTGCGCCAGTGTGTCTCTGGTATGAAATAGAATGAGTATTAAGTAATATCAGCCCGCCGTGAAAGTCAGGTTCTCAAAATTTTGAAAGATTGGCGTGACCTTCTGAATTCTGTACCCCTGAAAATAGAAAACTGAAAGATTATTCTCACAATTAGATACAAAATCATTGTTATATTTCTTTCTTCCTCTACTTTCTGACATCGATATCGCTTATTTACTGCAAGAAGGCAATCTCACAGGTACCTATATAGGATATTTCTATTCCCCTCTCTTTCTTAATTTGAAGGAGGAGTCGTCGAGATCATCGAAACCTATTTTAATAAACGATGAAGTTGAGCCTTAATGATCCTAAACCTCTCGCACCGACTGACAAAACATTCAAAACTCAACACAACACAGATCGACAAGAGGCATGCTGCACCCCTTTTCCAAACAGTTAATTCATCGTTGTAATATCTCAAGCCAGCAATTAGGTAATTTGATTTTAATTTCTGTGCTTGGTCCTGCGTGCATCCTATAGGTACCTTTTCTATCCTCGTTCAATAGGAGCAACGGGAGTGGAGACCACAAAACATTAGATGTGCTCTTTGTAAGAATTAGACACTTAAAATATAATTGAGATTTCTTTCTAAGATCAGACCCGATGTTTTCTGCTTCTTCACTCGTCTCTCACGACGAATGAGAACTTCATACCTCTACCTCTCTCCTCCCTACAATCAACGATCTATAAATTTAATTTCCTCGACTTCAGATCGAAAGCTAACTCGATTGATGTCCAACTTCATCTCACCAATCACCAGCTAGGTCTCTTTTGTTCAAACCTACGAGGCGCATCAATTAACAATCGATCACACCGTTTTATAACTGGGTTTCTGTCAGATTTTAATTCTCTTCATCCCTCACACAAGACATTTTCATAATCTATGTTTAAGCACACAGTCTTAGTCAGGAATCTGTCTCTCTCTTTGCCTGTTTGACAGCATATGTTAGAAAAGGATACACGTTGACGCTGAAGTCACTTTGACACCCCATCTTTCTTTCCTTTTCTTACACATGCATGCATTCAAATGGTCAAAGGGAGAGAGAAAGACCCATTTCTGGATACGGCTATATGTGTGTGAGTCGGTGGTCAAGTTCTCGTTTTCGTCATCTTGCCTTCCATTGAATCTAGAATCATATTTTACCATCAGGTTCGGTTGTAAAATATGGAGTCCGACGATGGTTCTGAACCACCAGTGATGAGGTTTCGGATTCATCAACTCAATAAATGCGTTTAACCTAATGCAAAGATGGTGGTCGAATGAGCGGGTTCACAATCGGGGAGTCCCATCTATAATCGAAACTTTCTATACTCAAAAAAGTGATCCATCGTAGAGAAAGCTGCAATTAGATGGGAATCCACAATTGAGGCATTTTTCGGTAAATGGGCGTATGGCGATTTACGCCCTTTTTTTGGAGAACTCGTTTTTGAAATTCTGACGATGTGACCTAACAGGTGATATAAAGTTATTCATATATTGAACAGAAAATAACCACGAAACAATTGTTCGAATGGACGCATCTACAACGTTTTGTTATAACGTTTTAAACTTTCAAACACGTTTTTCTCGAGAGTCGTTTTTTCGCCATACGCCCATTTACCGAAAAATGCCTCAATTGCGAACCAATCATTTGACCGCGCCATATTCATAGTTAAACACATTTATTGAGTCGGTGAATAGATATCGAGATTTTGAGAATTTTCGATGCTTTCAATTGTTTTTCATGCGATATTACCCAAAAATTGACCATCCGCAACGCTGTGGGAAAAGTTCGTTCGCTGCAAACCCATTGCGAGACAAAAAAACGTAGGAATTACCTATCATAATATTTGTAATGTTGTATAATAGTTTTGTTTATTTTTTTGTATCGTGTTTTTTTTTTTTAAAAACCTAAAGCATGTACGTTCTTGTTACCTGTGCAAAAACGGTTGAGGCGAACTTTTTCTCCATCTTTCTTCGCTTCGCACATGTAAGTATTTACATGCTGGAAAAGGATAGGAGAGAAGTCGATAGTTACTTGACTGCACTATCAACGAATTAAATATTGTCGCGAGATTTTCACACATTTTCAGATATGGGTGTGAGTGTGGGACTGATCTGCAACGGCTTTCCCGCCCCAGTATAGGTTGCACTGGCCCCTCACCTGTAAGGTGTGAGGAGTATGGAGAGAGGCCGAACCAGAACCTTGAAGCAAAACTTAGCTTGTGGAAATCTCACGACAATCTTTAATTCGTCAATAGCACTTAAGCTTCTATCCATTTCCGACAGATTTCTTCAAATGCATGATAAGAGAATAAACGCTACAATCCCCGATCCACCAATTTTGGGACTAACTTACGATTAACGCAAAGGGACTTTGATCATGAAGTTAGATCGTTGAACTGAACCAACCATCTTTCCTGTTTACCGTCAGCATTTTTAAGCTTCATTATTTGCAAAAAGAGCTGTGGCGTATTTTTACTTATTCATCAGTTTCCGACGGCTTCTTCGGCATTTAGAGACTCCTTAATGGGACCGAGAGGCAGTGGCGTCGCGTGCCATCTGACAACAATGCAGCAGCTCCATTAAAACTCATTAAATCTATCGAATTTTCTTTGTGCACTGTGCACCCCCTGAATTCGATCTTTTAAATGAGTTTAAATGGGTAGAATGCAGTGTTGCCAAATTGCACGCGACGCCACTGCCGAGAGAATTCTTTTGTTGTGTCCTTCACTTTTCACTATTTTCACTCTTGACTCTTCTCTTCAATCACTATAGGTACTAGTGTCGAACTTCGTCACAGGTGGGCTCGAGTGATTAGGGTAATTGTATCAACGTTGCAGGAGTAAGTACGCGGGGCAGGCGCAAGAGGCCAGAGTCGAAGGAAGGACAGCTGTAGAACGTGAGAAAGAATGAGTGGAATGCAGATCCATTGTTGATAGACCGGAAACAAGGAAAGGAATAAAAACGTATCCTGTCTCATGACCACGGTACTGAGTACTTCTCCTACCCTCCGCCGCTCCGCTATGTTACCGAGAGGACTGAAGGAGAGTTTACCAGCCAGCCAGTCGGCAAGAGTTACCGAGTCACCAGCTATAGGCGTGGGGGTACCGGTGCCGCGCCGCGCCGGTCGGCGGTCACCGCGAACCGGCGCGGTGGTTACCGGTTCGGAGTAGCTCGCTCGTCGCGGCTCTGTGGCAGTCAGTAACCCTATCGATTATACAAGATATTTGACATTGAAAGGAATGCGACTATTGCCTTGCCACTCGACACTTGGCATTCGTGACTCGAGCTAATGTCGAGCAGCCGGCTTGTGCATCATTTTTCATACAAATGTTCTCTCTCGCTCGCTCTGTCACACCGACCCTCAACCCCCCCCCCCTCCACCTATCTGTTTTACTGGTCCTTTTTTGCTTCCAATTTCGCTATCTCTCTTTCTTTCACTCATCTTCTCTCCTTCTCTCCTTCTCTCCTTATCTCCTGCTCTCCTTACCTCATTCTCTCCTTCTCTCCTTATCTCCTTCTCTCTTTCTCTTCTGCTCTCCTTATCTCCTTATCTCCTTATCTCCTTCTCTCCTTATCTGCTGCTCTCCTTATCTGCTGCTCTCCTTATCTCCTGCTCTCCTCATCTCTTTCTCTCCTTCTCTCCTTCTCTCTTTCTTTCCTTCCCACCCTCCTTCTTTCCTTCTCTCCTTCTCTCATTTCGTCCTTCTCACTCTCCTTCTCTTCTTCTTCCCTTCTCACCTTCTCGCACCTTTTCACCTTCTCACCTTCTTACCTTCTCTCTTTCTCTCTTTCTATCTTTCTCTCTTTCACTCCTCCTCTCCTTCTCGACATCTCACCTTCTCGTCTTCTTAACTCCTCTCTCTCTCTCTCTCTCTCTCTCTCTCTCTCTCTCTCTCTCTCTCACTTTCTCTCTCTCTCACTCTCTCTCTCTCTCACTCTCTCCTCTCTCTCTCACTCTCTCTCCTCTCTACTCTTCACTCTCTCTCATCTCTCTCACTCTCTCTCTCACTCTCTCTCCTCTCTCTCTCTCTCTCTCTCTCTCTCTCTCTCTCTCTCTCTCTCTCTCTCTCTCTCTCTCTCTCTCCCACCCCTTCTCTTATTATCTTCTTCTACCCTTCACACCTTTCCTTCTTCCCTCCTTCTATTCACCTTTTTTCTCTTATTTTCTCCTTTTCTCCTTTTCTCCTTCTCTCCTTCTCTCCTCCTCACCTTCTCGTTCCTTCTCTCCTTTACTTCTTATGTTCTTATATCCTTCTCTCCGCCTTTCAATATCTTCTTGTTTCCCTCGCTCCGTCTTTCCTCTCTCATCCCTTCCTTTTCTACCTCACTAGATCTCTCTTTATTCTCTCCCTCGTTCCTTGTTTAAAATTCTCCCATTCCTTTCTCTTTTCTCTTCCCTGATTTTATCTGATCCTTCTTTCCTTTATCTCTCTAAATCGTCATCACCTTTTAAAACCACTTACTCGACTGCTGGAATGGATATGAAAAGTTAAGTCAACTTCTCCGTCTCGAGAACATTCGAATTACCATTTTCCGCATGTATAGAAGTAGAATTGTTTTTTTTTTTTTTGCTGGGTTCAAATCCATTGATTCTTCAATGCTTTTCACGAAAACCAATGAAATACACAAATTTTGGAAGTGTTCGCGGCTTAAAAAAAAAAAAAAAAAAAAAAAAAAAAAAAAAAATCCGTTGACTTGTTCGTTGTACCGTCCAATTTTTATTTTCTGCTCATTTCCTCTAATCCTTCTTACCCTCATTCCTCATGTCTTTTTCAGGTTCGAAGAGAGTGGGGAGAAGTTATAGAAACACCCCCTCCTCCTCTACACATATAGTGACACCACTGCTCAATTCTTTACAATATTTTTCGTTTTACCCTCTCCCTTCTTGTCTATCTATAGCTTCTTGTAAGCGCATACCTCTATTTCCTTTCATTTTTCTCTTTCAAGAACTCTCCCGCCCCCCACTCTCTACTCTCTACCCGACTTACTTTTCTTCTCTTCCTTCATTCCTTGCCGATGATCCAACCAAATTAATCTTCCATCAGTTCAGTTGTCTTTTTTATTTAATGTAATGTTTCGCTCCGCTTTTCCCCAATGATGTTGGTATTTGACCTTGAAAGCAAGCGGAAAATCGTCGAGAATCATGCGCCAATCAACAATCCATCCTTCAATGTTTTGAGCCATGACGCTGTCAGATCGTCAGCAAGAACCCACGAAACTCTCGAGTTTCGATTTGTTCTGCAGCAGCTCCAATTTGGCTACCACAACCTTTGTATTCCGCAGCTTATTTGTTACGTGCTCATTCTTTGTTGGGGTCTCAAATTTGCCCAGTTTCAGTAAAAAAATAGGGCAAAAACATAAAATAGGAACATGAATAGGAACTAATTTTTAGTTATATAAGTTGATTTCGGCCGAGTACCATTTCTATCTGGCAAGCAGTTATACACTCATTATTGCCATTATTGCAGTTACCCTAAATTCTGGGTCTCTGTTTACTTGGACTAAAAATGGACCGAACACTAACTGTCGAAAAAAAAAAAAAAAAAAAAAAAAATCCATGCCATGCCCATCTAGTCTAGTGAATGTTTTTAATACACGGAAAAACAGAAAGAAACACTCTGGTTGCGCTGACAAAACCTTTACTGGGAAAATTACCCAGCAAAAGACTTTAGTAGATTCAACCAAATAATACTCTTCAGTTCACCCAGCAAAATCTCTGTTGCTAGGGTGTTCAAAACACTTTGATTGCTCTACAGGATCCTTTTGCTGGGTAATTTTTCTACCAAAGGTTTTGTCAGCGCTTCTAAAGCGTATTACAACAAAAATAATGTTCCACGATGCTCTATGTCGCGAAAAAAAAAAAAAAAAATGTTTTAAGGTTCGATAGTTTCCAATGAAAAGCTCTGATCTATAATCGATAAATAAATCGATACATTCGCGTCATTGACGAATACAGGGGGGGGGTGAAGGGGGGAGAGAAGGGAAAAAGAAGGGGTGGAAAGGGGAAAGGAAGAGAGAAAAAATGAAAAAGGGGTCTCCGGGGGGCAAAAATCCCAAGTTCGCCCCTCCCGTTCGCGAGGGCTAGATCCGCCAATGGCTCGCGTATAGATTCAGACGGGCGTAAAACGGTAGTCGATTGTCTCAAGGTATATCCCTATTTCATATTCCGCTTCTAACACCTTCCAAGGCTCATGCGAGTGTCATTTGACGGACACTTTCGGATGAAATACGATACCAACTAAGAAACGTCTTACTGTCTTTATCTCTGAGACTAACCGACGAAAATTTAATTAACTTCAAGGAGCAATTAAATGTAAAGGAGGGCGAGGAAGAAGAAGAATCAGAAGGAGAATAAGAGAAAATGAAAGTAATAGTAAAAAGAATAAGAATAATAAAACGGGCAAGTGAAACAAAAGGACCCGCGTTAGTATTACATGCATCCAAATCTAAAGAAGTCAACTGCCAAGGGCCCAAGGGGGGTATTAATCGTATCCTCTCTTCAAGGGGTGCGATTTACGTGCATTAAGGAAAACGGGACTGTTCGTGAACCTCCCACTGCACCGCCACGGACGCTTCTTCAGGAGGGGAGGAGTAGAAGGGAGGGAGGGAGGGAGGGGGCGGATGGGAGGGTGTGGAGATCTATCGGCCAGTCCAGGTCCATCCACATCCACGTAAGTCGTAAGTGTTGGAAATGATTAGTCAGATCTGTCGAAGAAAACAACAGAGGAGGCTCTTAAAAACCCGCATCTTAACCACTCGAAGCCTCGGCTATGGCTACCGGTTTTACTGATTCCCATCTCATCCCGAATCAACAACTTAGACCACGCAACGCATCGCACCGTGGTTTGACTGAACATTTTCTTTGGTCGATGCATCACGTTTTAGCAGAGCTGCCGATTTGCGTAGATTTAATGACTTTTTTAAATTCACCGATGATTCCACCGGCTGAGAAAAGATTACATAGTTCAATTCAGTGTATGACTGAATGCTCTGATCTGCAATCTTTTCTCAATGCGGTGGAAACGCCGTCAATTAATTAATAAATCCGCAAGTTTTCAAAGTTATCGACGTCGTTGCAAGTTAAGATGAAAGACGCTAGTATTTCCGTGCATGCTCTGAACTAAACTCTGTAATCTTTTCTCAACCGGTGGAATCTTTGGTGAATTTCAAAATGTCATTAAATCTACGCAAATCGACAGGTCTGCGTTTTAGCTCTTTTACAACCAGTTTAAGAAGACAAATCAATGTTCACTCGCTAAAAATAAGTGGGTAGTTAAATATTCCTACACTGCGGTGCTGATTTTGCGTACACAGTTAATTGAAGGCGCTCGAGGAAGCATTATTATGAAATTTCAACAATATGGCTGTTGCACACTTTTTCTGTAAGTGATTGAAGGGTCGATTCATATGTACAAACCTGCAAAAATAACGATTATATCACTACAAACGCACGAAATCCAATCGTAAACTCATAAACTGCTATGAAGTGCGCGAGGGTAGTGGCGGCTCAGAGCAGTATTTAATAATGGGAGATTCCTATTCCATCACTCTCTCTTTGTTGACACAGCAGATTCACAGAGTAGTTAGACACCAGAGTAGTGATCCATGTCCCATTAATGGTATCGGGACACCTGGTGAATGGTGTCTACATCGGTGTTTAAGGAAAGTCATCTATTATTGCTCACTTTTCGATGGAGTTATATACAGAATTGTTTGATGGAATCCTCCAATTGTTATTAGTGTCAAACGCAACCAATACGCTCGCGCATTTTAAAGCATTTTATTAGTCATTCTAAAAAGGATAATTTCTAATTTTTGTCCGGGAAATCAAATGTTTCCGTCCGGTGTGCGAATGAGTGATGCATGATGCATGCTCGGTGCTCGCGCAGCCACAGATTTTTCGAGTTCTCACCAAACTGCGGCTGATTCACTGCCGAGGATCGACAAGCAACAACAAGACCTGATTGGGGAACGTAATTATAGTAATCGATTCAATAAAAGATAACCACTCTTCTCCATTTGATTATCGGGTCCAGAAAGGCTCGCACTTCTCTTGTCTGGTTTCACTCTCCGTGTGTCTCATGACTGTCTGCTGAAGCTGACTGCTCTGCTTGTTCGTTGACTTCATTTCATTATTTTCCTCCTTTCTTCTCCTCTTCCTTCTTCTTCACCTTCTTCTTCGTCTTCTTCCTCGTCTTCTTCTACTACTCCATCTAATCTTTCCTCGTCTTCTCCTACTGTTCTCGTTTTCTTCTCCTGCTTCTACTCCTCCTCTTCCTTCTTCTTACTTTTCTTCTTCTTCTTCGTCTTCTTCTTCGTCTTCTTCTTCGTCTTCTTCTTCGTCTTCTTCTTCACTTTCTTCTGCTACTCCTTCTACTCTTTCCTCCTCTTCTCCTTCGTCTTTTCCTTCCTCTTATTCTTCTTTTTCTACTACTCCTTCTACTCTTTCCTCTTCACCTCCTTACTTTTTCTTCTTCTTCTTCTCCTCCTTACTTTTCTTCTTCTTCTTCTTCTTCTTCTTCTTCTTCTTCTTCTTCTTCTTCTTCTTCTTCTTCTTCTTCTTCTTCTTCTTCTTCTTCTCCTTCTTCTTCTTCTTCTTCTTCTTCTTCTTCTTGTTCTTACTTTTCCATTTTCTTCTTTTTCTTATTTTTCTTATTTTTCTTCTTCTTTTACTTATTTTTCTTCTTCTTTTTCTTATTTTTCTTCTTATTTTTCTTCTTTTTCTTATTCCTTCTATTTCTTTTTTCCCCCTAAGTTTCTTCAGTTTCTTTTTAATCGTACCTTGTAGGCAAGCTTCTTCCTTTCGTTTTGATGCTTTCAATGACATCATGTAGGTATATAATGAGACAGCTGTTTAATCCAGATCAAATGGCAGCGGAGTGAGGTGGACATCTTAGATTTGCGGCAGAGTCTTTTATTCGTGCCCTGTTGTATATTAAGGGTTATGATTTTTTTATTATTATTTTCCCCAGTTTCTTAATTTTCTTCCTCTATTCTCCTTTTCCGTATTACCTTTCCTTCTTTTCAGTCTTTTTTTTCTTTCCCTTTTTCACAGCTCTCTATTTTTTCTCCTTTCTCTTTTTCTTTCTACTTCACCTTCTTCCTAGTCTGCCTTTTCTGCCTTTTTTTTCTCTTTCGTCTTTATTTTTCATCTTCTTTGCGCTTTTTGTACTTTTTACACTCTTTGTCTCCTCCTTCTTATTCTTCTATTCTTCTTTCCAGGCTCTTCCACCTCCTCCACCTCCTCCTGCTACTCCTGCTTATCCTAATCCTTCTTCTTCATCATCCTCCACGACTTCTGCCTATCCTCCTCATTCACACCATTGTTCCAAGGAAACTACTCGTAAAATCCAAAGTTTGCCAAAGATTACAGTTCCACTTCTGAAACGAGCTCTACCCTTCCGCACTCTTCCTTTGAAAAAGCAATAAGCGGCAATGAATGCGGCGTGGATTCAACGAGTGAACACTGCTTACGGGTTGTGGCACCAGCTATACCAAACCCCCTAGCATTGACAATCTTTGGCTCTTGTGTGTATAGTAATGGGGACTATTAAACGACGAGCTAAAAGTAAATTACTGTTTTTAACGATAATTTATTCGGTGTTGGGAGTGAGAGCGAGAACAGAACGGGTTGATTTGGATTTTGGGCAGCGCATCGCACTCAGCGCAACCGCGGCCCGCTGCTGCCGCTGCGCTGCCCGCACCCCACCGCCCGGAGAAGATGTTGGTTTTTAAGGTTTGAGGCGAATCAAATGAAAACAGCTATCCAGTGGTGTCAGATCAATCGGATACAAGGCACCATGATGGACCCTTTCAGTAGTACAGCTCTCGCTAACTTTGGCTGTATATCATTACATGGTTAGTTCTTGAGTCAAAACTAGCAAAAAGTACCCGGAAGAAAATAACCGGTAGAATTTATTTATTTATTTATTTATTTATTTATTTATTTATTTGTTTGTTTGTTTGTTTGTTTGTTTGTTTGTTTGTTTGTTTGTTTGTTTGTTTGTTTGTTTGTTTGTTTGTTTGTTTGTTTGTTTGTTTGTTTGTTTGTTTGTTTGTTTTGTTTGTTTGTTTGTTTGTTGTTTGTTTGTTTGTTTGTTTATTTATTTATTTAATTTTGTACATAAGAGCCATTTAGCTTTGAATACACGTCAGGAAAAAACTAAACAGATACAAAATAATAATGATGGTTCTTGAATAATAAATACAATACATATAAATTTCCTTTTAAATTTAAGTTTCAAGTGCTAGCCCACAGCTCCTCCACACTGCAAGGGGCTTAGTTGATAAAAAAATAATTTACAATCTGCATAGTTGATTTTGGAGTCGGCTATCAAGCATGGTAAATCTCACTAAATGATGGTAAAATGTACCAACAAGTTAACTTAATTTACCATAATGTCCGTTGCATTTATACCATCTACTTGATAGCTGACTCCAAAATCAGCGCGTATGGTAGATTCTACTGGTCTTTTTTTCCCGTGACGATGAGCACACTGAAAAATTACGAAATTGGAGCAAATATTGGATTATTGTTCACCACTCAGCAGTAGGCGATTGTTGAATGTTGGATGTTGTTTTACTGAGTTCCTGACTGATCTCCCGAACACAGATGAACCCATTTGACTTGCCTCTGCACAAGCTAGGTTTATCTTTGTGGCATTAGAATTCAACCTTTATCGATGTATAACATGTGCTGCCGATATACGTATATTTAATGGCATTCTACAACCCATCGGCGGTTCTGTTGATTGAAGAAAATATTACATAAATCAGTTAAGACGTATTAGGATAGCGTTTAGCAATACTCAAATCAGTGGTCTTTGCTTCAACCGGTTTAATAATTGCTGATGGATTGTAGGAATGTCACCTAATATTTTCCGAACGGCAGCTCTGGGTCACTTTACTTTTTGTTAGCCTCACAAAAGATTATGGTTTCAATCCGATCTCAAAACGATTATCTACATTTAATGTTGTGTGTTCTTATTGTACTGCAGGAATTATGCTTATTGCTTTTAAATTAATTTTGGCGAAAATAACAATACGCATTTTAAAAACTATCAAAGTCAACTCGGTAACTCAGGAGCAACTTTGAAGAATCGTCAATTTTGAATAAGCTGATAATTTAGCTCTCGCCGACTTTTCACAGAGTTTACGGGACCAATGCGTTCATGTAAATATAACTGTACCTTCAAAATATTTGGTTCCATATTTGAATGCATGAAAAATTGGTTTAATTTGCCCCAAGTTGATTTTGCAAAAAAAATCTAAAATCTAGTCTAGGAGATAATAAACAAACATTCACTAACGTCACAAAGCTATGTCGTTGTTCACATACCAGGTGGTTCCACAATTCCACATATATAGGGGTTACTCAGTAAACACAGTATCATCGGTTGTTTAAAACGGACAACTCTTTGAAGCAATTTCCTTTAACTAATCAATTTTGAAAGTTTTAATGCACGCATCGTTAATTTCGCAGATTTCAGATTCAACGCGCCCTATTTGCTATAACAAACTTATTCGGACTTCGGCGTTTATTAATTAAAATCGATGCAGCCATCATCACTCATCAGTCAAGTGGTATAGCGAAGTCTAGAATCACCTTAATTTAGCTTCAATCCGGCAGCGTTGTGGTTTCCCTCCAAGGCATATATACAACTGAGTACACTGCTCCGTCCAAATGGGTGCCGGCGGGGCGTCCATCTTCTCAAAATTCAATTTTATATCCATCGCACCGATGTCTATGCGCAATACGGTTGCTTCATTTATTAGTGCGCTCAAATTAAACACGGTTTTTTTATTATCCTCTCGATAAGAAATCAAGATCCTCTCCTTATTCTCCCCCTCCCCCTCCTACGTTTTTTCGGGTTCCTTATTAAAGAAGTTAAAAGAAAAAGGTTTTTTCTTAAAGATATGTTCTCGATGTCATTAACTGTATCTATTAATCGATTCCTTATTTGTATTAACGCGCTTTGGGACAGTGGTGGATCTATAGAAATTTATATCTGTCTCTCTCTTTGTGCATTTGATCGTATGTGTTAAAAAAATGATAGAGTTGGGGCGAAAGTCGTGTGAGCAGCTGAACGCATCTCTTCCTGTCCTTCTCTTACAGAGTATTGAAATGGGTGAAGAGAGAGAGAAAGAATATTTGTCGATCTACTTCGGCTTGGAGACGGATTTTACACGACGTCGAAGTTTAAATTAAATTAATTATTTTTTTAAATTTCATTTGAAGGTGGTTTTTCTATTCTGGCTTTGATAGATTGCTTCAGTAAAACGATGTATTCGGGCAATACAATTAATAAGATTATTGCACATTTTTGCCATAAGCAAATGAATAGTTAAATACCTGGTGTAATAACCAACAAAAATCACGATAATCGCACTAAAACCGTCTAAAAATTCAGAAATAAACTCAGAAAACAACTGGAATGGCAAGGTCGTAATGGAGGAGCTACGCATGTAGATTCCTGTCTAATCTACCACTTTTTCTATACGGAAGCATAGAGGTAGGTACGTTTCATTTATAATCAGATAGGAATCTCTCATGATACTTTCGTTGCTCCACCGCTAAGCCCGATTGTGAGAGTGAATTTTGTGATTTTTTAGTATGTGTACTCATCGTTATTTTTGTAGGTTTTAATGCAAAAATTAACTCATCAATCACCTGTTGCAAAAGTTTGCAAGAGTCCCATTGAAGCATTTCATGGAAAAGGGTCCTTTAAACATAGGTAGTGCTTTCCCGAAGAAATTTATTTTGCTGAACTATTACATTTAGATTTTTTCCAACGAGCGCACTTAATTTTTTACGGTCGGAGATAGGTTTAATCGAAGGCGGGTAAAGTGGGAAAGAGGTCAAACGATGTTTTTGTCATGATGAATGAGACAGTCTAAGCTGAGTGATTAGTACATACATACATACATTAAATATATGTTGAGCTTCTGGCGAATCAATTGTCAATCTTTTTTCGACACAAAATCGTTTCTGATTCAAATTTACAATTATCAGGGGGAATAGTTGCTTTTAGAATACATTCCTGCCTTTTGTTGATACCATAAAGAACAATTTGGGGGTCCTCCAAAAAAGCGTCCAATTGTTAATAAATAAATTATATACAAACCCGAGGAATTAAACCAAGCGAAAGAACAGATATCAATCCTCGATTTGAATCAGAGGTACTTTCGCTGTGGAGTCTCGAGAGTCCAGGCAACCTATTGTGTTGTTGGACAGAAGGAATAAATAAAAGATGCTAGTTTGCGGTGAACACTGGTATCCTTTTAAACATGTTGTAACCTGCGTGAAAACCACCTGTATTACGTTCTAAAGAAACAATCGCCTCAATCCACGTGTGCCGCTCGTATAAGCAGGCTATATATAAAAATCAGTGGTTTAGAAAATTATGTATCGTGGAGAGCGCCTGTGAGGTTAGATTGGTCACAGGGTGGCAATAGATCGTATCGTATCAAATGTCTTAAATCAGTTAATGATCTTCTATCTGAATATTGATTTAAAACTCAACCACTGCGCAGTTGGGTCAATTTCAACTGAATTAAATTAAGGAATTAAAAACAACATTAGATCAAATGGATGAACCAGCAAGCTTTAGCCATACAATAAGGACGAGTTGGGTAAATGGTAATCGATTACTCGTTTTTTGAGTTGTTAAATGTTGCAGTCCCTATAGTAATGCATGTTCTGATTATATTGTAGAATTCAAAAGAAAATATATTCAATATATTATTCTCATTCTAGACTGTGATTATGGCATATCTATCATTAAGTTTTCTTCTTTTAACACAGTTTTCATAAAACTTTAACTGTTGTGAGAAGTCAGAGGTGAAAGACTTAGTAATCTAAATTTTCGTACGAACAATGCTTTTTAGCAATTTAACAGAGGTCTTTTATCAGGGGAACTTTTATCGGAAAGCGTCGGAGGTTTTCGCATGCAGATTACATAGACTGTAAGGTATATACCAGAAATGGACAAAAAGGAGTGTAATTGGTAATCGTCGAACCTTTGGATGGTAATCAAATGTATTCTTCACAAATAAATAGTAAATTTTAGGGTCTTTTCGATTAGATCTAATTCTCCTGCAACTAATATGATGGGTGGCTTGTAAAAAATCAGCCCTAATTACCATAAAATCAACCTTCGAAAAAACGACGATTACGATTACTCGTTAATCGCGTAATTGATTACCACCCCCATTTGCCCACTCTGGTTATATACATGTGAGAACAAAAAATGAGTGCGACTATGGACCAATTCATGTCGAAAATTAGCGACTAAAATTAGTCAGTGCGTCTATAAAAGTGAGCTTATTTCTATTAAGAATGACGCTATAAACACAATAAGAGTGTTTAGTATTATTACTATCCATACTTACATTTGCTCCAAACATTTTTTATTTCCGCCGTAAAGAATGGGAAAATATTGTCTATGGGAGTTGGCGACCATGGAAGATCCGGGATCCTTTATCAGGGACCTTAAGAGTCAGAGCCCTTTACAGAAATCTGTCTTCCTTTCTTTCTTTACCTATATTTAAATAACTGTGTTCATAAAGGACGGGTGGAGGGGAGGGACTATCATGTGACTTCAGCCCCTATCTATGTCCTCTTCTAACGCACACCTTCAAATAGGCAAAAAGAGAGAGAAAGACAAATCTCTGATGGATACGGATCTCCAGAAAGTAATTACTCTTATTGCTCTGTTGAAGTTATAGCCTCTCAGTATCAGACCAAGACATATCTGTAAATAACTTTCGTGTGAGAAAAAAAAGAAAAAAAGTGTTTAAAGCTATTATTATCAATAAACTTGAACTTTTCATCAAAATTAAATAGCAACTGTCAGTTACAATCTGTCAAAGCGTTCGACCGTGTAATAATAACCGAGGCCACGCTGTACTCAATTCGTAAATCTCGCGACCCGAAAAATCTTTCAACACTCCACCTTAAGAGGTTTACGGAAGAGAACACAACAGATTTATAGGGCGTATTAAAAAAAAAAAAAAGAAGGGAGAGAAAAGACGAAATAATAAGAGAAACCCATACTAGCATTTAAGCGAATAGGGAAAAGAAAAACGATTAACATAAAGAGAAAAGAAGAAAGGAAGACCCCGGAGTTTCGAGCCCGAGACATACAAAAGCTTGTGAGACGTGAAATACGAGGTTAGGGTGATTAGTAGAGGAGGGGGAGGGGGAAAGGAGGGTGGGAGGGGGTGAACCGAGAAGACCCCTAAGGTTAAGCCGATCAAACTTAGACATGACACGTTTTTAGGAAAATGAAAAAGAAAAAAAAGAGAGAAGAAGGTGGTAGAGGGAGAAAGAGAGAGAGAGAGAGAGAGAGAGAGAGAGAGAGAGAGAGAGAGAGAGAGAGAGAGAGAGAGAGAGGAAGAGAGAGAGAGAGAGAGAGAGAGAGAGAGAGAGAGAGAGAGAGAGAGAGAGAGAGAGAGAGAAAGAGTGGAGGGGGAGGGAAGAGAGAGAGAAATATCAAGTTGGAAGAAGGAGAACAAAAGAAGGGAAACATAATGATATAGGTGGAAAAAAGTACGACTTGGATAGAGTTTAGTGAACTGGGAGATAGGTTGAGATGATGCGTCCGAGTGCAGCGCCTCGCGCCACCGAGAGGTTTGATGGTTTGATGGTTGATGTTTCTCGGTTACTGCTGCATCGATGCACCGATGCATTCAAAAAGTAGATGAGCCCCACGCACCTATTATTAATATGCAAGCCAGAGATAATGAACAGAGAAGCTGTGGCTACCTCTGCATCGATGCCGAATTTGGATATTTAGTCATTGGTGTATAAGGGACTTACGGTGGGGGGGGGGGGGAGCAAAATAAACAATCTGACCTCCCCTGTGTTAACTGACTGCTTTAATGACTAGCGGGGAATTTAAAATCCAGGAATCTGATTGGCTTATTACGTCCAGTTTTGAAAGGTGAAACCGACATCTGATTATGGTCAGTTTTGATTTTCCCGCCTCTCACAAAAACAGTCCGCATTTAAACAGCTACAAAGTGTACGGTTTGGCAAAGGCTGCATTTTTTTTATGTTAAGTTTTAACCCGCATGCAGCAAATCGAATTCAGGGTTGTTGATGCGGCACATTCGATAAATCGATCATTTCCTTGCATTCATATGGAAAATCCGCTCTGCTGGCAATCTTTACGTTCCGCTTTTGTATTAATCCACCTAAGGACCGCAATTGCAATTGCAACCAATTCAAATCGAAATTGGCACTAGTCGGTGATCAACTCAATAGTATTCAGTGGCGTCGCGTACAATTTGGCAACAATGTATTCTATCCATTTAATTTCATGTAAAAGATCGAATTCAGGGGGTGCACTGTGCACTAGGAAACTTCGATATATTTAATGAGTTTAAGGGGAGCAGTTGCATTGTTGCCAGATGGCACGCGACGCCTTTGATAGTATTAATCCTTATGCCTTGCGTGTTTTAAAATCTGGAAGAAAGAGTTCTAGAAAAACATACAAACATTATCGAGTCGATTCAATTATGCAATTAGCCCCCGCCTCCTTCCCCACTCCCTTTGAAGCCAGGAAAATCTGATATATAATAAGACTAAAATAAGATGTTCAATCGTTGTTCACAAATATATGAATAAAACTGAAATATATATAGTATCCGGTTTATATTCTTGATTGACGTTACTTTATGAGGTCCAAACCAGGCACATCTCACACTATTTGCGGCAACATTGGTTTGGTCCATTTAAAGCCTCGGAAAGGTTAAACTTGACAAATTATAAGGTCCAAAAGTAGAAATCGATATTTTACATTTGTTTTAATGGCGATCTTTGGAAGTAACCATAAAACCCACAAAACAGCGAGTGCGCTCTTCCGAAGAAATCTCAATTTTACTGAACGCTTATTTCTAGGATTGGGCGCACCTCTTGTTCCATGGGCCCTTCTTCTGCAGAACGCCTTCGAGTCCAACCGCGCATGCGCACTCACAGGTTATATCTACTTACCACCGTTTCACGCATTCAGTATAACACAATCACGCTCCACTGCGTATACCGTGATTTTAAACTCTACAAGTTGAGCAGTTGTGCACCTGGGGTTATTTATTGTTGGTAATTATCGTGACCACTTTCCCTGCCCCCTCTTTCCCTCTCATCTTCCTCCCAGTCTCGCCTCTAACCCTCTCTTCCACCGCCCCTCCTCTACGGCTAAAGTCGAGAGTTCGTACCCTCCTGTTGTAGTAATACTCGTTGAAAACAATCAATATTAGATTTAAAAAAAAAAAAAAAAAAAAAAAAAAAACAGGATCAGTATGGAGATACCCCCCCCCCCCGCGCTTTCTACAGATCAGTTCGCTGCTCAAACGGGAAATGAAATTAATGCTCCGGTACTCTGCGCCTTCCCGATTTTCATACTCCACGTATCATTTTTTTGATGGCCCCCTGTCGAAAATAAAAATGAAAATTTATTACCCCTTTAACGAAATCTCCGTCCCTTTCCCATGGAGAATTTTCACGCCTAGTATCATTAACAGATACCTTATTTGTACACAAATACCCGTGCTCTGTATTTGAATAAATGTTTCATTTGTTTGTTATACCCCGTGTCTAATTGACTCGAGAGGAGGACCTCGAGGTGATGTTGAAGGTGTTCCTTCAGACACCTTTCAGTGCGCTAAGGACCCCGCGTGGACAGCCATGATGGCCCTTCACTCTCTTGAAGTCTTGAGAGGGTCGGCAAGTAATTAATTAATTGTTTTCAGTCAACGTTTTAATGAGACGTTTGGTATGGTAAATAAAACTAAACAGTTTTATTGCTCGTCAGTGCAGGTGGCTCGAACAACGTATGGCAACAACATAGTTTCTCTATTTGACGTGTGTAAAATGATCGATTTTTTTTAGAGGAAATCTGCTCCTCCTCTGGCATTCAATTTTCATCAGTTACGAACGAATACCGTATATACATATATTCATTTACTTTAATTTGTCTCACACGAATTCGATTCGTTATCTCTTTCATGACTGCGAGTGAAATAAAGTAAACCCGCTTTGCGCCCATCGAAAGTATATTCGAAATACATAAGCAATCTTTCGATTGAGAAATGCATAGGCGGAGCCAACAACCTGGCAACAGTGTATTTGTACCATTTGATTGCATGACAAATAATCGATAAGTCACAGGGCCATGACCCCTTCAAAAATCGATTGTTTATCATACATACAAATGGGAATAATGCGCAGTTGCCAGATTGCTGGATCCGCTATGGAGGAAAGCACCGAAATTGGAGAGCACCGTAACTCTCCACTATTAAGAACTAAGTATATCAACTGTTGTTTTATTCAAATTTTCCAAAAAGCACCATAAGTGTCTAGTGGCAATTAAAATTAGCGAATCAAATTATCCGCAACTTTCGCCTGGACTCATCTTGAAACGTCGTAACGATTTTCAAAAGAAAGTAACAAACAACTGGAAATGTTTTTAAGACCTTTCAAAATCAGAGGTGGGCCCAGAAATTGATCTTTCTCTCATCGTTCGTTTTAACGCATGTGTATAAATAAAAGAGACAGAGGAACCATCATCTCTCGAAGACTCTCTTCTGTCTATCCTTTTCTCACACATGCTTTCAAATGGGTCGAGAGAGAGAGGGATGGAGAGAAGGAGAGAGGGGGAGAGAGAAAGACAGAGAGAGGAGGAGTGAGAGGGTGAAAGAGAGAGACAGAAAAGGAAAGAGGGGAGAGAGAGAGAGAGAGAGAGAGAGAGAGAGGAGAGAGAGAGAGAGAGAGAGAGAGGAACGATTTATTTACTGTATAAGAACGAAAAATAAAATGCTTACTAGCTAAATACAAAATGCAGATAACAACTCAACAATATAAAAAACATAGTAAGTAAAGTAGAGAGAAAAAAATGAAAAATTTGAAAATGAAAAAATGAAAGAAGAGCGAGAGTGAGAGTGAGAGAGAGAGAGAGTGAGAGTGAGAGAGAGAGAGAGAGGGAGAGAGACAGAGAGAGAGAGAGAGAGAGAGGGAGAGAGAGGAAGAGAGAGAGAGAGAGAGAGAGAGAGAGAGGAGAGAGAGAGAGAGAGAGAGAGAGAGAGAGAGAGAGAAAGACAGACAGACTCCTGATTCCGCTTCCGTCTCAAGGACAATGAATCCGTACCGAACTGAACTTGACACACTGGGCGATCACAAAGACACAGAATCACGGGTGGAAGATTAAAACGACAATTACTCGGCGATCGGTAATCGCTGATTCCCATCGATCAGATCACCGTGCTCGGTGGATGGAGCTCTCCTCCTCCAGTGATCGATGAAGTCGTTGAAGTTGGAGTCGAAGGGAAAACAAAAAGGAACCGTTACTTGTCCACGACTCGATTGAAGCAGTGCCACTTGCGTAGACTAGACGCAACGGAACGGAGAGATGAGATAACTATACCAAAACAAAGTAACTAAAACAACCGTCTGATAGAGCCTCTGGGCTCCTGTTACCTGTAAGGTAGGCGGGTACCAAACCGACACTATGCCTCTCGGACGCAACGCGACGCACGGTGGATCTAAACTAAATCGATGACCTGACATTTATCTAGAGTGGCTATACAGGCTGATGAATAACCAACGTAAACGTAACCAACATGGCGGATTTTTAGGTTGAGATGACTGAGGTGTCATTTTTTTAGACGGCTCGTCAACTTTGATGCATAAATTTTCCCCCTCCTCCATAAAACGGGGCTCGGTAAACTCCTAGACTGACCATAAAAATTCCTAGACGAGCAATTTTCGAAAACAAACTCCTAGACAAGGCAGGTAAAAACGTAACTAACCTGTGTAAACTTCTTCATAAATCCATGATTTTCGCAGGCAGGGTTGCCAAATTTCCATCGACATTTGTTGTAATCAGCGTAATCCAAGTTTGATTAATGAATGGTTATTAAATGTCCGCTGAGGTTTCAGCAAAGATTACTTATACTCCAGATATGGCACTAGCTAAAATCTTGTTGAGCGCCTTCATTGCTAAAACATATACACTGGCCCACGGTTTGTTTACGTTTCGGGGACCGAGAGACGCGCGGGCGGGGTGGGGCCAGTCGACTGGCCCACGACCCCCACCCCGCCCGCACGCTCCTCGCTCACCGAAACGTAAACAAACCGTGGGCCAGTGTATGTGTTTTAGCTCGGTTTTAGAAATGAAGGCTCTCAACAAAATTTAACATAGGCGAGATAGCTAGTGCCATATCTGGAGTATAAATAATCTTTGGGTGTCAGTAATAGATACTATTTAGGTTGAAAAAAACCGCGTCAAGTAGTATTTAAAAAAAAAAAAAAACACAAAACATTACTATACTTCTGGTTTCCCTTTGGCTTTTGTACTGGCGTTAAAATATAATTTTTTTTTAACGAAGTCAAAATGCCCAGACTTTCCTTGCAGCCGATAAGTTGAATAATATTCGTTAACTTTTTCGTAAAGTCGAACGCTTCAATCATCGGCAAAATGACCAGGCATCTCGACCTTTATAATGTGTTAACCCATATATGCCCAACTTTATTTGAACATTTTGGGTGTTTTTTTGGTGTTTTTCTCAAAAAACACCAGAGTTAAAAAGCACCCTTAGAGTTAAAAACATTTTAAATTTAAAAAGTGTGAAATTTTCTGGTCCAGCTAAATTATAGGTGCTGAAAGATCACAACATTGATTTAGGAGTAAAATTGGCCTAAATTTACTGTAATTTACTAAAACAAAAACAACCATTACAAGTGGGTCGTTAACGACCCAATGGGCGTATATGGGTTAAAATGGGGAAAAGGAACGTTGCCAAATCGCCTCGTCACTGGTCTCTTGTCCGGATTGATCTATTGTCCAAACCAGTGTGCGACAGGATAACACGCACGATAGCACCGAGAGTAAAATAACAGTTTAATTTGTAAGCATCCATGGCTGTGGCCCGCGGGTAGACGATTAAATGTGAAGTATAATTAGCGGGGACTGAATTAATTGACGCTACCTCATGACGAGGTGGCCACTTCTGACTCTGAGGCAACTGTCCATATCGTATCGATTGCTTTGATGTAAGCCAAGCCATGTATGGGTGAGATTGGTTAAGCCAGGGCCAGGGTGGTCATATAAAGCTTGGGGCTAGCTTGTTGACAAAAACGTTAATGACGGCGAGGGATATAACGTTTTTAAGTTTGTTGAATTTGCTCTAGGGCTGTTGCTATTGATGAATAAAGAGTTGAGTTTGCTTAGAAACGGTATGACACTAAAACTTTCCGCATTCAACTCGTTAACTGAAGAAAATCATCTAAAAAGTGAAGTGATAATAGCGACGTGCGTCGAGCGACCGTGCGTATAATGTAGACATCAGGGAGTGAGTCTCACACAATTTGCCACTTTCTTCGTGCCGCAGTAGAAAAGATTCGTGGAATAACCAGCCGTAAGATTTTTAATGGGTGACGAAAGTTTGAAACAGTTCCATTTAAATATCCAAACTCGAGCCCTTAAATAAGGCAAGTATAGGGAAAAAACGGGAATCAATACTCATTCACACGGAAAAAAAACTACGGTGAAAATAACCATACGGATACCTGATTTTGGCACCTGCTAGATGTTATGGTAATGTTAACCAGGAGTATACTATGTTTTGACTAGGTACTAGGTGATGTTACCTGCTTGCATGTCGAATTTACTCAAAGTATCGGTAAAAGTACCATACTTCTGGTCAAGTTTACCATAACATCTAGCAGGTGCCAAAATCAGGTATCCGTATGGTTATTTTCACTAATCTTTTTTTTCCGTGCAGGCATGCACCGCACTTTTGGTGCCAACCTTGTACATGATGCATACTGATCGTTGTAATTTTAGTGCAACCATGCAAATCGTTCACAAGTTTTGACATAGAGAAAATAAAGGTCACAAAACAGCATTATGAAACGCCTATATTTCGATTTGTATTGAGTGGATCGCTATATAAAATTTCACTCATTGTAATTTTGTCGGCATAAAAACTGTTCCCGCGTTGCGTATTGACAACTATATATATCATTAAAAACTTTCAATTCAGTTTCAATTTCAGTTTTTCAAAAAACTTTTCAATTTCTACCGAGGTAGTTGCATCAATATTAGCTTTTTGCGATTTTTGCGAATACCATTCGCCGTCGTCTGAATTTTGTATTTTCTTTTGATGATATTCGACTTGTTCATTCGTCTCACCGGAGACCGTTGCGTTGGTGACTTCCATCAATTGGAAATTTCGAATTCACCTCTGTAGATGAATTCGATTTCAAATTGATGACACCGGTGTCAGAAATCTAATCTGCATAACTTTTTGTCTCCTTCCGCCACGGTTATTTCGGAAATGACGGTGACAAACTTATCGAATAAAGTTTATACCACAGACCATGCTTACAATTCATTTTCCAATAAGGCAAATATAATTTTAGTATTGAAACGTTAATTTTTTTTTTTTTTTTTTTTTTAAATGGCAGTGTCATTTAGAGCTGATTTAGAGGTTATGTTTTAGAATATTATTACAGCAGTTTTCATTTTTTATCAGGAATTCATTCAAAAGTTCATTCTCGACTCTCATTGGCAAGAATTTTCACCGATCAGTGGCATCAGTTAGCAATCATAAATTCTTCAAGGGAATGACTTTCACTCGCGAAAATTCGCTTTACGATCAATAAAATCGATATCTTCGATTTATAATAGATTTTCCATTGAATTTCCTCATAATATTCGATTTAAGTGGAAGGTCAAACAACATAGAAGTGTTGGAAAGATAAGACAAGGAAGAATGAGAAAAAAGGACCTTGGATGTAGAAGCCGAACCGGACTTTGGATATGAAGCGAGACAATTCAACGATTACTCCGTATTTCTAAATTCTGAGCAATGTCAATAAAGAGTTGGCTCCATGTCAGATCAAATAAATCGAGTCGACTCGCTTTCTCTTAATTTTTGAGTTTTCTGCGAAATGTTTGATGTCCCTACTAACCGGTGTTTGTCGATTGCTGATGTTGAATTCGGCGGAACACATCAAAGTAAGTAAATATTCCGCAGCAGGTCCATCAGTTGCGCAGGCAGGATGTCTTCTGTCTCTCTCTTTTTCAGTATACTAATGCATGGGTTGAAAAAGGATGGAAGGAGATGGTTTCATCCCCTTATCTTTCCTTGTCTGTTTGCATATAGAGAAAGGAGTGCATAGAATGCGAAAAGGAAGTAGCGCTTAATAGCATAAGCCCTCTTTCCTGACATTTTTCTTGGTTAGGCCGCGTTCCTTATTTTTAATAAACGCAAATTCTCTCATACATGTTGATTAACGAGCTCACCTGCCATAGTCTGCATGTATTGGCCAATCTATTCCAATAATCAGAAAATATGCGTATATCGTTTCAAATAATCATTACTTTAGACTTTAGACCATCCTTAGCAGCACACCTTGGATTTTAAGAGAATTTTAGAAGGTAAGTATTTGCATAAATAATAAAACTGGGGGAAAAATATGGAATTTTAAATGTCTCTAAGATATTTCACAAGTGACTTAAAAACGCGTTTCTCAAAACCACAGAACCATTTTCAAAACAGCTTGGGAAAAAAACAAAAAACAAGAAAATAAACAAAAACAAAAACAAAAACAAAAAACAAAACCCAACAAGAAAGACCAAAAGAAAAAAAACAATATATTCCTTTCTGAACAAGGTTTTCTTTGTTTTCTGGGAACAAGAAGACAAGGAACATTATACGAGGAGAGTTTGGAAAGTAAAGATATACGGCATCTCTACACAGTGGCGGATCCAGATTTTTTTTGGGGGGGCACGCCTGTGAAATTTTGAAATTTGAAGCGTTGGTGGAAGCAATTGCGGGATATTTTCTATGGAAAAAAGGCAAAATTTGAGGCTTTTGAGGGGGGGGGCGTGCCCCCGTGCCCCCCCCGTGGATCTGCCACTGTCTATACAATATACATATGAGGTATTGCGATCGATAATAACATTATAATCAACCAACGATGAAATTTTATCTAATATACATTAGAGGTGAGCTGTGCACAGTCGAAGATCTGTTAGATTATGACATACACTGATAAATCAGCATTTCTCGAAAGTTTGGCAGATATTTGCCGAAAAATAGCTCACAATCAGTGACAACGCGACTAACCGGAAGATCGTTGTCAAATGGTGCCAGGAATTCATAGCGAGCCAAACTGAAATTAACAATAGAACACAAAGTAGGCAACCCGGCACCGTTTGGCAACGTTTTCCCAGATCTTCATATTGTCACCGCACAAAAAAAAGCAAAACTGCTTTGTCCTGCTTTTTGTCAGTAAATTTTTGCCAAACTTTTAATTTTGGTTACCAAAATACAGTCTAAAGATCACACTCTGCACTTTAAAAATTCGCGAATGCACGGTGTAGGTACTGCACTTGGAACTCTCCATTTCCCGCCCCTGAACAGAATTTAAACCCGACCTATTAAAATACTCATTTCTCAGAGTGAAATGATCTATAATAGGACCCCGACTGAACGATCAGGGGTTGAACCCTGAAGCGATAGTTGCGTATATCTTAAAATTGAGCTGCTCTAAGTATTAAATCATTACATGAAGCGATGTAATTCAGGAATGACGGAGAGAAGGACAAGAGCTTCGATAATTTCATGTCAGTGACGTTGCGTCGGTCACAGTGATGCTTGAGTCATTTGGCAACACTGTTTTCCCCCCATTTGACTCTATGAAAAACATTCGATTTGAGAGTGAAGCAGCGTTTCATTAGCATTCGATAGTTTTACATAGATTCAAATACACGAAAAACATTGTTGCCACATTGCACGAGCCGCCGCTGGCCGGCCAGCCGAGTAACAATGGGGCAGTTGCAAGGGTCTAAAATGTTGAGTTTTTTATGAAGAAAATGAAAGTACTAGATGAGCTGAGAACAAAAATGCCTTTGGTTTCTCCTCAAGTCCCATTGTTCCGGAGATGAGATTTTGGCCCGGAATGCATTGATTTAAATGGGAATTCCGCGTAGTGACGTCACTACACACACGAATTTATACAACTTTACACGTCTGTATCTCCGAAACCGGGACGCTTATGAAAAAATCAAAGGCACCATTGTTCTCAGCTCATCAAGTACTATCATTTTCTTTATAAAAAACACAACATTTTAGACCCTTGCAACTGCCCCATTGATTATCTCAAACCTATACGTCAAAACACTACACTACCCTCTACAAAATCGATAAGAGATTTTAGAATGATCTTATATTCACATTTTCAAGTTAAAATTTCAAAGTTTCTATTGCATAATAAATATTTCTCTCTCTCAAATTTTGTATATCAATTGTTTATAATAAAATATCTCACTCGCGTCTTCACACTCGACAGTGACCGTAATCTTGATTGTAAAACTGTCGATAATTTGACAATAAGTCCGACTCGACGAAAACTTTTGCTACAGCTATATAGAGGGACAATTAATGTGTAAGAGCTTTTCAAAAGAACGATTGAAGCATCAAAAACTTCCTGAATTGATGACTCACATACTCTCAATAAGCAAAACTTCCAATACAATTGTCATTTAAAACAAGCAGTGGCGAAGCGTGAAATTTGGCAACTATATATTTTCTCCATTTAAATTCACCAAAAAAGTCGAATGCTTCAGTCATCGGCGATGACCAGGCATTTCGATCTTTCTAATGTGTTTAAATGGGAAAAAGGAACTTTGCCAAATCGCACGCTTCGCCACTGAAAACAAGTTACTAAGGGGAGTTCCATATCTACTTTGAATAAGCTTTCTCCAGGAAGAATCACTTTTGCCAACTACAACAGAAAGCCGGAATTAGATGGCCCCTGTTAGGACTTGCTTTATGACCGTCATCCTGGAAGTTTGTTGAAACACATTCTTTGAGTTTGTGAGCCAATTTTTACAACTTTCTGGTGCACCCAAAGTAGAGTTCGTTCCAGAAGTGTAGGCGCACGTATGTCGTATAGACCGACAATCTTCGGCGAATTTTCAATTTCCATTCCTTCAAATCAAAACAAAACTTGCTTCCGAATTCAACTTTTATTCAAGCGTTATTCAATGAAAATTCAATGCTCAAAATACCTATTTATTTCTGTTTACCATGTAGTATGAAACAGAACGTTAGTGAATTCCAAAGATTATCGGTCATGGTGCGCATACTTTTCTAAAACTACCTCTTTAGTGGCGTCGTGTGCAATCTGGCAACGCTGCAGTTAGCTCATTCAAACCCATGAAAAATATCGATTTGAGGTGTGCACAGTGCACCTCCAATAGTTCGACCTTTTTCAAACGTTTAAATGGGAAAGGTTCAGCAGCGTTGACAGATTGCACTCGACGCCATTGTTTACAATCGATTTTTACATTAAAATTGATCCTATTCTTATCTGAAGTAGCGAAAGTTTGTAATAGACCCTATTTAACCTTGTTGTTTGAGGGGGAGCTGACCACATTTGAAACAAACTCTTTGGGAGGGGGAGAATTGAAACAAATATCCAAGAAATTCACGGAATGGTGCCGGCTGATTTTTTCATGTGATCTCAATCAATATACTCTTAGCCATTGGGCTCGGGCCATCGTAAAGGAATTCCATTCAAACGCAAAACACGACACGACAAATCCATTCATGTTGGCTCAACGTTTATGAGCGCTGCGCTCACGGTTCTTTTGGCGAAGAAAAAATATAGAATTAAAGCAAAAATAATTATATATAAAAAAAAAAAAGTTTCACAATAAATAAAACAACTCTGCTGCTGACCCATAAGCTACGAATGAAATGAATGCCGATTTTACCTTATTTGAAAAGTTGCAATAAACCTCCGGGGCTCCTATAAGCTTCGTCAATTCGTTTTGTCTCTTCAATTTTCTCCGCACGATGCTTGGACGCACGACATGACGCATGTGTCGACCCCCCCCCCCCCTCCTCCCTCGAAACAGGTTTTTGCATGCATATGCAATATAAGTATGTGTATACATAATATTATTGTCTCTGAACATCACCGGTCATTGCTTTTGCTGACCTCCGTCAGCTGTTTCTGTTCATCTCAAGGCGTGGATCATACTTTTATGCTAAACCACCAAGCTAATCATCTATTCAACATTCATCTTAGCTTATAGGTTGAATTTCCAATCTTATATTATATTTGTAAGAATAAAGCTAAGTTCCCGGAGAACCGTTACACCGTTCGGGAGGGGCCTGGTACCGTTCGATCGGGATCGGCTCCAATGCTTCGGGAAAATTATAAGTTTTTCCTTACGGGCCCCGCGTCCCTTTTTAAAATGCTAAAAACTTTTCTCTCAAAAAGTTGTGCGAGTGCGAAAAGGATGCGAATCAGTTCGTTTTGCAAGGGTGAGAGAGAGAAGCGAGATTTTGTAGTCCTTTTTTAAATGCATACGTGCGGAAGAGCATACGATTTTGTACGCGTGTGAGCGAGAAACGTGATGCTCTGACAATTTTTTTTTTAATTCGATCGCACGATTTGACGTTACCATGGCGATGTTCATCATATGTTTTACTCGCGGGAGGAACCGTTCGGGTAGACGCATTTTAATAGCGACTTAATGATATCGATGTATAGCTTCGACTTTTTATCCATGTATTTTCGTAGATATACTCAATAGGACAGTCACAGTGCATGCTGCTAGCTGTGTCGAGAAATATACAGTCACTTCAGACTTAATAAAAAATTTGTATCTTTTATGTTAAATATACGACAGCACTGTACAGTCTTCGATTGACGATGGCTTGACGCGGTTGCTGTATCGCTTCGTGATGTATAGAGCTTCGATATTACGAGTGATGACTTGATGAGATCGGTGCATTGATTCGATACCTCGAATATAACCCTGAAAATTTGAGCTAGGTTTCGAGAATTTATAAAGAAACTAAATGATTAGCGGCATTAGGGTTAATATCGATAAGTTGAGACGGTGGTTATTTTTTTCTTATTAATAATAAACAGTCAAATATTACTGAGTTAAGTAAATAATTGGCTTCCTGTTGTAAATGCGTTGTTTACTTTAAATGTGCAAGTGATTCATCCAAGAATACTACTTACTAACGAACCAATTAAGATATGGTTGCAGATTTTTCATTTTTAAGTTGGCGATTTGAGTTGTTTTCGTTTCAGTTCGCGTTTTGGCAAGGTTATAATGTTTTAAGGTCTGTTTTTTCCGATTTAAACAAAAAAAAAAAAAAAAAAAAAAACAAAGTTTCGATAGATCTCTTGAGCCTTGAGTATGTAGTTTTTTGGTTCATTTGATTATATACCTGTTATTTTTTAATCTGTGCAGTAATATTAGTGGGTCAGTACGACGTTTATTTCGAAATAGACGGTTCTTTTAGTGATGACTTGGTGATGACGTCATCCGGTGATGAGCGTTCCAAACAAAGACAAACTGTCTTTCTTGCTCTCACGTAACCCCCATATTGTACTGCTATACTATAATTTAAAAAAAAAAAAACTGTATTTAGAGACATCTTTTGTAAAAAATTTTTTTGGCAGAAATGTATTCCTCAATTTTAATGCGATTTTGCTACTAACATGCCGTAATACGAGGCCCTGTGTATACGAATCAGGACACTAGAAAGCAGTGGCGGCTCGCCAGGTGAGGCAAGTGAGGCGACAGGGATCCATCACCTCACATTTTTTGAAGTTTGAGAAAGAAAAAAAATTTAAAAAAAACATACAAAGGTTTAAATAATTATTATTCCATCGTCCTTTCTTTCAATAGTCCAAAAAGTATGAATGGAACATAAATTATCAAAAAAGTTTATGTGAAGAGGATTTCAAAAAAACTCCTGTACACCTCTCATTTTCGTCGCCTCACCTCCACGAGCCGCCAGTGCTATAGAAAGAGGTGGGTATACACGGGATTGGAGGTCGCACGGGAGAGTGGGTGAGATAGAGTTTGAAACGCTATGCGAGTTTTGTCACAACCGATTGCGACCGATGAGTGCATTTATTGATGTAATTTTTGCCTAACCGTTTACTTCACACTAAAACTCTATGGTGAACTTGAGATGCCCTTAGATGCTGAAACTGGGTCCAATAGACCCGTCGCGTCGCATGCTAAAATCGGCTGCCAGCAGTAATTGTTCACTGGTCATACTAACTTGAGCTTCGTGAAGTGGTCTGGAACAACTCTAAAAAGTAGGAATTTCATCATTTGGGGGGGGGGGGAGCGACCATTTAAAAGCGCCAATTCCCAAAAAAAATAAGCCAAAAACTCTAAAACGTACACCAAATGCGCCAAGGAATTTTTGAAAAAGTAGCCAAAAAACGGCAATTTGCTGCGAAATCGATAGTCAAAAAGCGCTGAAAGAATGACCCCAAATAAAAGGGGGTGATAATATGTATATGACCCCACGTCCAATAAGCTTAAAAAATTAAAATCTTAGATGAAGTTTGCTTGAATTTTCGAGCCAACCTATTTCAAAAAATTATTGTCGTTAATAAAGGGCTGTTTGAAAAAGGCATACTTTTCCCACGCTAAGTTTCTCTTCCACTATTCCATAGATTTTTTATTTACTGAAACGCAATGTCTTATACTCTTACATGTCAGTTCAACGAAAGGTTATTGTAGGTGTGCGATCTCGGTCATGCGTATTTGTTCGCTTATCCCGAACTTCTCATTTTATTGTGAATGCATCAGGTTTCTCACTCTCGCGCTGTCTCTTTCTCTCCTTTCCTTCTTTTCTCTGTACAGTTCTAAATCGTGTAATCCATATGCGCTAATATGACGCATTCTAATGCGCCATTCTAGGGGTTTCGGCGTCTCCACGAGCGTCAAAAAAAATTGGCGGTTTTGGATCGGGCCCTCTTGAGAACGACTACCCCTAAAATGTTTAAGTTTCATGTAAGGGGGTGGCGGCGGGGGTTATGCTATTTATGCCCTTCAAAATGATGACTCCTGTTTTCTAAACCTTTAGTGTACATGAGAAAATACCACTGTAGTGTAGTATTTCAGGAATAATAGAGTAAATTTTTTGATTTCGTTCTTCGGAGCAAGATTAGATGGGCGAATAGCAAATGGAGTTAGGGAGTGGATGATATTGCGTCAAAGTTTAGCTTGAATAAACAAAAATCACGCGAAACGGAATGATGCTTGGCCGCGAAGCGGCCACCGGCCACTAGTTTTTTTATAATTTATATAGCTCAGAGCTGTTACATGACAAGTGTGTGATTCTCCAGTCATTTTTGATATACTCTTCAACACCATCAACCTTTTTCCCAAATTTTAAGCTTGTTTGGAACTTTGAAAGTGTTGATTTTGTGACCTTTGACCGTATCAAATTTTTTACCGGTTTTAAAATCCAAGTTTTTTAAGAATGTCACTTGAATGGGGCTCTTGCAAACTTTTGCTGTAAGCATATAAATAGTCCCAAACTGATGTAAAGACCAGCGGAAATCACGAAAAACACACTAAAATAGTCTAATATTCAGTAATAAACTCACATAACTGCATTAACGGAAATATCGTAATGGCTGTTCAACGCAGGTATCATGGGAGATTCCTGTCTATTATGTCACTTTCTCTACGGAAACACAGAGATAATATGTCTCAATTTAGATAGGAATCTCCCATGATACCTTCGTCTCTCCGCCATTAAGCCCGATTTTGAGAGTGAATTTCGTGATTTTTTAGTGTACTAATTGTCATTCTTACTGGTTTTTATGCAAGAATCAACTCTTCAATCCCCTAAAGCAAACGTTTGCAAGAGCTTTTCGACAAAAAACAAAAACTGCAGGAAAATTTGAATGTACAGAAGAAAGGTTATGGGAAATATAGTTATTAGTGACTAAAAATTACCTCATTGAGTATGGTTCCTGATTATCGATTTTTCTGTCCTATAAATCTATACAGAATAATCGATTTTTAGGGGTTCAATTGAGTCTCCAAATAATCGGCACTTTTGTATGGGTTAGTATTTTCTCTCTTTTTTTGCCCCTTCAAATGCAGATGTCAAGAGAGGATAGTCTGAAACGGCGGCGCGGCGCACAGTGTGTCCGCCTGGGGAAAAAACCCCCCAACTTGACATTCGCCCTTTTAAGGAAACAAATACATGAAAATACTCCTCAGAGTACGTGGAATGTCACTCTGAAACTGTTTTTTTTAAAAAAAAAAATATTTTAAGCCAAATAAGGGCTCTTAAAATGTCTCATTATGAAAGGGTTGAAAAAAGAGCGTTTTCAAGTGTCAACTCTACGCAAAATTTGAAGTGTGTAAAAGGAATCTTTTTAAACAGAATTTTCAGTGATTAAACTACGTACTCTGAGCTATCTTTTGATGCCTAGTTTTTTCAAAAATAACGAAGGACACCTATTTTACATAACTTTAAAAGCGAGAGGTCTAAATGTCCAAATTTTGAGTTTCCCTGAGACTTTTGGAAGTTAGCTCCGCTTGCCTCCGGTTTGAAACTTCAATTAAATGGAAGCTCATACTATGTAGAACATCTCCTGAAAAAATCTCTTGCACATATTTGCACCTTTTTGAGATACACGCATTTTAAGTTGAAAAGTGAGCGCATAAAAACGCATGAAACTTACTCCGGCCACGGCTGGGCCGAGCGATATTCTACCCAAAAAGTTGGCAGAGCCGGTTTTTACCGTCTGAATGACTTGAAATTTGGTACCCGGTGGTATTTTTTAACGTTGAATTCAAATTTTGCACCCGTTTTTCAAAATTCGGAAATCCAAGATGGCTGCAGAAAATTTTTTCCACTACTTGGTCGGCGGCCATCTTGGATTTTAGAATTTTGAAAAACTGACGAAAAATTGGAATTCAACGTAAACAAATACCCCCAGACACCAAATTTCAAGTCATTTGGACAGTGTTGCCATATAGAACTCGACTAAATGAAAATTGACCCCCCCCTCCCTCCACCCTTGAAAGCGACTTACAACAATACCATTCACCTGATAGGTGTATTACTATGATAAATACGATTCCTGAAAGTTTCAACGTTTAATTCGCTCTCCTGAAAAAGTTACGGGGTTTTTTCCAAAATGAGCGTAAAACGCAACACCGTGCGGCGTAGCGTGCAATTTGGCAACTTGGCAAGTTGTCCCTTTAAACCCATGAAAAAGGTCGAACTGTTGGGTGTGTTCGGTGAACACCTTCGCATTCGACCTTTTAAATAGGGTTAAATGTTAAATGCAAACATTACAATGTTGCCAAATTGCACGCTACGTCACTGGTCTGAAATTAAGTGAAAGCAGCTCATTCCATCCTTTACTAACGCACAGTCGTTATTAGAGGCAAAGAGTGAGAAAGAGAGATGCAAGCAGTTCCTGGACGCGCCGCTGGACCCACTAATTCATTTCCCACTATCCACCAAGACTGCGAGTTTGGGATAAACGTTTGTTTAGCACTTGTTACAATGGAGGTGGGTACTGGGTAGTCCTATGTGTTTTGTCACTTTCTCTATCCTAGCAACTGAGATCTCGTTGGGTTTTTTTTTTTTTTTTTTTTTTTTTTTTTTTTTTTTTTTTTTTTTTAAATAATAGGAAAGGTAAAACTTTATATTGTGTTACAATTAAAGATATGTATTAAGTTCAAATGCTAATGCTAAGGTAGCGGAAACGAAACAGCAAAGAAACAAAGCGCAAGTTTCTGTGTTAGATTTTTATCATGAAGAGATTGGTAAAAACGCTTCTGCTAATCTTTAAAGTGTTCATTTCTTCAGAGCGTTGATTCGCCAACGCATCTCTCTCTCTCTCTCTCTCTCTCTCTCTCTCTCTCTCTCTCTCTCTCGCACACCCACCGCTGATTCCGTATGCAAATTATTGTGGGAACGAAGGAATGTTATGCAAGCCTATCTCCTTTCTTGTTTTGGTTATGTTTCGTTGTTATATCTTTAAAATTCCGAAAGATTCCTCGCTAACTTCGGCGGTATTAATGTGAAATTGAGGTGATTGGTGCAACAACGACTCTTCTAAAATTTATTTTACATGAGAGACGTGTCACTCTTACACCAAACGCCTTCATGGAGTCAACGGCGGCGCACGGTGGGTCAAAAACAACGATTTTCAGTACCTAGAGTGGCTGACACGTATATTTTGCCTTATACGAGAGAATGTTGACCTAACCTAACCTAACCCTATAATTTATCGGGATTCCACGTAAAACTGCTGAGTTATTGGAGGGACGGAAAGGTCTCTTTTGTGGAGAGACGAAGAACTAGATTTTTTTCGTGTCCAGAAAAACTGAATTTCGCGACTCAGTGAGCGGCAGGCTTCGCTCACGATTGGCAAGGTGCGCCGAGTCCCTATTTTGACGAGTAGGTGGGTGGGCAATAAATTGTATGAGGATTAAGCTTCGTCAAATCGGATGGCTGCCATTTTTTCTCCGCCGTTAAGTCAATTGTTTGGCAACATCTGATGATTGACCGAATTCGCGATTCATTTGGCATTGGTCATCATCAAAGCGCTACTATCGGTTCATTCATTCATGTAATTAATGTTTGCGGTCATTCATGAATCACTGCGTCTTGCCACTGTATCAGAGCTGCCGTTTCGTGTATAATTAATCCCATCAAAAACCTTTCCAGGTGCAAGCAGACGGCATCAGGTAATTATGTCTGTCACAAAAAGCCGTTCCAATGCATCCACTCAAAGATATGATATGATGGGAACGGCAAGCCTCCTCCAAAAGGGCATCCAGCAGGGCAAATGTTAATCATTTTTCAAAATCAACACTATCCATCTGCGGCGAATTTAGTGAAGGAAAAACTTTGAGGGATGTATTTCTTTATTTTTTATTTTCAAACGCAAAAACTTGCCGCCGTTCATCGCCTTAAAAAAGAAAAATATTAATTATTATTATTTATTTTTTTTTTTACGGCGATGAACGGCGGCAAGTTTTTGCGTTTGAAAATAAAAAATAAAGAAATACATCCCTCAAAGTTTTTCCTTCACTAAATTCGCCGCAGATGGATAGTGTTGATTTTGAAAATGATTAACATTTGCCCTGCTGGATGCCCTTTTGGAGGAGGCTTGCCGTTCCCATCATATCATATCTTTGAGTGGATGCATTGGAACGGCTTTTTGTGACAGACATAATTACCTGATGCCGTCTGCTTGCACCTGGGAAGGTTTTTGATGGGATATACTCTGGTTTTAGCTTGTAAAATTCCAGTTTCTCATTCCACAAATAAAAGCTACAGTTGTTATCCATCAGCTGACTAGCCAGCAGTTATGAATAGTTTCCGGACAACATTCACATAGACTCTCGAGTGCTCATTTTACGATAGGGACAACAGTCTCATTTCCCTTTCTTTTCCCTGATCCATATGCTAACCTACAGTTCCGTTTCCACTGGGTAGTCCGCCGGTGGCCGATCCGCCACTGGGCGATTCGCCACTGGCCGATCCGCCACTGGGTAATCCGCCGCTGGCCGATCCGTCACTGGCCGGTCCGCCTCTGGCCGATCCGCCACTGGCCGGTCCGCCGCTGGCCGGTCCGCCGCTGGCCGGTCCGCCGCTGGCCAATCCGCCACTGGCTGGTTCGCCGCTGACCGATCCGCCACTGGCTAGTCCGCCGCTGGCCAATTCGCCACTCGCTGGTTCGCCGCTGGCCGATCCGCCACTGGCTAGGCCGCCGCTGGCCGATCCGCTACTGGGTAGTCCGCCGGTGGCCGATCCGCCACTGGGCGATTCGACACTGGCCGATCCGCCACTGGGTAATCCGCCGCTGGCCGATCCGCCACTGGCCGGTCCGCCGCTGGCCGGTCCGCCTCTGGGCGATTCGCCACTGGCCGATCCGCCAATGGGTAATCCGCCACTGGCCGGTCCGCCGGTGGCCGATCCGCCACTGGGTAGTCCGCCGGTGGCCGATCCGCCACTGGCTAGGCCGCCACTGGCCGGTCCACCGATGGCCGGTCCGCCACTGGCCGGTCCGCCTCTGGCCGATCCGCCAATGGGTAATCCGCCGCTGGCCGATCCGCCACTGGCTAGTCCGCCGCTGGCCGATCCGCCACTGGGTAGTCCGCCGGTGGCCGATCCGCCACTGGCTAGGCCGCCGCTGGCCGATCCGCCACTGGCCGGTCCGCCACTGGCCGGTCCGCCACTGTCCGATCCGCCACTGGGTAGTCCGCCGGTGGCCGATCCGCCACTGGGCGATTCGCCACTGGCCGATCCGCCACTGGCCGATCCGCCACTGGGTAATCCGCCGCTGGCCGATCCGCCACTGGCTAGTCCGCCACTGGCTAGGCCGCCGCTGGCCGATCCGCCACTGGCCGGTCCGCCGATGGCCGGTCCGCCTCTGGGCGATTCGCCACTGGCCGATCCGCCAATGGGTAATCTGCCGCTGGCCGATCCGCCACTGGCTAGGCCGCCGCTGGCCGATCCGCCACTGGCTAGGCCGCCACTGTCCGATCCGCCACTGGGTAATCCGCCGCTGGCCGATCCGCCACTGGCTAGGCCGCCGCTGGCCGATCCGCCACTGGGTAGTCCGCCGGTGGCCGATCCGCCACTGGCCGGTCCGCCGCTGGCCGGTCCGCCGATGGCCGGTCCGCCTCTGGGCGATTCGCCACTGGCCGATCCGCCAATGGGTAATCCGCCGCTGGCCGATCCGCCACTGGCTAGTCCGCCACTGGCTAGGCCGCCGCTGGCCGATCCGCCACTGGCCGGTCCGCCGCTGGCCGATCCGCCACTGGCTAGGCCGCCGCTGGCCGATCCGCCACTGGCTAGGCCGCCGCTGGCCGATTCGCCACTGGCCGATTCGCCACTGGCCGGTCCGCCACTGGCCGGTCCGCCGCTGGCCGGTCTGCCTCTGGGCGATTCGCCACTGGCCGATCCGCCAATGGGTAATCCGCCGCTGGCCGGTCCGCCTCTGGCCGATCCGCCACTGGCTACTCTGCCGCTGGCAGATCCGCTATAGCTCAATTCCGTAACTGCAGGGAAATAAGGTACTGTCACTACCAGTTCTCATCAAATAAACATATCAGTTGTAAACTCTACAAGTACACAGCAAAGAACTTTTGTCACTACTTGCTTATGAATAATTATACTAAAATCACAGAATATTACATTGTATAATTCTGTGCTAAAATCACAAAGGTACTGTAAACACATCAGAAACTACTCTCCCTCCAGTGATCAACAGTATTACGGTACTCAGCTGTTGCATTTGCAAGCAATGAAGTGGAAAATGAAGCTCCGCGGTTATGCCCAAATTCGAATACTTTCAGCTTCAGAGCTAGAATAGTTATTAAGTAAATGAATATGCAAAAGTACCTAACTGTGAGAGCAAACCAACCTTTACTATACGCGTGCATACAGCAAATTAGAAGCACACAAAAGAAATAACTAGAAAAGATGTTTGGTACATTTATTTAAAAAGAAGAACTGAGGAGGACAAATTTCGTAATTCACGGCCTCCGTTGCAATTGAAACAATAATCACTTGTATCACTCATGTATTTGTAACGAGTTTATTTCAAAAGTGTCAAAGCAGGGAGAAATGTTTTTGTTTTGAAATGATGTGCAGTTGTTGTTGACTGACGATGAAGCGTCGATTCTCGCGGCGATCTCAAATACTAAAAGGCAGTAGCCAATGAGAGTAGAGTTACCGCGTAGTTTGAAATAGCCGTTATAATGAGAAATTCAGTTTTTTATCATTTCTCAATAAATATTGGACGGATTGCGTTCAAACAAAAAAAAGGCACGAGCACAGAACACGCTGGTTAAAATAAGACCAAGTTTGATGAGTTTGGTTGCGTAGTTTTTTCGCTACAGGATCATATCAAGGCACGGTTTGGGGGAATGAAATAATTTCTGTAATTATAAGCGTTTACGCAGCGCAGACTTGTCAGGTCATAGAGAGGGTGGTAGTAGGGTGGGGTTACCTGACTTGCCGTCTGCGTCTACCGACGCTTATGATGACATTTTTCAATTCATCGATGATTCCACTGGCTGAGGAAAGATTACACAGTTCAGTTCACCGTCATACTGTACTGTACAAAAATACTCGCATCTGTTATAGTTTCTCAACCGGTGGAGTCGTCGATGACTTTAAAAAACATTGCGGATATTTTAATAGTTTAATGGCGATTGCACCGATTGAGAAAAGATTACAAACGAGAGTATTTTCTAGCAGTGGCTAGGCTTGCGATTTGGCAACGTTCCTTTTCCACCATTTTAAAACATTAGAAAGGTCGAAGTGCCTGGTCATCGCCGATGACTGGAGCGTTCGACTTTTTTGGTGCATTTAAGTGGTGAAAATACATTGCTGCGAAATTTCACGCTTCGCCACTGTTTTCCAGCATGCATTACCGTCATAAACTGAACTGTGTAATCATTTCTCAACCGATTTAATCATCGGTTAATTGAAAAATGCTATTACACTGAGAGAATTATTTTTTTAATACAAGGTTCATTTCGTTTGTGTTAAAGAAACTGCACTGTGAAATATTGACGAAGGGGAAATTCCTTTGACCCAAGGAACATTTCTGCTGCTACAAGTAAAAGATTCCTTGTTGTGACAGTGATTCTCCTTCATGCAACAGAACTTTACTTCGCGCTGTCACAAGTAAACGTGTTTCCTTGTTTTTAAAGAAGTGATTTCGCTCAGTGTAATTTAACGCAAAACGGCAGCTCTGCACTGTATAGACTGAGTGTATGTCTTTTAGCAATGGAGGCGCTCAACAAGATTTTAGCTAGTGCCATTTCAGCAGGATAGGTAATCTTTGGCAGCTCTATAAGACGACGCCATCTAGCGGCGACTCCTGGAGACTAAAGGAGTTGATTTGCGATATTGCCAATGTTAATTTTTCGACTCCTTCAGAGCTCCATGAGTGTAGTGTCGGTACTCTCTATCAAAATTTTCATCAAGGGTCTCTATCTTTCACCAAATTAGATCCTCTCTATATATCTGTCTTAAAAGTTTGCAACAGACCCATACACTAAGCGCATTGTATAATTTCTTCGGCATTTTATGTGTACTATCGACGAATTAAAGCGTATCGCGAGATTTTCACGAGCTGTAAGTTAGAAGTTTCGCCTTCAAGGTGCCGGTTCGGCCACTCTTCATACTCCTCACACCTTGCTGACATCAGCCCCAATTTCACACCCATAACCGAAAATGTGTGGAAATGTCACGACAATCTTGAATTCGTTGATAGTACATAAGAACCAACCGCATCATAAAACTAGAATCTGTTGATGGTGAAACTGGCCTATACCAGAGAACCAATCAGAGCTCACCCTAAAGGTATCCAGATTTTTGTTATAACTTTCAAATACGTTCGCCCGACCATTTATTTCCCAGTTTATAATGTCACTTCGATATTATGTCTTGTCATCGCGAGCTCCTGAAACATTATAACAAACCCATTCGGATACCGATTTAGAAAAACTAGGTTGAAAATTCCATTCGAAATAGACGGAGGGGGGGGGGAGTGAAAGGACTAATTCCCATAGCAAAGCACGACGGATCCCGTGGTAGGTATGTTTACTCTAAAACAAAACAACACTATAACACAAACGTGAAGAGGGAAGGGGGCGACTGCGATATCAAATCAACACAATAATAACACGATCGAGGATCGAGGGCCTCCCTTTCTCTGTTATCTCGAGCCAAAGATCTTTGGTTTTTTTTCTGATCGGTGCAAGTCGGTTTCGTCGGTTCATCCTGATGTCGGATCATCACTCATCGGACACTGCTCACCGAAGTTGACAAACGAACAACGAATGAAACGAACAAAAAACCGTAAAAAAAAGGCTGTATATAAGAACCGATCGCACGTTGTCTGTTATGTTATATTATGTTATAGTACTTTTGGAGTCGCGTCTGAATACGTAAACGCATACGGAGCATCCGCGCATCACGTAGCGCAGACACGTAACGTAACGTACGCGCGGACCCAATATACGCCGGACTGTCGCTGTCATAAGTGAAATGTAAGGTTATCTACCGACATACATCTTCGAACCCCATTTACATTTCTCGTCTTTTGTTCACCACTCTTGGCCATCAAGCAATGGGCCTCTGCGTATAGTATGGCGTTATGACCCCGGCGCATAGTGGATCCGAAAAATCCAATTTTATGGACACAGTTATACTACCCAGATTCTAATCACATTACCAGAAGTACAACGATATGTGAACCGCAGAAAGTCTAGTACTTTGACCAGAAAATTATGGTAATAATACCAGAATATGGTTATACAACTAGAATTCCCTAAAACATTTTTAGAACTATGGTAACTAACACTAGAATTCTGGTAATTGTGCTATCCCTTAGATAGGATCACATATTTTCATGCTTCTGGTTATTTTTTTTTTTTCAGTGTATCTACTTGGACAAGGCTGTGCACTAAAATGCAACGATCTTGATATTTCTTCTCCTATGTGAACTAAGTACAACGTTTCACATTTTTTTAAATTTAACACTTTCAATACCACACTCGACACACAATTTCAATTATTTATTCAAAATAATTTCGACTCCAAGTTGTTAATATTTGAAAAATAATGTTGTCTCAAGCGCCTTCAATCAATTGAGTATGCAAAATCATCACAGCAGTGTAGGAACACTTAACTACGCACTTAATTTTTTGAGCTAATGAGCATTGAGATGTCTTCGTAACCTGGCAGTGAAGGGGTTAAAAAGTTAAATTTGTAGGGTAACGTATCCATATTGAATTTTCACTTCTCCCAAAAAATTTAAATCTAGGAGCTTTGAGTGTAATTTTTTCCGGCAGTTCAAGGAAACACTTTTTTCAGAATGATGAAATTGTTGCGATTAAGTGAAAATTGAGTTTCGAAATTTTTGTGAAAAATAAAACAAATGTGACAATTCCTCAGGAAAACACCGAAAACAATCATTTGCTGAATGAACATTTAGATGTCAAGGGGGGGGGGAGGTTCCTAAGCCTCTTCAAACCCTCCCCTTCCCCAGCTCCCACCTTCACCACTGTTTATCTACTGTTTGAATAGTTAAATGGGTATCTTGTACCCACATTGCTGTACAGTATCAAGCGGTATCATTTATAATAATTTTTTTTTATTTTTTTTTTTAAAATCATGGGTGAGAGTTTGTGATTTTAAATTAGAGCATCGTTATTGTAACGAAACTTTATTTTATAATCAAAGCTCGAATGCCCTGTATTGCAACAAGACCGGCCGTTCCTCAAACACAGTGGCGACCCGTGCAATCCGGCATCGCAGCATTTCATCCATTAGATCCGGTGTAAAATATCGATTCGAAGAGTGCGCTGTGCAGAACCGATGTTTCGATCTTTTTCGTGGGTTTTAAAGACTTAAAAACAACGCTGTCAGATTACACGCGACAACACTGCTTACAGTTTATTACACAGAATATCCCGTGGTGAAGCATGAAATTTGGCGACGTTGCATTCTTTCCCTCAAAACCCATGTAATTGATCGAATTATAGAATGATCAACGCACACTCTTTCTTCGATCTTTCAAGTGTGTTTAAACTGAAACTTTTCGGAGAAATCTACGTTCCGCTCCACGGTGAGGCGTTTCAATGTTTGAGTGTTCTGCTCGCCCGTGCAAGCTGGTTAATATAATCAATTGCATCCCGGATTATTTAAATGTGGATACCTCGGTGACGCTGACGTCTGAGTTCGGATCCAGGGCGAAGCCTCTCGGGTACGATCGGAATCATTCCTCAAGGGAATGAGACTCCCCCCCCCCCCCCTTTCCCCCACAACCTTTTGACGTTCCTTTCTTTATTGCTCACCTCAAACCGATCCGTCTAAACACCAATATTGGTTGTTAAACTCACAATCGGTGGCTTTTTCTTTACAAAACTAGACGCGATTTTTAATGACAGAGACGGAACCCCGAAAATCCCCCCCCCCACCCTGAAGAACATTTTAAGCCCATGCGTTTATACCTTGTCGATTTTTTTTTTTTTTTAAAATTTTAAAATAATCTAACGTACGTTTTTGAAATGATTATCGCTGTCTATGTTTGTATGTATAGCTAGACCTTACGAGCCCCCTCTACGAAAATTAATAAAATATCTCAATTGAGACGAATTTAAAAATTTGTAACTCATTGTAACATTGTACATATTATTTAGGCATTAAATGCCAGTAATGTGGCTTTTGCAAACTTTTGCTATGAGGTATTGAAGAGTTGATTCTTGCATAAAAACCTGTAAAAATGACGACGAGAACACTAAAAATCACGAAATGAACTCCCAGAATCGATCTTAATGGCAGAGAGACGCAGGTATCATGGGAAATTGATTCCTATCTACATCGGGGCTTATCTCTGTTTTTCCACAGAGAAAATGATTTGTATAGTAGCCAGAAATCTCCCATGATACCTGCATTGAAGTGCCATTGCAAACTTGTTGTTATAGCAGTTATGTGAGTTATTACTAAATTTTTAGAATTTCTTAGTGTGATTTTCGTGATTTTCGCTGGTTTTTACATCAGATCGTACATATTATTTCCCCACAGCAAAAGTTTGCAAGAGCCTCTTTTAAATAAAAAAATAAAAAAATAAATAAAATAATTGAAGACACTAATTCAGAAGCACAAAGAAAGGTGCAAACACTCTAATGACATCGCAGCTGCAAAACCAAAAAATGCGTTTCAACGCCATTTATATTGATTTGCATGAACAAGTCGTCGAGGTAATTTAAATGCTGAACATATCATTTTTTCGCAGCTTTAGGATGTCCCCCCCCCCCCCGATGGTTTAGCCTTCCAAGAAAACTCATGCTTGATTTCGCCTTGATCTCAATGCCATGTCTAATTCCCCCCTATATGCAAAGCGTCGAAATTCGCATTTTCCGTTCCTCGGTTGAAATGTGACAATTACGGAATGACGGAGAAACCAAAATAATCAAGATGACATTTTTAGACTTCGCGAGGATATGGAAAGTTGATTATGAATGAAAATGTCATTGAATAAAAATTTAAAACAGAGCGGGGCGGATGGAGGATGGATGCGGCGGTGGGCAGGAGAAACGCCAATTATGTTGCCAATTAAAATTATCCTTGAAAAAAGAATTTGCCGCCGTTTGATGAAACAAAGTTGCCAGCCAGCTTGGATAGCATACGCAGCGTAATCGGTTGTTCACAAATTCCTCTGGTCGGGGAAATAAAATAATCCAACGACTGCATTGGCGTAACTTGCAATTTGGCAACGTTGCATTGTGTCCTTTAACCCTATATGCCTATTGGGCGTTAATGACCCACTTGTTCTGTTTTCTTTGGACCAGATTGCAGTAAAGTTAGACTAATTTTTCACAAAAACCAATTTTAGGATTTTTCAGCACATATCATTTGCAGGGCCAACAAAAATTTTACATTTTTCAATTTTTCAATTTTTTTTAAATCCAAAGTGGTGTTTTTTTTTTTTTTTTTAAAAAAAAAACACCAAAACGTTTCAAAAATGTAGGGCATATATGGGTTAAACCCATGTGATAGGTCGAATGCGAAGGTGTTCACCAAACACCCGATAGTTCGACCTTTTTCATGGTCTTAAATGGACGAACTGCAACGCGTTGCCAAAATTTCACGCTACGCCACTGAAATGCTGCGCTCATCGATTGTTAGCGATATACAATGTTGCCGGAATGGGTCTGTTGCAAATTTTTGCTTCAGGGGTACAAACCTTGAAAAAAAAAAAAAAAAAAACCCTAATAGTAGTAGAAACTTACGAAATCCTCTTCAAAAATCAGATATTGCTTTCAAATGCGCGAGCGTGATGGTGGCGTTGGGCACTGATAATGGGAGATTCCCATCTTAATTTCGTCACTCTCTTTATGCTGACAAGGAAGATTCACAAAGTAATTATAATACACCTAAGTGGAGTGGTTCACATTCGATTGATGATACATCGTGACACGTGACACCTGCAGGTGACACCGGTGCGGTGTCTAAGAAAAAACGTCTCTTAATTTGGGCCCGTGCCTATACTAAGAGCTCCATTAAGAATCAAAAGTGGGTTTCAGTGGAGAAGAGTGCAATTTTGGGAACAACGGTTCTCCTACATTAAGTCTTTGTACTAAAATTGTCGTTCCTCAAAGAAGCCAGTTGCTTATATCAGTAAAAACGATTATTTACATTGATTTAAATGGATTGAACCTGAATACACACAGTGTCTAAATTACACGAATGTGCGCTTCGTCACTAAAAGATTCGTTATGTTCTTTCAACTGTGAAGTTCAGCTCAGCGCGACGAACAGAAAAATTTCATAAGGGGGGTTTGGTATCACTTTAACGGTTCTACGACTATAGGGTTTAAAATATACAGTAGCGAAGCAATTTATGGCTGTGTGCATTGGTTATTACTGTGGGTGGTGTAGCAATACTCGCGCAATGAACGCATGTAGACCGTGAACACGCGGTTTGGTGATAGAAAGTGGGGATGTAAAACAAACTGGCGTGCGAAACTGCGTGAGCCACGTCGCTGAACTACCAAAAGTTAAAGGATTAAGGTGATTCTATGGCAAACTCCCGAAAATTTTTAAACCGATAGATGGCGTTACTTGTCGCTGGCTCCGAAAAAGCCGTTTTTTGACGGTTTTCGGCTGATTTCTCTGAACAGACGAATAAAGACGAAGAATCGGAATGTCAGCACCTGCTTAATTTTTTTCTTGATTTTTTGAGCCATAAACGGGCCAAATTGGTTCTAAAATAAAGGCGAAAGTATGCAAAGAAAAAATCACGTGTTATTTGGAGTTGAATCAGTAAAGATTACAGGTTTCTGTTTCACCTGTAATCTTTACTGATACAACTCCAAATTACACAGGCTTTTTTCTTTGCATACTTTCACCTTTATTTTTGAACCAATTTGGCCCATTTATGGCTCAAAAAATCAAGCAAAAAATTAAGCAGGTGCTGACATTCCAATTTTTTGTCTCTTATTCGTGTGTTCAGAGAAAACAGCCGAAAACCGTCAAAAAACGGCTATTTTCGGAGCCAGCGACAAGTAACGCCATCTATCGGATTAAAATTTTCGGGAGTTTGCCATAGAATCACCTTAAGGGACATTCTACAGTAAAGTGAACATGATATGCAAAAATTGAAATTTAAAAATTAGTGTCTGGCAGTCTTGTTTTGCATTAAAATGCAACCTGAGACGAAAATATTATCTAAATCTGATAAGGTCAAACGTGTTGATATTACAGCAGGTTTGATGTGTATTTTCAATGACGAAATCACACGCGTCCCACCCGTTACAAATCCTAGCTGTCCCACCCGTTACGCTACTTTTTAATTTTTTTAGAGAAAAATAATTTAGTAAATGAAAAAAAAACAAGTTGGAACTTGCAACACTGGAACAGTGTTAGCAAAGAGAGCATGAGTGTCGGCCGTAAATCATTGTAAGTGTGGAGTTCCATATTGATAGTACAAAACTGCGACAAAGTCAATCGCAACGCTGCATTTGTGTTTATATAACAGTGATCGCTGTAAAAATAACTTGATAGGTCAAAGTGGGAATGAAAATTTACTTATAGCGTGTTGAAACAGTTGTTCACGAGGCGGGGTGAATACTGTGGTTTTGAAAATCGATTTCGATAGTGATAGTTCCTTTAAAATCGGATGACGCAATACCAATCCTAGCAAGCCGCAAAGTCTAGTTTAGTTATTTGGGACTTTTTTAGATTTCTCTCGCCTGAACCAAAGTCATCAGGAAGGAAATTCTTAATACCAATCCTAGCAAGCCGGAAAGTCTAGTCTAGTTATTTGGGACTTCTATAGAATTTTTCTCGCTTGAACCAAAGTCATCACGATGGAAATTCTTCGTATTTATGGTTTCAGCTCTTTTTGTCTCAGATTAAAAAATGAATATTAATATTGATCAAATGTCATCCGACACTCATCAAGGCCCTTAAGGAACGTAATATGAACTTGAAAAAAGCTCATTCGATTTTTAAGGGAGCTTAAACGGTCCATGAGAGACGAAATTCGCGGATACAGAGTATCCACAGCTTATTTCAATGTTCGATCTGACAAGACCGTGCGCCTTTGAAAAATCGATATCTCGATAGTGAATCGATGTATTGCAATTCGGTTTGCACCGGTCGAAAGCGCTTGCTTGTGACTGACAACCTCGAAAATTTCAGATCCATCCGAGTTTATTTAATGACCTCACAGGACCTCTCGCGGCCGCAGTTAGACATTTCTTGTCAGAGTTACGCTAAAACGGGGAGTATTTCCCCCCTAAGATGATATTTTTTGGCTCGAAACTGCATTGGGCCCTCTCGGGACATCATTGGGACCCGAAAAAAAGCGGAACCGATATAATACGGCACACGACTGGTTCGTGAGAGACGAAATTCGCCTTTTTCCAGCCTCCAGCGCCCCTCTAAGGTCGATCTGGCAAGACCGCGCGCCTTTGAAAAATCGATATCTCGAGAACGAATCGATGGATTGCGCACTGCGGTTTGGATTGGGCGGTAGCTTCAGCTTTTAGATAATTCTTGAAAAAATTCAGATCCATCCAAGTTTTTAAACGGATCTTATGGGACCTCCCGCGGCCGCAGTTAGACATTGTACGTGAGACTTACGCTGGAGTTGGGGCCACGCCCCCCCCCCCCCCCCCCCCGATATAGACTTTATCGGTCCGACATTTGTCAGGGCCCTTAATGAACTTCATGTGAACTCAGAAAACTCACATATGACTTCTCACGGCGCATGCTAGGTCCATGAGAGTCGAAATTCGCGGATTTTAGAGAATCTTAGATTTCTGACCCTATACCGCGCGCCTTTGAAAAATCGATATCTCGAGAGTAAATCGATGTATCGCAATCCGGTTTGGACCGATCAAAAGAGTAAGCTTACCGGTACTCGCCGTTAAAATTTTGGATCCATCTGATTTCATTTTGAGACCTTACTTGAGTTACTTGGATCCCAGTTGGAATTATTTTTTCGGACTTACGCTGGCAAGGGGGGCGCTTCCTCTCTTGGAAAACTGTGGAGGGGGCCCCTTTTCTGGGGCATACATTCTATTTTTCACCTTTTTTTTTTTTTTTTTTTTTTTTTTTTTTTTTTTTTTTTTTTTTTTTATATTTGTGTCTAATCTAAGTTGGGGGAGGAGGAGGAGAGTACCTGCAAGTCAAACCGGCAATTTACTTTTGATAGTGGCTGCGGGTTGAGGGTGCGGATTGCGGACTTTTAACTTGTTGTGGGGTTTACAGGGTGGGCCCTGCCTAAACTTATGAGAAAAGAAGGCAACCACAGACCGGAAGAACGTTCAATTTCTGGTTCAGAGACCATGGACAAAGACATGGGCACCCGCAAAACAATTGCCCGGAGGGGCAACTTTTTGAATGTCAATGGAAGGTCTAGGGGACACCACCTAGAGACGGGCAAGTCTAGAGAACCCCCCCCCCCTCCCCCACTTCCGCCCAAAATAGAAAAAATCAATTATCCTTCCAAATGGTAGAAATTGTAAGTGATTGTAGCATTTAGTTGTATCAAAAGTAATTCTATTTTTGACGTGTTTGATATTATGAATAAAGTGACAGCATCAGATGATAGAAATAGTAAAAAACTAAGTACAACTATTCCTTCTTTATTTTCATTGTCCTGATGAATTCTAAGAGTTAACCTATTTAAATTAACAAAACCAAAACTCTTGCCTATACATTTGTAGCGTGGAGGTTCTCTGCTGACATCAGATTCGCCTTCATCTGGAGCGGATGCAACTTGTTCGGCTCTGCGAATGAGCTGGGACCCCGGGTGCGGTGTCTAGAAAAATCGTCTCTTAATTGGCCAGGGGCCTATACTAAGAGCCCCATTAAGAATCAAAAGGGGGTTTTTCAGTGGAGAAGAGTGAAATTTTGGCAACAACGGTTCTCCCTACTTTAAAGTCTTTGTACTAAAATTGTCGTTCCTCAAAGAAGCCAGTTGCTTATATCAGTAAAACGATTATTTTACATTGATTTAAATGGATTGAACCTGAATACACACAGTGTCTAAATTACACGAATGTGCGCTTCGTCACAAAAAAGATTCGTTATGTTTTTTCCCACTGTGAAGTTCAGCTCAGCGCGACGAACAGAAAACTTTCAAAAAGGGGGTTTAGGTATCACTTTAACGGTTCTACGACTATAGGGTTAAAAATATACAGTAGCGAAGCAATTTATGGCTGTGTGCATTGGTTATTACTGTGGGTGGTGTAGAAATACTCGCGCAATGAACGCATGTAGACCGTGAACACGCGGTTTGGTGATAGAAAGTGGGGATGTAAAACAAACTGGCGTGCAAAAACTGCGTGACCCAAAGTCGCTGAACTCCCAAAACGTTAAAGGATTAAGGTGATTCTATGGCAAACTCCCAAAAATTTTAATCCGATAGATGGCGTTACTTGTCGCTGGCTCCGAAAATAGCCTTTTTTTGACGGTTTTCGGCTGATTTCTCTGAACAGACGAAAAAAGAACGAAGAATGGGAATGTCAGCACCTGTTTAAATTTTTTGCTTGATTTTTTGAGCCATAAAGGGGCCCAAAAGGGGGTTTTCAAAAATAAAGGCGAAAGTATGCAAAGAAAAAATCACGTGTTATTTGGAGTTGAATCAGTAAAGATTACAGGTTTCTTTTTCACCTGTAATCTTTACTGATACAACTCCAAATTACACAGGCTTTTTTTTTTGCATACTTTCACCTTTATTTTGAACCAATTTGGCCCTTTTATGGCTAAAAAAATCAAGCAAAAAATTAAGCAGGTGCTGACATTCCAATTTTTCGTCTTTTATTCGTGTGTTCAGAAAAAACAGCCGAAAACCGTAAAAAAAACGGCTATTTTCGGAGCCAGCGACAAGTAACGCCATCTATCGGATTAAAATTTTCGGGAGTTTGCCATAGAATCACCTTAAGGGACATTCTACAGAAAAGTGAACATGATATGCAAAAATTAAAATTTTAAAAAATTAGTGTCTGGCAGTCTTGTTTTGCATTAAAATGCAACCTGAGACGAAAATATTATCTAAATCTGATAAGGAAAAAGTGTTGATATTACAGCAGGTTTGATGTGTATTTTCAATGACGAAATCACACGCGTCCCACCCGTTACAAATCCTAGCTGTCCCACCCCTTTTACGCTATTTTTTAAATTTTTTTTAGAGAAAAATAATTTAGTAAATAAAAAAAAAACAATTTGGGGAACTTGCAACACTGGAACAGTGTTAGCAAAGAGAGCATGAGTGTCGGCCGTAAATCATTGAAAGTGTGGAGTTCCATTTGATAGTACAAAACTGCGACAAAGTCAATCGCAACGCTGCATTTGGTTTATAAACAGTGATCGCTGTAAAAAAAACTTGATAGGTCAAAGTGGGAATGAAAATTACTTATAGCGTGTTAAAACAGTTGTTCACGGGGGCGGGGTGAATACTGTGGTTTTGAAAATCGATTTCGATAGTGATAGTTCCTTTAAAATCGGATGACGCAATACCAATCCTAGCAAGCCGCAAAGTCTAGTTTAGTTTTTTGGGGACTTTTTTAGATTTCTCTCGCCTGAACCAAAGTCATCAGGAAGGAAATTCTTAATACCAATCCTAGCAAGCCGGAAAGTCTAGTCTAGTTTTTTGGGACTTCTATAGAATTTTTCTCGCTTGAACCAAAGTCATCACGATGGAAATTTTTCGTATTTATGGTTTCAGCTTTTTTTGTCTCAGTTTAAAAAAATGAATATTAATATTGATCAAATGTCATCCGACACTCATCAAGGCCCTTAAGGAACGTAATATGAACTTGAAAAAAGCTCATTCGATTTTTAAGGGAGCTTAAACGGTCCATGAGAGACAAAAATTCGCGGATACAGAGTATCCACAGCTTATTTCAATGTTCGATCTGACAAGACCGTGCGCCTTTAAAAAAATCGATATCTCGATAGTGAATCGATGTTTGCAATTGGGTTTGCACCGGTCGAAAGCGCTTGCTTGTGACTGACAACCTCGAAAATTTCAGATCCACCCGAGTTTATTTAATGACCTCACAGGACCTCTCGCGGCCGCAGTTAGACATTTCTTGTCAGAGTTACGCTAAAACGGGGAGTTTTTCCCCCCCTAAGATGATATTTTTTGGCTCAAAACTGCATTGGGCCCTCTCGGGACATCATTGGGACCCGAAAAAAAGGGGAAAACCGATATAATACGGCACACGACTGGTTCGTGAGAGACGAAATTCGCCTTTTTCCAGCCTCCAGCGCCCCTCTAAGGTCGATCTGGCAAGACCGCGCGCCTTTGAAAAATCGATATCTCGAAAAAGAATCGATGGATTTGCGCACTGGGGTTTTGGTTTGGGCGGTAGCTTCAGTTTTAGATAATTCTTGAAAAAAATTCAGATCCTCCAATTTTTTAAAAACGGATTTTATGGGACCTCCCGCGGCCGCAGTTAGACATTGTACGTGAGACTTACGCTGGAGTTGGGGCCACGCCCCCCCCCCCCCCCCCCCGATATGACTTTATCGGTCCGACATTTGTCAGGGCCCTTAATGAACTTCATGTGAACTCAGAAAACTCACATATGACTTCTCACGGCGCATGCTAGGTCCATGAGAGTCGAAATTCGCGGATTTTAGAGAATCTTAGATTTCTGACCCTATACCGCGCGCCTTTGAAAAATCGATATCTCGAGAGTAAATCGATGTATCGCAATCCGGTTTGGACCGATAAAAAGAGTAAGCTTACCGGTACTCGCCGTTAAAATTTTGGATCCATCTGATTTCATTTTGAGACCTTACTTGAGTTACTTGGATCCCAGTTGGAATTATTTTTTCGGACTTACGCTGGAAAGGGGGGTCGCTTCCTCTCTTGGAAAACTGTGGAGGGGGCCCCTTTGCTGGGGCATACATTCTATTTTTCACCTTTTTTTTTTTTTTTTTTTTTTTTTTTTTTTTTTTTTTTTTTTTATTTTATATTTGTGTCTAATCTAAGTTGGGGGAGGAGGAGGGGGTACCTGCAAGTAAACCGGCAATTTATTTTTGATAGTGGCTGCGGGTTGAGGGTGCGGATTGCGGATTTTTAACTTGTGGGGGGGGTTTACGGGGTGCCGTGCCTAAATTATGAGAAAAGAAGGCAACCACAGACCGGAAGAACGTTCAATTTCTGGTTCAGAGACCATGGACAAAGACATGGGCACCCGCAAAACAATTGCCCGGAGGGGCAACTTTTTGAATGTCAATGGAAGGTCTAGGGGACCCACCAGAGACGGGCAAGTCTAGAAAACCCCCCCCCCCCTCCCCCACTTCCGCCCAAAATAGAAAAAAAAATCAATTACCCTTTCCCAAAATTTGGTAAAAATTGTAAGTGATTGTAGCATTTAGTTGTATAAAAAAGTAATTCTTTTTTTTGAGTGTTTTTGATATTATGAATAAAGTGACAGCATCAGATGATAGAAATAGAAAAAAAGCTAAGTACAACTATTCCTTCTTTTTTTCTTTGTCCTGATGAATTCAAGAGTTAACCTATTTAAATTAACAAAACCAAAACTTTTGCCTAACTTTTGTAGCTTTGGAGGTTCTCTGCTGACATCAGATTCGCCTTCATCTGGAGCGGATGCAACTTGTTCGGCTCTGCGAATGAGCTGGGGGTGCGCCGGTCCGGATGGAGGGGATTCTGTTGGCAGTCGGGGGTCCCATTAACTGATAGCTCCCAACATTGAATAACTCATCGATCCTCGGGGGATAAAATTCTGGTACTCTTAAATGATTTTTTTTTTTTTATGATTTAATATTCTCCCTTTTTCCCTTCGATCCCGCGTTTTTTTTTTTGTGTTCAGTGGTGCATCACTGTTCCTCTCTAGTTCAGTGCTGCATCACTGTTCCTCTCTAGGGAGACCCCTGCCCTGATTGGATGGTGGAGTGGCGTGATCCTACCACTGGCCAATCAGGGACGGCGTCTCTTGAACCTAGAGCTTGAGGCGTGGGTTCGGGGAGAGAAAGAGTTTCTTTTTTTACTTCGAGTTTTGTCTTCCGTGCAACAGGTGTGTAGCATAAAAAGGAGTTCCTCCTTTTTCTTTTTATTTTTATTAGATAATGTGAATTAACTTAAGGGCCGGTCCCATTATGGGATTCGGTTTAATTGCTTTTTAAAATTCGGTCGGTCAGTTGGGGAAAATTCTAATTTCAAAGCCAAAGATAAATTCAGTGTAGTGATTTCCTCCTCTACCCCCTTTCATTTCTTTCTTTTTTCGGTAAGGGACGTGATGTGATAAAAATCAACTAGCGTCCCCCTTCAGAAATGGCGCCTAACAAACGCGGGGCCAACGAATTATAATCGTTTGGCCAACCCTTAAACCCCCTTAGTGCAATGTGTTTCATTGATATTGTCTCATCTTATGTGTTCATCTCGTTTATTTTGTCGTCCATAGCCATGTGACCCGGGTACCCATGTTTAGGCTTCCGCCTTCTTAGCATCGGATCGTATCAAATCGACATCTGCTCAAGGCGATCCTGCGGGGTTTAGCAAGGAGAAATCGGTGCGGTTTTTAGATTCGTTTCGTTTTTCCAAATTAATCACCAAAATCGAGCAATTGGTGAAGTTGAATGAATAATTAAGATTCGCATGGGTGAATGTGTGTGTTTCGCGATGGTGGTGTGTGTGCGCAACGCATCAACCGACTCGACATCGTTCATCGAAGCCAACAGCCGAATCCCCCGGCAGTCACCAGTGTTTTTTTTGATCTGGTTCTATCAACAGTTGTTCAATTATACCTCTCCACGGTATTTTCTCTCCGTAGCTCCTCAGAGCTTGTCTTGGGTTTTTCCCTTTTATTTATCTTCGGAATGTTCCTGATTATGGAATGCCAACGTCACTGTGCCGGGACGACAACCCTTGTGTTTTTAAAATTCATCGATTTGTGGCGAACCAGTCACCCGATCAAATCGTCGTGGTACCTGCGGACAGTTTGTTTATTTTTTTTCTGTTTACTCTCTCCTCAAGAGTTCTTATCAAGCTTATGTTATTTCAATTTTAAAAATTTAATCTCAGGATATAGTGTCCAACCCAAAATTTGGGATGTCATCGTTAATTAAGCAGCCTCGGAATCTTTTTCCTCCAAGTTTCTTTGTTAAATAAACTTCACCCTGGAGGGTATCTACAAACATATCAAGGCAGTGAATGCCCGTTCCCGCACTACCACAAGGATGGAACTTCAGGCGATTTCACCGAATGACTGGATCGAAGCAATGGTCTTGTTCCAAACAAAATACTGATCAAGGACTTCATCATTTTCTGTTGCAGCCTTTTGGATTTTTTCTCGGAAACTGGATCTACGGCTGCGCTGATTGGGTAACTCTGTATTGTCTATATATTTTTTCTCTTTTTTTATGCGTCAAACGCAATAATCCTAAGTTTGCTGTATTCTACCCTAAAACAATTTGTTTTTTTTGTCTTTAGTTTTTTTTTTGTGTGTGTTATCAAATAAGCATATTGCTTTACCAGGGTTCCCCTTTTATTTTAGCCCCATCATTATTTATTCAAAATGTATCGAGACGGCTACTCATGTACCCGCAATTTCAACCTGCGACGACCCAATGCAAACCAGCAGCATCATGCTCGTAGAGCTGAAGATATTGTGGTAGATATACCTCCACCTGACTTAAGTCTCAATGAGAATAATGTAGTTGATTTGCCGAGGCAAGTCGATCTAAACTTAAACTTTGATCTTCCAAATCCCTGGGATAACCCATTTTCAGGCTTTCAATCAAGCTCCTTTTCAGCCTTCTGCCTCTCAGGTGATCGCTTCAAATGTTAATTTTAATTATGAGCGGGTTTAATAATCCATTGATAGCCGATAATTCCAATAACAATAATGCTTTCGTTCATCACTCTGCAGTGCCAAATGAGTCGTTTCATCAAGGGCAGTTGCCACAAGCATTATTGCCAAATTATGCAAACCAGGCAGTATTGCCAAATTATTCAAATCAGTATCAACGGGTCAGTCCTAATGAGCAAGTCCATCAAATGCCTGTGTCCCAAGCATCAGTACCCAATGATTTTAATGAATATCAGCCTGTACAATCGCACGAGAGACCGCCATGCGTGCCGGCCCGACAGTCTGCTTCGACTCAACCCCAACCACCTCGAGCCAATGGTGCCCATATGAGATGCCAGTCTCCTATGCAAGCCCCCATTAATGGAGATCCATTTAGGGAACTTGTGGAAGAGTTGAGAGAGCTTAAAGTGTCTTTGGACCCCAAATTCAATTCAGTCCAATCCGAAGTCCATTCTGTGAGGCGAATGGTTGTTGGTGATTCTGGAGTGGAGGCTGTCGGGGCGGCAGGCATGGAGGCCAACCAAGCAGTTTTTAGAAATCGGTTTGGGTCATATACCAGCTTGAGTAATGAACGCCATGGTGCTGGCAGACCTCGCCACAACAATTATCTCCAGTTAAGAGATCTGCCGACGTTTGATGGCAATATGAAGAACTTGCATCCAAAAAGTTTTATTGCAAGTATCAGCCTGTATTTTCAATATAATGATTCTCCGTTTGAAGTTCAACTGTTGGAACTTGGTCGCCTATTGAAAGGTAGAGCGGCAGCCTGGTTCGATATAAATATGCCAAAAATTGGTAGTTTCAACCATTTTAAAGAAAGGTTCTTTAACTCCTTTTGGGGACCATCTCATCAGAATGAGGTGAGGTCCCGATTTTTTGCCAAAAATAGGTATCAACCGTCTGATGGCTCAAATTACATTTCTATGACGGATTACTTCACAGACTTAGTGCGGGAGGCATCATTTTTAGATGTTTTAACCCCCGAAGAGGCTCTGGTGGATCACATCGCTCAGCACTTCCCTGAAAATGTTAGATTAATGTTGGTGGCCTCGAACACATTGTCAATTGACGAAATGGAGCGTCAGCTTCAGAGAGTCGACCGTTCTCTGGGTTCGGGACCATCATTCGTGCAAAAGAATTCATCTCAAAATTACCCTAATAGAAATAGACATTTTGATAAAAATACTCCTAGGGTGAATATGGTTGGCGCTGAATTTGATACATCAGTGGCTCCGCCACAAATTTCTACTTCAGTAAACAACAACTTGACCACTCATTCTTTAAACGAATAGAGTGCTGGTCTGGGGGGGTGTCTGACAAGAAGTGCGCCTCAACCTCTGGCCCAGCACGCAGTAATGAAATTGATTCCATTTTCACTCATGACCGATTTAAATTTTTGGTTTATCAGGTCAAAATCTCATTTTGTTCGCACAGCCATAGCCTAAACTTCTGTGCAGTAGTGCCTCAAGATATGTACATTCCATTTAGTGGAACTAAAAATTCTAAGGTTCAAATCAAACCTATTTCGGAATTGATAGTGCCTAACTGTCAATCTATTTTGAAAAAATCAAGGCTTTTAAACCTTTCAGAGTATCATAACCTCTTACTTCTTTTTCAACCTGGATTGCTTTCTACTTCCTATGATCCTGCCTCTCAGGAATTTTTCCCACATTTTTATCAAGAGTATGTCCGATCTATCTACAAAAAACCCAAAATTATTGCTTGTGAATTGATCAGCTATCCAGGGAAAACAAAAACATTCTAACTGTATTTCAAAACTAAATAATTCTTTGGTTCAGCTACTGAAACCCGAAAACCTTAACTTGCCAATCATTAAAACTAATGATCTTCTGTCAAAAATCCAGGCATAAGAAATAAATTTCAATTATTTAACCTGCTTTTTGATGAATGTAGATCAATCTTCATTGAACAAAATTCACATTTTTTGGAGCCAACTGTGGGTGCCGTTGAGGAGCACTTCTTGCTAGATGAGCCCGATACCCCCACTCTCTGAACAAGCGATTCAAGTCGCCCTACATCCAATGTCTTATTTCAGGTGTCAACTGTGAAATGATGGTCGATACCGGGAGCGAGGTCACATTGGTGTCATCTGAATTCTTTGAACATCTTCAACAAATGGTTTCCAAAAAGTTCGACATTTTACCAACCAACGGTCTACATTTGCGTGGGGTTACAGGAGTTAGATCAAAGCCCGTTAAATTCCAGACTTTCCCTTTCCCCTCACTTTTGGTAAGAAAACCTTCTATAAATCATTCCTAGTTGTGGATGCCGTCAATGTGCCCGCGATCCTTGGTATCGACTTTCTCACGCAGTTCAAAGCCCTACTCGATTGTACAAATTCTTCCCTATCTCTCTTGGATGGCGAAGTACATGTGTCATTTACCAGCTATAGTAAGAATGTCATAGGTCAAGTCTCCATTGAGGAAGACTCAAGTAAAACCCAAAACTATATATCTTGGCAGATAGCCATGGTCGTGGCTTGGAAGATGCTTTAAGATGTGATCTGACTCACTTTAATGTAAAGGTAAAATTTTACCCAGGAGAAAAATTTAATTGTATTTTGAAAAATGTCAAGAATTTAAATGTCCAAGAGAATGATATCCTCCTAATCTGTGGGGGAACCAACAATGTCTATAGCGACAAGAGCGACGAGAGGTTGATCAGTGAATTCGATTTAAGTCCGCTCAAAGAAGTTAAAGGTAATATTCTGTTTCTCAACATTTTTCAACGTTTTGACTTACATGGAGTGAAACGGAAGATTATCAATCTTAATGAGTCTTTATCCAAGCAGCTAGAATCGTTACCTAATTGTTCGTTTTTGAGAACAGACTATCTTTTTAACAGGAGAGACTTCACTCGTCATGGCCTCCATTTAAACTTAGAAGGCAAAAAGAAACTATGTTCCTTCATCACAGATAGAGCGAATTCGCTGATCGGCAACTCGTTGCCCTTGAACGACTCAATCTTATTAGATACTTTTTTCATTGAGGAAACTACGGTTTCTGAAGACGAGAGTGTCCCATCGGACTCTTCTTCAAACCCTTTACAGTCAGTGTATCCCAGAAAGATATCCTCTCTGATCAGAATATCTGGTCAAAAATAGAACCAAATGAAATACCTCAACCAGATAAACTAAAACTCTTTGAACTAATCAAACAGTATCGAGACGTCTTCTCGGAGGATCCGGGGGAAAGCTCTGTATATGTTGCAAAATTTAGATTAAACGATGACGAAGTTTTTGTAAAAAGATCTTATGCAATACCTATTGCAAAAAGAGCAATGGTTCGAAAGGAAATTGACCGTCTTTTGACTCTCGGAGTCATCGAACGATCCTCTAGTCCTTACTCGAACCCGATAGTCCCAGTAATTAAGAAGGACGGCAGCTGCAGACTCTGCCTAGATGCTCGGTTCCTTTAAATCTAAACTAATCTCCGACGCCGAGTCTCCTGAGAAAATTGATGAACTATTATTTAAGTTTCATAATCCGGAATTTATCTCTTGCCTAGACTGTACTGCTGGTTTTTTACAAATCCCTTTAGCATCAGAGTCACGTGACGTAACTGCCTTTTGTTTCGAAGGCGAAAAACTATCACTTCGCGCGTTTGCCCTTCGGAACAAAAGTCAGCATGCAGCACTTTATTAAAGCCACCGACGTAGCTCTAGGGCCCGAATTTGATGATTTTCTTAGTAGGTACGTCGATGACTTTCGAGTCATTAGCAGATCCTTTGATTTACATTTGGAACATCTGGGCAGGGTCTTCGAAGCCTTTCGAAAAGCTGGAATTTCGCTTAACTTCATAAAGTGTACCTTCCTAGCGGATGAGGTGGACTTTCTGGGACACATCCTTTCCAAGAATGGGATTCGTATGAACCCAGAAAAGGTGGCTGAAATTATGCAGTTCCCTGAACCAAAAAAAACCCAAAAAATCCTGCAAAAATTCCTAGGGTTAGTCAATTATTATCGTAAGTTCAGTATGAAACATGCTGCCCTGTGTGAACCTTTATTTAATCTGTTAAAAAAGGATACGCCCTGGATCTGGGGATCCACTCAAAAGGATAATTTTGAAAAAATCAAAGAATGTTTTGTCCAAGATGTAATTTTAGCCTACCCTCGATTTGACAAAATGTTTTACCTAAATACGGATGCGTCTCTCAGCACTGTTGCTGGAGAGCTCTTCCAGTATGACTCCGACGGTGATCGTCGACCTATTGCCTACCACAGTCGAACCTTATCCTCAGCGGAAAGGAACTATACTATAACTGAAATTGAACTGTTATCAATTGTCAGCTGTTGCCAGAAATTTCAAGTCTACCTGGCGGGGCATCCAGCAATTGTGCTGACAGACCATCTAGCATTATCTTTTCTCAACTCATGTACCCTTACTGGAGGACGTTTGGCCCGATGGGCTCTATACCTCCAGCAAAATGACTTAAAATTTGAATATATTAAAGGCTCAGAGAATATTGTGGCAGATACATTGTCCAGGTATCCCCCAAACTTCCATCAGCTTGCGCCTAATGATATAGAAAAAAATGTTAGCACTTCACAAGTTGCAGGTACTAAGCAGTTAAAAATTAAATTCTCAAATCTCGCTGACTTACAAAAATCAGATCCTCTCTTTGGCCCCATCTATGCCAAAGTATCCAATAACAGCCCCATTGAATCTAAGCACTCTTTTATTTTACATAATGATATCTTGTTCACTAAGCATTTCCAAAATTCTGATTACAAAGTCTGTATTCCATCCGCTTGTGAAGATGATTTCCTCGAACTCGCCCATGTGGGAATTGGACATTTTGGATATCGCAAAACTTATGAATACATGAAACTGTTTTCGTATTTTCCTAAAATGGACGAGAAAACTAGAAAATTTACGTCCTCTTGTATTGAATGTCAAAAGAGTAAAGCCCCTCCAAAATATTACCATTCCCCCTTGGGCACAGTTCAGTCCGATCAAATTTTGGATCTAGTGGCGGTTGACCTTTTTGGACCACTTCCAAAGGCCAAGGGCAATTTTGCGTATATTTTTGTACTATTAGAGGTGTTCTCTAAGTATGTCAAACTATACCCTCTTCGGCGAGCCACAGGTGTTAATGTGACCCGCAAGCTGTTAGAAAATTATATTAATGATGTAGGTCATCCCAAAGTGGTATTGTCTGATCATGGCCCAGCCTTTAAGTCCAAAATATGGCATTCTAGATTAAAAGCAAATGACATTATTCCTACTCACTCGTCTGTTTTTCATCCTAGTGCAAACCCCTCCGAGCGATACATGAAAATTCTAGGCAACTTTTTGCGAATTCACTGTAATGGTAACCACTCCTCGTGGATTAAGCACCTTGGGGTCGTCGAAGACAGTATAAACCAAACTTATAATGCTAGCACCCGGGTTTTGTTCCTTACACTTTAGTCCATGGCAAAAAGCCCAGTCATTGTTTATCAGATCTTATTTCTTTCCCAGAGGTCGAAGAAAAGGTGGACCTAGACTCTTTTGGGCCAAAAGGTAAAAAAAAATACGCAAGCAAGGGCAAACCAACGAAAGGCTAAACATGATTCTAGGTTCCCTCTTTTGAGCCTCCGAGTCGGCGACAAAGTACTTGTCCGGGAAAAACCATCTTTCTAATGCGGCTTACAATGAGAGCAAGAAATTTTTTTATCTTTATGATGGACCCTTTGTCATTCACTCAATTACTAGAAACAAAGCCTATGTTCTTGCGGATCCGGAGACTCAAAAGATCATTGGAACTTACAATATGGCATTGCTCAGACCGTTTATTTCCAGATCTCAAAATGCAAGCGATGCTTAACGTTATGATTACGGCCTTTCAGCCAGTTTAAAGTAATAGTTTCCCTTGTCTGGCTGCCCATTGCCCAAACATCTCGAATCCAATTAAACTCAGAAGCCCAAATATGGCTCTGAATTGCTCAACAAATGCCCGGCCAAATGACCCTTACTGCTTTAAGCTTTCACTTAACTACCGTGTATTTGTCCCCCCTTTTCCTTTTTTTTTTTTTTATCTTTTTTTTTTAATTGCATTAGATGTAAGAATACCCCTAATTTATGTGCTGTGATGATAAGAAGCTGGACAAAATCTTTGAAAAATTTTACTCGAGAAACTCTGTGTCATCATTATCAATATTTCCTAAACCTGTTCATCTTATCTTTCCAACCAAATCAAGTGACGCCAGCCGTCAGTCCTAAATTTATTTATTTATTTATTTTTTTTTTTGCTCGTATAAATTATATTACTCAGGTAGGTGACTCTGATATCGTTGAGACCCCCTTTAAAACACTTCTCCGAAATATGTGAGAAACAATCGCACGTTTTCTCGGAGGCGATGTTGTTTTTCTTTTATTTCGGAGAAGGGGGGGGTCAGGCCATGATATCATTGGGACCGCACTGATCTTATACGTCACAGAACATTAATCAATAGGCAATCAATATCATGTAAATAGCTATTTTTTTTATCACCCCTATGTTTTAAGTCATAGGACCTATTAGATTTAAGAAATCCCACCGTCTTATCGGGAGATATTTTTTCCCCCCTTTTCATATTTTGTTCTTATTTTTCTTTTTTTGTCTCTGTTCAGACATGTTTTTATTTATATTTTTTTGTTTATCTCTGCCCTGAGACATATCAAAGGAACACAACTCCTAAATTTAAACCTCAAAGTTATTAACCTTTTTCTTTTTCAAAATTCATGCTCGTCAGAAAATGTCTTAGCCTCTCCATCAGCCTAGCTTTGGTATATTTGCACTCAAGCTTAAGTATCAATCCAACATCAAACATTTGGTAAGAGGCAAATGTTTTACTGAGTGTCTCATGATTTCATGCGCAGTAGTCCATGCTCATGCTTGGATTGGTGCTCATGAATTCATGAAGTATCCCTTGTTTTTTGTAATAATCCCGATTGGTAATCTCCTGCCAATGAATTGTTTTCTATTTTTTGTACAATTGTTGTCCCCGTCCCTTCTCGCTGCACTCAGGTGTAACCGCGGTCGAGGCATTAGTTCCGCTGCGGCCCGGACGGACTTACCCCCCGCCTCCAGGACCCCGTAAGTGAAAATTTCCGGACTCCACTCACGGAGGCATCTGGCTCTAATGGGAACAACCGTCATGAGTGTCTTCCGAGCTAGATACCTGAATATGTCGTAGCCGAGCTATTATTTTTTTTTTTTTTTCCCTGGCTGCCAATGTTTTCCCTTTTTTTTTCTGTTTAGTAGGATGAGCATCGAAAGGCTTATCATGATGCTGCCTTGGGTAGCTCCCTGTCAAAATTTCTATCTCGATCTTTACTTTTTTTTCACAGTCAAAATTCTATTTGGTACCGCACTCTTTAATGTTAGCAGTATGACTGCGGGAATTTCCTCCCGAAACAGTTAACATTAAAATCACATCACGGGTCTGGTGTGATATGAGTTCCCGAAATCCCCTTTTTATACATAGCCATTCATATAGAATGGGACCCAAACAATTTAGCCAACAAAGTTGATGCGAAAAATCTTGATTTAAAAATTTTTTGATTGTTTATACTGGACATCTGTAGTTTCTAGCTATGGCAGGTTTCTGGCGGCAGAGAAATCACTATTCATCGTGTAAATTTTTATTAACCCCATACTGACCAGTTTTGTTTCAATTTAACGAAACATCCTTTCTTTCCCTCTTCAATTCATTTAGTAATTTTGTACTCTTTTGTATCTTTATTCATGCAAATTTCTACTCTTAATTCAAATTCTTTATATATTTCCTTTTTTTTTACACCTAATGTTTTTCCGAAATGTCCTTCAGATTTGCTTTATTTCAACTTACCTCAGTCTTAGTATTTTATCGGTGTCTGTGATACTATGTTTAGAATAGACCTAACCTTCTGTTGTGTCGTTGTAATTTGGAAAAATGTTTTGTTGTTTCTAATGTTAAGTAATTTTTGTTCTCTAAATTTTTTTTTTTAATAAACGGCTAAAATAAGAAAAAGAAAATAGAAATTGGGAAATGTTCCCTAGCTGATCGATTCGACGTAATATCAATTGTTTTGATTCGGGTTGCCAGGGTTTCTTCTGCTCGGGGAAGTGGTGTTTTTCGGAGAAGCCACTCTTGGTCAGGCCAAAGTCTTGGTTCTATTCGAATCCATTCAGTGTCCAGCCCAAGAGTGGGGGGTAATCTGTAGCGTGGAGGTTCTCTGCTGACATCAGATTCGCCTTCATCTGGAGCGGATGCAACTTGTTCGGCTCTGCGAATGAGCTGGGGGTGCGCCGGTCCGGATGGAGGGGATTCTGTTGGCAGTCGGGGGTCCCATTAACTGATAGCTCCCAACATTGAATAACTCATCGATCCTCGGGGGGATGAAATTCTGGTACTCTTAAATGATTGTTTTTTTTTTAAAGATTTTAAATTCTCCCTTTTTCCCTTCGATCCCGCGTTTCTTGTTTGTGTTCAGTGGTGCATCACTGTTCCTCTCTAGTTCAGTGCTGCATCACTGTTCCTCTCTAGGGAGACCCCTGCCCTGATTGGATGGTGGAGTGGCGTGATCCTACCACTGGCCAATCAGGGACGGCGTCTCTTGAACCTAGAGCTTGAGGCGTGGGTTCGGGGAGAGAAAGAGTTTCTTGTTTTACTTCGAGTTTTGTCTTCCGTGCAACAGGTGTGTAGCATAAAAAGGAGTTCCTCCTTTTTCTTTTTATTTTTATTAGATAATGTGAATTAACTTAAGGGCCGGTTATGGGATTCGGTTTAATTGCTCTTTAAATTCGGTCGGTCAGTTGGGGAAAATCCTAATTTCAAAGCCAAAGATAAATTCAGTGTAGTGATTTCCTCCTCTACCTCCTTCATTTCTTTCTTTTTTCGGTAAGGGACGTGATGTGATAAAAATCAACTAGCGTCACCCTTCACATTCTCTAATCATGTAATTATCGACCCAGAGGATTCTGAATTTTCAAGGAAGTTCGCAAAATTCTCGTTGCCAACGGTAGTTGCCAATGTAGACACGTTCATACTAGTAGATTTTAAAACTTCTTTCGGCGAGGGAGATGACGGGTGGGAAGGATGATGTCGTCTGAATCAGGAGGGGGTGGGGTAAAAATCAGGGGGAGGTCTAGATCTGGGGGGGAGAGGAATCCTGAAACTGGGGGGCGAGCTGTATAGTGGCAAGGGGTGGTTGGGCACCACTGCTTAGGGGGGGGGCTACTTCCCGCCCTGCCCCCCCTAAATTACGCCCCTAATTAAAATTGTAAAGTAAACTAAGAATAAAGTTTGTTAACTCTTACTCCTTTCGTTATTATTTGATCTTCGAATGTTCCGATTCTTTTTTATTGTAAAGTTTTGATTTTTCTAAATTAGGGGGGGGGGCGCCGCGCCGCCCCTCGGGAGCGCCCATTGACAGATAAGGGAGAAAGGTAAGTGTGGGAAAGCGCACGGGAATCCGGCGTAGTGTGCCGCAAAAATTACTACCAATGACGGATCCAGAAAATTCTTTTAGGGGGGGGGGGCTTCACGCCTATGAATTTTCAAATTTGCAAGGAGGAATTTATGGGATTTTTTCTGTTGAAAAAAGGCAAAGGCTACCGTGAGTTGGGGGGGGGCGTGCCTTTCCCGAATCCGCCGCTGATTACCATGTAACACTGGGCCACGATGACCGATGTCGCATAAAACCAGGTAGAAAACCCGTGGAGGGCGTGGCATCCGTGATGGCTGTGAAATTGGGATGAAGTAGATGGACACACATCATTCATGCAATCTGCACAACGCGGCAAGCAACCGTTGTAGGCGTAGGTGCAGTAGTTCGTGGGGAGGGCAAAGGGGACGGGAGGTCGTCGCAAAACCATGGACGAAGATATAACTAAGGACTGCCGACTGTTGTTAGTCCTGTTTTGCTCTCGACCCCAGCGCTCCAAGCAGCGGTCAGCTGAACTACTCTTTCAAGTGAGCGATCCTGGCGATGTGTCCATGCTCACATGCTGTGCTACTGCTAACATAGAATAAAGATGTAATAGAAGCGACACTGTCGCCGAATCTCCTATCAGAACTCGTTGACCTTGAACGATCTCGAAAAGATTATGTTTGGAAGGATGTTTCAAATTCTGTAACCTTTTCATTCAACATCAACATCATCCACCACCCATCAGCGCTGCGATTGGCTTATTTTGAATTTCGCGGTGGCTGGCTTATTTGAAATCGTGCGGTGGCTGGCTTATTTTAGATCGGTCGTCGGCTGGCTTAGAGTCCCTGTGTATTAATAAATATGCAGGGGATATTAAAAATTAAATAAATTATTAAATATAATATATTACGTACTCATGCACGCTTATACAAGGACTCTAGGATGGCTGGCTTATTTTAAATTGCGCGGTGGCTGGCTTATTTTGAATCGCGCCGTGGCTGGCTTATTTTAAATCGGTCGTTGGGTGGCTTACAGTCCCTGTATATTAAATATATAGAGGATATTAAATACTAAATATACTAAATATAATATATTAAATATATAACTCATTAAATATTCACAGGGACTCTAGGTTGGCTGGCTTATTTTCAATTGCAAGTGGCTGGCTTATTTTGAATCGCGCGGTGGCTGGCTTATTTTGAATCGCGCGGTGGCTGGCTTATTTCAAGGTCAACGAAAGGAGTTTATACAGAGCCTTATGGAAGTGACGCTTCTATTACGAAGTAATCGTTATTCTATGCTGCTAAAACCGTTGTTGGAGTTGGTCTGTTATGGCATGGCTGTCAACTGTTGTCGGCGACCCAAGAGGATCAGATAACTCAGTATCTCAATGGAAGATCGAAAGCAAGGGAAATTCAGAATCAACTTTGGACAAGGTAACAGAAATCATCAGCAAATTAAAATAGTCGCTTGATCTCTACTAATAAAACAAATGTCTATGTACTCTTTCTTGTTTGATTCCGTTTTGAGGTTAACTGTGATGTATAGTATTTCAGTCCTTGATTAATCATTTTCGACAATTCAGGAATCTTTCAAGAAATACTCCAGACGTTTGCTTTTTAGCGGATTTTGCTTCCTTTTAATTCGCTGATCATTTGTTCCCTTCGTTCAATCGTGATTCAAATTACCTACACGGTATACATTTGCGGGAAGGCATGGGAGAAAGGGAGCCGGAGCGGCCACCGCTGCAGCGGTTCGCTTTTAGTTGACCCTTACTGCTGCTTGAAGCGCTGCGGTCGCGCTCGAAAACCCGCTAACAGGTTTTAACACGGGCGGAGATAGGAAGTCGGCAGTTCTTAGTTATATCTTCGTCCATGGCTCGGAATGGTCTTAAAATTTTCCTTAGGATTTGATCTAGAACGCAACGTGCTTACATTTTCGAAAAGTTAACTCTAGCTCTCGCAATTAACGATTAAAGGCGGAAAAAGCATGGTTTCTGGACCGCGGAACAGTGGCGTTATCTAGCGGATGAGAATCTTACTACAGGTCGCTGAGGATTCACCTTAAAACGCAACGCCGATTGCGTTCCCCAAACGAACTCTTTTAGCGGACCGAAACATCAACAATAACAGGATTGGAAATTTGAAATCATCTAAATGCATTTTAAATCGCAGAATACACGAAACATGGACACAATCCTCTGATATAAAACCCCAATATCTCATACAGAAAATTTCGTTGAAGTCTGACCCAAATTAGTAACGTAATTACATTCCCAAAAATGCTTAACCTCAATCTTGGCCAAAAACTCCCGCCACAAAGAAAAAGCGACAAATTGGGAGGACACCGGATTGGCGGAATCACATGGGTCAATCGGTCCTCGAGGACCCGTTCTCGATACTGAAACCAAGCGATCCCCCGAGCGGACCCCCGAACCATGCCGTTCCTATAAGAAAAGCATTATTGACCTTGTAGAAACGATTTCAATAGAGCATGACACTCATGCTCTAAAAAAAACTTTATGTAGGATCAAAGCTAATACCCTCACCTTTAACATATATTTTTTCCAAATTTTTATCTATTCAAAACTCACAGAGTTGCAACTTTTTCTGAAGTGCTTCAAAAACCTTGTCCATTTTCTGTCCCAACCGTTACACCCTTATTTTGCTCTTTTCTCAGCTTTGGATAGACGTTTTTAAATGTTGAAAATCCCGCCACTTTTTAGAAGTTAAGACCTTTCTGTTGGTAGGCTAGTTTTTTCATTTAAATGATTAAAAAGTTGAAAAAAATTACTTCAAAGCCGTCTGAATGTCCCACCGTTACAAAATAATGACCCTTAACAAGGAAATGATTTTCAACCCTCTTTGAGCGAGAGGTATCAAAGGAAATGTGTCCGTTAAACACCGCGGTATCAACGCGTAAGGTGGTTTTCAAACAGGGGATTCATGAAACCTCGGGTGTGTTTTTCCAGAGAATCAGCATTAACATATAGTATCAGGATTTCTTTGGAATAGTACATTTGATTTTTTTTTGTATCTGCCTTTTTTCTGTTTCTTTCTAGTGACAGCTCCTTCCTATAAACTTGTAAATATATGTAAAGCGGAGGAACGGATACAAAATAATTTTAATACTTCCAACGTACTCACTAATCAGCTCTCCTGATGACCACATTTCCGCATTTAGAAAATCAAAATTTCGCTCGAATCTCTTCTGAAATATCACCTTCAAGTGTGGACACTTGACTATAAAAACTGCGATTTTTCAAAAAAACATTCAATTTTTTCCCCTAAATTGTTTTTTAAAATTCAGAAAAATGTTACTTTACCATAAAGGAGACGCTGCAAACAATTTTCAAATGCACCCCCTCCTCATGGGCGGAGCCAGGGCAGTTGCAAGGGTTTAAAAAGTTGCGTTTTTTATAAAGAAAATGAAAGTACTAGATGAGCTGAGAACAAAGATGCCTTTGGTTTCTCCTTAAGTCCTATTGTTCCGGAGATGAGATTTTGGCCCGAAATACATTGTTTTAAATGGGAATTCCGCGTTGTGACGTCACTACACACACAATTTTATACAACTTTACACGTCTGCATCTCCGAAACCGGGACACTTATGAAAAAACCAATGGCACCATTGCTCTCAGCTCATCAAGTACTATCAGTTTCTTTATAAAAAACGCAACATTTCAGACCCTGCTTGCAACTGCCCCATTTGGCAACTGTGGATTCTTCCCATTTGAATGTATGAGAAACAATCGATTAGAAACTGGGTCATTGCCCCCTCAAGAATCGATTGTTTCTCGTACATTCAAATGGGAAGAATCCACAGTTGCCAAATTGCTGGCTCCGCCCATGCCCCTCTTCCCCTGAAAACAACCTAGATCCACCACGGAAGGATACTAAGTTTTGAGACATGAATCAAATCAACTGATTATGCATATATTATAAGGGGATGAGTCTCCACGTCTAAAACTGTTGTTAAAAGGATAGTGGAGGCAGGGGGGGGGGGTGTAGAAACACGGAGCTCCCTAATTTATAGTTCGAACGATTATAGCCTCAACGAAAGATGCATGTGTGTATATACATACACATAAAAAAAAAAGAAGTTGCATTCAAAAATGCTAATCAATATCGAACTGTTGAACCGAAGCGTGGACCGCGACCAGAGCCGTAGCCAGAATATCGCATTTCTCTCTCTTAGCCTATTGGACTGCATGTATTAGAAAAGGACAGAAACAAGAGCTGAAATCACATGACAGCCTCTATATCCATTTCTTTCTGACACATGCTTCCAAATGGAGTAAGACAGAGAAAGACAATATATTCTGGATACGGCTATGCTCCTCGACTAGCTATACGTGCCGTATTTGTTCAGTCAATTGATTGTCCCAATTATCCTCCAAGACCCATAAACGCAGCTAAGCTGAAAAGTTTCGTATCGTATCGTATCGTTGGAGGGCAAACGATAGTGAATTGTAAACAAAAGATACTGATTTATGCAGGATTCGTGTAAACTCGAGTGCAATCCGTCCGTCCGGGTGTCCGTACGCTTGAAGGAGAGTCCAAGAAACATTGGGTTCGCTCTTCCGAAAGTAACTTAACATAACCGCAAGGCTGTTTCCTTCGGAAGAGCACACCTCATGTTGTATGGGCGACGGTTCTTCCGAAGATAGCTTCAATTATGTATAATCTAAAGTGGATCCTTTTCACGCCACGCCAAGCGACCTAAACATCGGGACCGCGGACTGGGCTGGACTGGACGGACCAGACTGGACGGACCAGACTGGACTGCGCCATCCGGAGACTGGAGAGGGAACGTTGGGTGATGAGAGAGAGAGGGGGCGGACGGAGGAACCTATGGAAAATAATGGAACGGTGAAAAATCGAACGCGCAAGAGAGATCGATACGATGACGTTGAGTTGGAGCGAGCGATGCGACGCGACGGATTTCTAGCGACGTTGCCAACGGTGGTAATGGACGAATCGTGGATGTCGAATGTCGATGTACCTAGAGTCCCTTAATGGAAATATTGTATAGGGAGTACCGACACGACGCTTTGTGCATTTTGACAGGAGTCGATTTAGTCGACTGCCTGAACGAATTCGAAGGTTAAGTTCAACAGTGGACCAGTGGTGGACTGGCGGATTTGCCGGCATTCCGGTCCGTTCCCATACTTTCCTCTACGAATCGACTCCTTTCGTGTGGAGCCTTCGATGTCTTCGACTCCTGCTCGACTCCGTGAGAGCGTAAAACCAACGACCAATCACAACTCGTTGAGCTCGTGTCGCTACTCCCTATACAATATTTCCATCAAGGGACTCTAGCTGTACCTACTGTACCCAACGAGGTATTGAGTATTGACCGTTTTAATGAGAGGCGGGAAATTCAAAATCGGTTAATCACATGTCGGTTTCACTCACGGTTATAGATTAAAGAGGTATGTATGCTCATCTGACTTCGCGCCAAAAATTCAGTGGCACACCGTTTAAAATCACTGCAGGCAAGGTGCAGAAAACGTATACTCTTTGCAGAAAACATTGGGCTGCTCTCTGCAGGAAAACAGAAAACAACCTAATGTTTTCTGCAAAGAGTATACGTTTTCTACTTTTGTCGGTCACCTTGCCTGCAGTGATTTTGAACTGCGCGCCACTGAATTTGTGGCGCGAAGTCATAGATGGGCATACCTAGAGTCTCTATATATGAAAGAGTCAAGACACGTAAACAGAAGTGAGGAAGAAGAAGGTGTCTGAGGAGCCTGGAGGCGCGCCTCTTGTTTACATTTTTATCCAACGATCTTCCCGCCAAAGATTACTTACACATGTATTCGTGTGGAAGTAATCTTTGTTAGGTCAACCTAACCTCCAATACCCGTTGGCTTCACTACCTGTTTTAAAAGTAATGCGTGAATTTTATTCCGTTCTGAACACATTTTCATCGATTTCTAATTCAAATTTCATCAGCAGAAGCTAAAAATTCCGAAAGTTTCCTCAAAGCTGGACAGCAATGAAGATGGTTCCATGAAGATGTAAACAAGAGGCGCGCCTCCAGGCTTCATAGACCCCTTCTTCTTCTTCACTTTTCAGCAGCCAATCAGAGATGGAACCTCTTATGGCGAGACTCTTTCATATATAGGGACTCTAGGGCATACCTCTTTACAGTGGCGGACTGGGGCAAAAAGGCCCGGGGTGCTGGGGCCCGGGATTTGGGGAAAGGGGCCCGAACTATGTACTGTTCCAGAGAGGAGGGGAGTGGACATGGAGGGGCCCGGGGTGCTGCAGCATCCCGGCACCCCGGCCCAGTCCGCCCCTGCCTCTTTAATCTATAACCTTGGGGTTTACTTTTAAAAAAGAGTATCTATGCTAATCAGATTTCTAGATTTTAAATTTCCCTCTCGTCACTATAAAAAAGTCTTTATCAATAGAGAGGCTGATACATGTTATGTGTCCTATCCCAAAGTGTGACAGCATGGGCGATCTTCTTCTGTTTCGTTTGCTTAATTTTTGTTTTAACCTTAAATCAAAAACAGTAATCAATTAATTAATTATTCAGTGAAAATTGGTTTTAAACGAAAGTGCAAGTGTTTTAGAGTAGCAACCGCAGGAAGTCTGGACACAAAATTTCAATACAACTATAGCAGTAGCGGCTCGTGCAATGTGACAACAATGTTTTCCCTCCATTTGACTCTATATTCAACAATCGATTCGATAGTGAAGCGCTGCTTCCAACAATCGATAGTTTTACATTGATTCAAATGGCGGAAAAACAGTGTTGCCAATTTGCGCGAGCCGCCACTGACAACTATAGTCTGTTCAGCGAGTTAAGAGCCATGGGCTGTCGAGCGAAAACGCATTATTTGACAACACTGCTGGGCATTTAAGAAAGATGTGAGACAAATAAAAAGGTCTCTCACTGTCAGTTCATTCAAAGGTGAGTTTGAACGATCCGTCCTCGGACCATCTTTTGTTCAACGGCTACCGCTAACTTCATTGTTTTGATACGTTTTCTTTAAATTCAGTGTCCTATCCGAATTTTCTTTCCCTGACTTTAAAGACAAATTATGACCACCTATTCGATCTCAGCGCAATTTTTCCTTGAGATTGACTCCAAATTTCAAGCAAATAGCTCGAGATTAAGTTGAATGATGAGCTCAGGAAAATTCAGAGTTCAATCTATTAATTCAGACAAGCCTTGGCCTATTTGCGTGAAAATTGGAGTCAATCTCAAGGAAAAATTCAGCTGAGATCGAATAAGTGGTCATAATCTGTCTTTAAATTCGCGGAAAGAAAATTCAGATAGAACACAGAATTTAAAGAAAACATTACAAAACAATGAAGTTAGCGGTAGCCGTTGAACAAAAGATGATCCGTGGACGGACTTTCCAAACTCGCCTCTGAAGGTACTGACAATGAGAGACCCTTTTTAAACTGTCTCACATCTCTCTTGAATGCCCAGCAGTGTTGTCAAATAATGCGTTTTCGCTCAACAGCCCATGGCTCTTAACTCGCTGAACAGACTATAGGGTGTAAATGTCAGTGTATTTTAGTAAAAAAAAAAAGGAAGTTCTCTGCGAGCTGAAACCAAAAATACTTTCGGTTTCTAAATAGGCTTCATAATTCTAGAGATATGATTCATGCTCAAAATACATTGTTTTAACCCTTTAATATCTGGTGTACATTTCAATGCACATCTGCATAACATAGAATCTTATGGAAAAAATGAAAATATGATACGCATATCACTTTACATAAGAAAAGTGTGCCCGGATCAGCTATGATGTCCAAAAATGTACTGGACAAAAAGTATTTTCAGGTTTGAGAGGTTTAAATGGTTTTAAATTTAAATGTTTAAACTCCACATTGTGCTGTTACAAAGCACACGCTTTTTGCAGGGGCGGATCCAGGAAAGTCTCAAAGGGGGGGGGGGCATTTTTGTAAAGTGAGTGGGGGGTATGTTGGGACACCCCCCAGAAAATTTTGAAAATTTAAGCTTCTCTACAGCCAATTTGAGGCATCTTTTAACAGTTTACTCCTCATTCTTATAATACCTCATTTCAATTTTTGTTCGTAAAAAAGGAAGATTCCGCCCTTGTTATTGTTTCCCCATTCCCAAACAAGATAATAATTAGAAAGTTACATGAATCACACTTAGATTCTCTTTTTCTTTTGCTTTCTCTTATCTTTCTCTTCCTCTTAATGTTTTTTTTTTTTTTTTTTTTTTTTTTTTTTTTTTTTTTTTTTTTTTTTGGGGGTCCAAGGGGGGCCATGCCGCCGACTGCCCGCCGTGCCCCCCCCCTCTGGATCCGCCCATGGCTTTTTGTCACCTTTACAAGTACATATGTCTATCACCACAACCGGTACACCCAGCAAAAAAACTAATGGCATCTTTATTCTCACCTCATAAAGTACTTCCATTTTATTTATAAAAAACATACAATTTCAGACCCTTGCGACTGCCCCATTATGTAAGATTTTCTCCCGAGATGAATACTAAAACTTTACCATACCAACAGCTGCGGCACAAGAAATACGAATTCGATTTATCGAATGTCTCCTCCATTTAAAACCATAATAAAGAATCAATCGTCTACATGGTCACCAAGAAATCGATTCTTTTGCACTGGTTCAAACCGCAGACAAATCGATAATCCATTGCTCACGAGCAGCGCCATCGAAGACCGACCGAAACCGTGACCGCGGCAACGCCGACCAAGATGCACCGCGGTTGCAGTGAAGCTGCGGGACGGTTCAACGCGCCAAGTTCTACATCACGCGCGCAAGAACTGCGCGTCGCGTCCCCATCACCGCTGCTTTTACGATATCGTTATGATTATTCTTTAATATCGTAATCTCCGGTGCAGTAGGTTATTAGTAATGATTGTAATCGGAGCTAAGAAGATCAGAGTAGCCAACCAACACCAACGTGTGGCGAGACTATAACGCTCCTCTCTCGTCTTGTCTTGAGTCTTGAGTCTTGGGGTCTTGCGTCTTGAACTTGCGCTTCTGAGCACTCTCGAGACTTTACTCAAGCTCGGATGAGCCTTAAATCCGAGCTTATGCTACCCGCCCACCGCCCACAGTCATACTAACACAACCAATCCTCCCTCCCTCTCCCTAGACTAGCTCTCCCTCCACCATACAATGGTCTAAAATTGTAAAAAAAAGTGGCCAAAAATCACATGGAAAATTTCTCTTAAATTTATCATTCATGAACTTTCAAGACTAATTTTAATGACATAGAACCCTTGAACTCTTTCAGACCTGAAAATAATTTTTTTCAGGAACGGATTTTCGATCAACATTGTTGATCTCACCGCTGTTTCATTATCTAAATTTATGCGCATATTGTATTTTCTTGTTTTCCATAAGACTACACGTTATTCACCAACACGTTATTCCATTGGGATGGACTCCAGGTCTGAAAGGGTTAAACAAGTAGTTGTCTCTAAAACTGTCACTGAAAAGCTTTTAATTGAGTTTAAAAGGTAGAAAACGTTGATTTTTTTTTTATTAATTTTTCCCACTGATTTTTGGCCATCTTTCTTTCGATCTCAGACCACTGTGCTCCGTTCCTACTTGAGGAGTAGCAGAAGCGTGATCTCGCCTTGTTTACGTTTTATGGTGCACTCCTGGAGTCATCCACACGTCGGCGTCCGATGGATCGGTAATACGGAAGCCCATGCACTATGCAGATGGATGGTGAGTGCGCGGACGCGTTCGTTTGTTGGTTGTTGGACTTTGGTGGAGGCTCACACATTATAATCGAGACGCGCAAGGCAGACGCTAGCAGCGCTGCTGGGTTCAACGAAACGAGATGCGAGTGGCTCAGATTTATTTAGGCTCACGCGATCCTTATCCAATTCAGCAATTAAATTTGTTAATTTACCGCTCGACGCAACTGAATACTGAACAGCACATGCACGATCGATTCACCGGGATGGGGTTCCGACGTTTCAGCAGTTCCAAAATGAAATATCGGTTTCACTTGAGCCGTTGATCGGAGGCCCCCTCCGATTCTAAGATTAAAATCCAGTGGAGAAAATAAAAGATGGAATAAATGATAGTGGAGGGAAAATAAGAGGCGCGATAGTTAATTCTTTTGGAGTATTTTGACCAAAGACAATACAATGCACATAAATAAGAGACTTATTTCAAGTGTGGAAAAAATCTATTTAGCAACGAGCTATAATCAAGATTAAATCCAGTGGAGAAAATAATAGAGGGAATGAATGACAGTGGAGGATAAATAAGAAGCGCGATAATTAATGTTTTTTGAGTATTTTGACCAAAGATGTACTTACCTAATACACATAAATAAAGAGCTTTTCGTTCAAGTGTGGAAAATTTCTATTTAGCAACGAGCTATAATCAAGATTAAATCCAGTGGAGAAAATAATAGAGGGAATGAATGACAGTGGAGGATAAATAAGAAGCGCGATAATTAATGTTTTTTGAGTATTTTGACCAAAGATGTACTTACCTAATACACATAAATAAAGAGCTTTTCGTTCAAGTGTGGAAAATTTCTATTTAGCAACAAGCTGTAATCAAGATTAAATCCAGCGGAGAAAATAACAGAGAGAATAGATGACAGTGGAGGAAAAATAAGAGGCGCAATAATTAATGTTTTTTTTTTTTTTTAATATTTTTACCATCGACATAATGTAATACACATATATCAGAGACTTTATAGAGTCTTTAATTCAAGTGTGGACATTTTTTTTAGCCAACGAGCCATAATCATAGGGGACTTTTTAGGACTTACGTTTGAGGACGGGTGGATACAGGCATTTTGTCTTTCTCTCTCTTTTTTCATCTGAACACATACAGGGTGTGGCAGACCACCCGTCCACTATCTTTGTCTCAAAAACGGCCAAAAATTGAGCTTCGGGGGCAAAACTTTCATAGGGTATATCGACCCCAAGAAATCCAATGAAAATATTTTCAGCCCCCCAAAACCACCCCTTGGGGGTTATTTAGGGGGGTGGGTACCCGTATCTCGAAAAAATCAAATGGAAAGGGTATGTTTTGACATTGGAATCTAATACGGCATAAAAAAATAAAACTTTTTTATCCTCAAGTTTTTTTTCTAAAAACCATCCTTTTTAGAGTTAGGGGTGGTTTTCAAAAAATTTAGGGGTAATCTTTGATTGACCGCTGTGACCCTCCAAATCATTGGATTTCAAAAAACTAAGAAGTTTCTGAAAGGGCAGACCAAGGGCTTTCTTTTGATGTATCACATGCCTATTTTTTGTGAAAAAGGGTACAAGGCCCCCTCGGCCCTCACCCCAAAATTTTGGGGTTTCGGGGGGCCCTACGTAAAAATTTTCAAATGTAAAGGTATGGCTTGTGATACATCATTTGAAAGGTCTTCTAGAGACGAAAAAAGGGATACCCCTCAAAAGTCGTAAAATTAACCCCTTCCAAAATGGCGGCCGTTTTAAGGTTAGGGGGCTCAAGGGGGGACCTTCAGAAAAATGATCCAAAATTGAACGATACATGGCTAAAAGGGCCTTAAAAAGAGAAAAATAATGGTTCAAACCGCGAGTCAAATCGACTTTTCAATCCAAAGTTACGGCCGATTGAAATTTAGGGGTAGTGCACGAGCGTGAGCCGCGCACGCTCGTGCGCGGCTCACGCTCGTGCGCGGCTCACGCTCGTGCGCGGCTCACGCTCGTGCGCGGCTCACGCTCGTGCGCGGCTCACGCTCGTGCGCGGCTCACGCTCGTGCGCGGCTCACGCTCGTGCGCGGCTCACGCTCGTGCGCGGCTCACGCTCGTGCGCACGAGCGTGAGCCGCGCACGAGCGTGAGCCGCGCACGAGCGTGAGCCGCGCACGAGCGTGAGCCGCGCACGAGCGTGAGCCGCGCACGAGCGTGAGCCGCGCACGAGCGTGCGCGGCTCACGCTCGTGCACTACCCCTAAATTTCAATCGGCCGTAACTTTGGATTGAAAAGTCGATTTGACTCGCGGTTTGAACCATTATTTTTCTCTTTTTAAGGCCCTTTTAGCCATGTATCGTTCAATTTTGGATCATTTTTCTGAAGGTCCCCCCTTGAGCCCCCTAACCTTAAAACGGCCGCCATTTTGGAAGGGGTTAATTTTACGACTTTTGGGGGGTATCCCTTTTTTCGTCTCTAGAAGACCTTTCAAATGATGTATCACAAGCCATACCTTTACATTTGAAAATTTTTACGTAGGGCCCCCCGAAACCCCAAAATTTTGGGGTGAGGGCCGAGGGGGCCTTGTACCCTTTTTCACAAAAAATAGGCATGTGATACATCAAAAGAAAGCCCTTGGTCTGCCCTTTCAGAAACTTCTTAGTTTTTTGAAATCCAATGATTTGGAGGGTCACAGCGGTCAATCAAAGATTACCCCTAAATTTTTTGAAAACCACCCCTAACTCTAAAAAGGATGGTTTTTAGAAAAAAAACTTGAGGATAAAAAAGTTTTATTTTTTTATGCCGTATTAGATTCCAATGTCAAAACATACCCTTTCCATTTGATTTTTTCGAGATACGGGTACCCACCCCCCTAAATAACCCCCAAGGGGTGGTTTTGGGGGGCTGAAAATATTTTCATTGGATTTCTTGGGGTCGATACACCCCATGAAAGTTTTGCCCCCGACGCTCAATTTTCGGCCGTTTTTGAGATAAAGATAGTGGACGGGTGGTCTGCCACACCCTGTATGTTAGAAAAAGATAGCAAAGGGGGCCATCACGTGACTTTAGCCCGTATCTCGGTCCTTTTCTAACGCACGTAGTCAAACGGTGGAGAGAGAGAAATACAAATTCCTGCATGTTGAAGCACGACAGAGCAAGGGCAGTCGCGTGATTTTCGCTCCTTCCTCCATCTTTTTCTAACACATGGGTTCAAATGGCCAGGGAGAGAGAAGGATAATTTCTTGGATCCGCCAATGGCGCCAATCGCTCATTGAGGATCACAGTTGATCGATTGAAGAGGTCTCATAGTTATGACGGAGACCAGTGGCGTACGCAGGGGGGGGGGGGGCTAAGGGGGCTAAAGCCCCCCCAGACCTCTGATTTTTGGGGTGGAGGGGAAGGGGGGGAACAATTTTGAGTCAAACGCTCATCAGTGCGAGCCCCTCCCAAGAAAAATCCTGCGTACGCCACTGACGGAGACCTATAATCCACCCTTTTTAATTTTACATAGAGCAGTTTCAACGACAGTTTTACATGATGGCAGTTAGAACTTATAGAGCTCGTTTCAGAAGTGTAGGCGCATCAAAACCACAATCCTTGGCGAATTTTCAACTTTTATTCCTTCAAATCAATATCGAATTCGCTCCTGACTTTATTCTTTTGTGTTTAAAGTGTTCCTCATTGAAAAGTGTACCCTCAATTTCACTTTCATTCATTTTCATCGAGTAATATCAGAAACAATGTTGACGAATTCCAAAGATTATCGGTACATGCACGTCTACACTTCTGAAACTACCTCTACCTCCTTAATTAAGAAGTTAGTAATTTACTGTATCATAGTAATGAAAACGATTACTTCTCACAGTCAGTGTATCTGTCAACAATAAAATGCGGTGTCAACGCAGTGGGCAGTTATTACGTTTGCCTCATATACAATGAGGCTATCCGGCATATTGCTAAGCACATTAGTGTCTGCCTTCGTCTCTGTCCGATCTTATAACGATAGTGCACCTTCTTCTGACAGTAAGTGTTTTTTAACTCCATTATATTCCTCCAAACATCATTTTTACGTCATCCTCATATTTGGACTGATGGCGGGCGGTCGACATTAAATTTTAATCCAGTTACAGAGGACTAGAGGAGCCTTCCTCCGTCCAGTCGTGAGGTGATTCGGGCTGTACAGTATTACACGGAGTCAAGATAGGTAACCCGGTGGAGGGAGGGGGGATCCCGAACTGCGGGATAAGCAACATCCATATTTGAATTTGACCCAGGTTCCTCGACTGATAGAGCTAAACATCGTTGTCATAGTATTCTACCTCATGTTTCTTTTTTTTTAATTTCCTCGTTTTTTTCTTTTTTTACACTGAGAAAAATTTCCAATTGTTTCAATGAATTAACTGATAGTATATTCACGCACTTTATTTCCCATGAAGACAATAGAAATTTGTGTCGATTCAAGCATACTAACTATTACCACAGAATAATACAATCAGAACGGAAACTCTGTCGGATTTTGAAGCAAATTCATTTCGCGTCCGCCATGTTGGGATATAGGATGCTTACATCTGGATTCGCGCGCGAAAAAAAAAAGATAGGACATGATCCGCGAAATTTTCATTCGGAAATGCCATTAGAATAAAAGTGAGGCTGGAAACTTATGATTTCTTTCCAGAATTTACAGAAATAAATGAGTTTCAACACAAATCACACACGTTCGCCATGTTGGGATATAGGACCACAGCGTTGCCTATTGGTGCCGTTAAATTCCAAACTTGCTTCCACTGGCTCTTATGGGAGTTTCCGTTCTGATTGTACTATTCTGTGCTATTACAACGATTGATCTTATGATTTAAATAAGGGGAAACACAATTATGATTTTTTTCTTATAGTTTTAACATCCTTTTTTTAATCATAGTTATATTTTAGGCAGTGGTGTGTGCAATACGGCAATGTTTAATTTTCATTTAGTCCATTTAAAGTCATGAAAAAGGTCGAAATATTGAAGGCGCACAGCATTGGCGGATCCAGAGCACTCACGAACGGGGGGGGGGGCGAACGTGGGATTTTTGCCCCCCGGTGACCCCTTTTTTCTATTTTCTCTGTTTCTTACCCCCTTCCCCCTTTTCTCCCTTTTTGGGTCGAACGGGGAAGAGCGATTACCCCCTTTGCCCCCTGTATCCGCCAATGGTGCACAGTGCACTTCTTTGAATCGATATTTTCAATCTATAGTCAGACTGTCTTCCGTCAGTATGAATAACCCATATAAAATATTGATTCGAGGAAGTGCAATGACCAACCCCATTAGTTCGACCTTTTCAATGGATTTAAATGGTTAAATTCCAACGCTGCTAGATTGTGGCAGCTCCTGAAGATTTGGAGACAGCCAGCATTTTCATCGAACAGTGGTCAACTTGATCGAGGTGTTAATTTGTTTGTATGAACAGCATATTACATAAAAATCGCTATTACATTTGTTCACGGCAAAAATGGGCAATTTGACCTATCGAATTAGCATTTGATGTTGATACAAAGATAATAATGTTTACTGAAGTGAATTTTCAGTAATTTTGGATAACTGTGCCCAAAGTGATGTTGCACAAACTGTGCGGTTTTCTCCACTGCTTTCAGAGCTGAACAGCGGTGGAGGTTGTAGTTTATCCATTTAAACGCATGTAACATATCGAATAATCGGATGCGTGGGGAACTCCAAGAAATTCAACCTTTATTATAGGTTCACATGGACAGACTGCAACGTTGTCAGATTTGCATGTTTCGTGACTGAAGCTGAACAATTTGGCAACGCTGGTCCAGAGAAAAACTAAGGCTGATTTTCGATGAGGACTCATTAAGCTGCACTCCGCGGGGCTCCTCCGCAGCTTCTGCCCGTTAATCGAGTCGCAGTGCACACTACAATACCTTATTTTATTCACGGTTGCCAAACTTAGGACAAAAAGCGATTAATCGATTTGTGATGTCGGTATCGTTTTGGTGGGCAGTTCTTTGAATCTATCATTATTTGAGCCGAGCCGTTTGCAGAAGCAGTCAAAACCTATATTTTTGGCAAAAATAATTTTATTTATCTATTTATTTGTGTTTACTGTGTATTAATATACTACTTACTTCCTTATTCTTATTTTTTGTAGTCTATTTTTCAAGCATGAACCTCGTGGAAAGCAGTGGAACGATTCAAATTTACAAGGTTTCAAAAAAAAAAAGAGACTGATGTTAACTTTTGTTACGGATAAGTTAAGTGTCATTCTTTGCATAAAAAACCAGCAAAAGTAACAATGACACTGACATTTTCTGACAGTGGCGACGCGTGCAACCTGGCACCGTTGCAATGTAGTCCGTTTAAAGTAACGAAAAAGGTCGACATTTTGGAGATTCACAATGCTCCCTTGAATCGATATTTCACGTGGGTTTAAACGAACGAAATACAACTTTGCCAGTTTCCCAATCCGCTATACTGCATCTGACTTTCAAAGGAGCGTCCTTAATGACGACGCGTCGCGTCGTTACGCCGGCATTTTAAGCTTTCAGCGCTTTTTGTTTTGTTTTTTTCTCGGTCTTTTACCGAGATCAGTGCTATAGCAGTGGCGAAGCATGCTATTTGGCAACATGGCATTTTGTCCATTTGAACCCATAGAAAAGGTCGAAACCGCTGGTCATCGGCGATTCCTTGATAATTCGATATTTTTCATGGGTTTTAATGAGCCAAATGCAACGCGGTGCCAGATTGCACGCTTCGCCACTGTGCTATAGCCAAACTTTTTCCAAATACGTTTACATTCATTCCTGTGTCTTGCAATTATCTTCAAACCATAAAATTGTCATTATATACGAATCAACCAATTAATTTATTTTTTTTTAAAAAAAGGAGGAGAGGCGAATAACCACCCTCAAAAGTACAACCATTGTGTGATCTCTCCCTTATTTAAATGTTCCATGTATGTATTCTGTTCCAATTTTCCATGTGGACATAGATATTGCTGTGATTTTCATGTACATTTACACGGAAATTAACGAGATTTCCACGGAAATTAACGAGATTTTTCACGGAAATTAACGAGATTTCCACGGAAATCAACAAGAATTTATACGGAAATCAACGCGATTTCCATATCCACATGGAAAATTGGAACAGAGCTCATGGAACATTTTTACCAGGGCTGATTTCTGTACTGACTTAGCTCATGACCTGATTCCGCTAGACTGCAGCCAGAGTTGTCCAAAGCGTGTGTTGGGCGTTCGATTACACTTTTTGTAGTTCAATGAAATTTGACACCCCCGCTCCCGCTGATCTTGGAGACGAGTGCTCAAGCACACCAAGCATCGGTCGAACTTGGACCAGGGTGCATGAACCAGGAGACTAACAGAAGACCAGAAGACCCGAAGACCAGGAGACCGGGAGCCTAGGAGACCAGTTTTCACGGGTGAAGTCTTAGTCCAAGTGCAAGTCTAAGTCCAAATCCGGCCTCAGCCACGTGTGCCATCGACCAGTAACACGTGCATCCTAGATGAGTAGAAGAGGAGCGTAGTAAAATCTAGCCGCCGGCCATTCGTAGTAAAAATACAATTACTCCTTCTTCTTCTTCTTCTTCTTCTTCTTCTTCTTCTACTCCTCCTCCACCTCCTTTTTTGTTCTTCTTCTCTTTTATTCCTCGACTTTTTATTCTGAAACGCTATACACTCCATCGGATAATTCCGAATGTTGCCAGCTTTTGAGTTTTTATTGCTTGTGAAGCTCAAAGAAAACTTACTCCTATCGATGCGAGTCATTATGGGTTCATTTGCACTAACAACTGAGTCGATATGACCTATAATATATTTATGTAATCATACCTGGTTGCTCTGCTTGAGATTGGGACGGAAACGCAGAACCTTCGTCTATTCAGCAGTATGTCGGTTAAAATTCAATTCTTTGAAGATATATCCCGGGTTAACGGGTGCATTTGAATGCTTCTAATTGGCGCATTGTTATTTTTGTGGATTTTTTTTTTTTTTTAATCGAGAGCAATTTGCCACTTTGCGATCGCAAAAGTACGCGAATAGACCCGTTGAATCGCAATTCGTCCAGTGTGAATTGACGTAGTTGTTTGAAAATGCTGTTTTATGACGTCAGACCTTTGAGCTTCGAGCTAACAAGGGGAACGTCCCAAGTGTCCGCCTCCGATTTTGATGAAATATAGCTCAAAATCTTCCTTGAGTGACGCTGATTAACACCCTGTATTTACTTTTTGCGAATGCGCCTTTAAAGTTGAAGAAAAAAAAGTTCAAAGTTTGCAGCTGAACTGCCCGAAATCGTCGGAGCGTGCTAAGGGTAGAGAAATCGTACACATCTCCCATAGAGAGCCTGGAGTGTAGAGGCGAAGGCACTCGACTCGCAGTTGAGCGGACCCTGGCTCAATTCTCGGCCGATCCTACATATTTTTACACACACTTTCCTCCCATTATCGAGTGTTTCTCACCGTAATATTTCTTTGATAATCTTCTCAACATTATTTTTACGTTATTTTCACGTATTCCCGTGAATAGAGAGTTCATTTTAAGTACCTCGAAATCAAAAATTCGACGGCACTCGAGTGGGTGTTCGCGATATATGTTACTCAAGAAAAACACTGAAAATACCCTCTAAAACTTACGAATAATTTTGGAACTTTGAATCGCAAATTAGGGAACATCTTCTCAAATAACTATGATTTGCAAGATATCATTTTTAAATTTTGTATTACTGTCTCCATTTTTTAAATTATTTTTGGAGGCTATTTCAAATGCATGTGAGTTTCAAAGGTGGTCCGAGAAAAACCTTTCTAAAATTATTCGTATGTTAATTTTTCTTTCAGTAACATTTATCGCGAACACCCACTCGAGTGCCGTCGAATTTTTGATTTCGAGGTACTTAAAACGAACTTTCTATTCACGGGAATACGTGAAAATAACGTAAAAATAATGTTGAGAAGATTATCAAAGAAACATTACGGCGAGAAACACTCGATAATGGGAGGAAAGTATGTGTAAATATATGTAGGGTCGGCCGAGATTTGAACCAGGGTCCGCTCAACTGCGAGTCTAGTGCCTTCGCCACTACACTCCAGGCTCTCTATGAGAGACATGAATGATTTCTCTACCCTTAGCACGCTCCGACGATTTCGGGCAGTTCAGCTGCGAACTTTGAACTTTTTTTTCTCCTACTTTAAAGGCGCATTCGCAAAAAGTAAATACAGGGTGTTAATCAGCGTCACTCAAGGAAGATTTTGAGCTATATTTCATCAAAATCGGAGGCGGACACTTGGGACGTTCCCCTTGTAAGTCCTCTCCGTAAATAGAGAATTTTAGACCTTTTTTAGCTGGCTCATCATTTTTTTGTAAACTTTACAAACGGTATAAAAATCCCTCGTAAAAATCCTCATCAAAAATCATCAAAAGAATCTTAGTATGAGATGTGGAACCTGATTTCATGTTGATCTCATGATGATCTCATGATGAGAAGTAATCACCTTGAGCTCAAAGGCTCATCTTTTTCTCGTAGATTTTGACGAAAGGTATGATGATACCTTTTGTAAAAATCTGAGATGTTTATCCTCCAAAAATCATCAAAAGAATCTCAGAATGAGATTTGAAACCTGATTTCATGTTGATCTCATGATGATCCCATGATGAGTAGTAATCATCTAGAGCTCAGCTTGAGATCATCATACGATCAACATGAAATCAGGTTCCAAATCTCATGCTGAGATTTTTTTGATGATTTTTGATGATGATTTTTACCAGGGATCCATTCATCCCTGGAAAAACTTTTGCATGCAAGCCAAGGATAAATAAAGAGTACCAGGTAACCCCCCTTCTCCATCCTTTTCCTTTTCACACAAACAAAGGAAAAATGAAAGAGATAGGATGAATCAGTTTGTTATTGTTGCGGGTACCTAACCTTTAAGCGGGATAATCTTACAGTTGGCAACATTCGCGGTCAGTCTGTTGATGAGGAGGATTTATTGAACCGTCTAAATTCGAGAGAGGGAGGGAGAGAGGGAGAGAGAAAGAGGAGACCAGGGTACGGAAAGGAGGAAAGCAGTGGCGTTAAAAGAAGTCAAAGCTCGGGAAAAAAGGGGGGAGACTCCTAGGGGGCTCTTGAGTGCATGGTGCATGGCTCTACGATACATGGTTGTCACATAGTGCAACAAAATCATTTGGATCATATTTTTAAAACAATATAAAATTTGAATCTTTTTCTGCACCATCTGTCAACCATGTCACGATACTATCCTATGCGCATGCGCTGTGACGCGACTCTGGCTCAGTTGCACATGCAGCGTCCACAGCTTGGTTTTAATGACAATTTGATTAATGGGTTACCATGGTTACCGTGCGAGGTGGAGGTGGCTATCAGCGATTAAAGATTATATATATTTTTTTTGGTCACTCCGTCTTTGTAAGTACACTGTGATTCAGAAGTCACGAGCCGAGCTAAAGTTTTTTTCTGACAGGTCCTTCGCTAGAGTGCCTGTCTGCAGAGAGTTAAGACAAGAGGGTAGTCATTAGTCAACCACTGATTGGTTAACGAGTTTTAGGCTTTACGGGCGCCGCCATTAGATGCGTTTCTGCACATTTGTTTACGCAAATAGCTGTTTACTAACGTCAGGCCCTACGGGTGTTTTGCGGGTATAAGAGTTAATAGATTATCTTGATCATGATACACTTCAAGAATATCCAGTGGCGAGGCGTGCGATTTGGTAACGTTCCTTTCCACCATTTAAACACATTAGAAAGGTCGAAATGCCTGGTCATCACCGATGACTTAAGCGTTCGACTTTTTTAGTGAGTTTAAATGTAGAAAATATAGTGTTGCCAAATTTCACTCTTCGCCACTGAGAATATATATAATTCCCAAAATAATCTTTGAAAACGAAGAAAAAAAAAAAAAAAAAAAAAAAAAAAGTCGATCAACAAAAAAAAGTGAAAGATTACACCGTTAGGAACCTCGCGGCTCTGTAATTTTTGCAGTGGACCAAAACAGAACAATTATCCCTTCGGAATAAACAAATGTGCAAAAACGCATCCAATGGTGGCGCCCATGGTTTCACTTGCCTTGACTCTCTACATACAGGACCTCTAGTTTTTGTAAGTCACGCACCCCAAACGATCGCCATACAATACGATCGCTCTTTCAAATTTACTGGAGGGTAGTCGATTCTAATTTCAAAACGCGTTGATTTGCTTTTTAAAATGCTCTACCTTCAATCTTGTACCGATTTCACGAAAAACATAATTTGCCCATTGGTTTTACTCAGAGGCGTAGCATTATAGAGGCGAGGGGAGGCTTCAGCCTCACCACTTTTTTTGGATTTTTACGAACTGCAGACATTTGCTACCGAACTTTCCTTATGGACAAAACATATGCTAACAGTTTCTCCTTACGGATAATTAAGAAAAAGTTTGACAAATTATCCTGAATCTTCTAGAAATTACAAGTTTCGGGCGATTGGAGGGGTATTTAAGTCGAAGAAACCGAATTTTTCATCAGTTTTCCTCCAGCTTCTACGGTTTTTCCACAACTTTCCAAGTTTTCACTTGGTTTCCGTTGGATAGTAAATTTGAGGTTAGGTGCAGATAATTTCAGTTTTCCGAAGTAAAATTGAGTCTAAATGAAAAATACAGACAAAATTTGGATTTAGCGAGCTAAATTTCACGCTATTATGCAAAACTTTAGTTTACTTGGTCAAAAAATTAACATTTATCGAAGAGTTATTATTGTAGTTTATGGTGGAATTTCGTTAGCAAATGTCTGCAGAACCGTTCGCTTCTTTTTTTGAGGGATTGGAAAAAATCGGGATTCGTAAGGTAAAGCCAAAAACAAAAATAAAAAATAAAAAAATAAAATAATAAAAAAAAAGGTCACTACGCGCCTTGTTTTACGTTCTCAGTGTGTTTCATGACTTTCAGAATACACTGTGGATACAGTCCCGTCAACTCAATTCCTTCTCTCGCGCATGACAATGAACGAACTGCAGATTCGGAGTTCATCAACATTAAGTCCATACCGGTAAGATCGGTAAGGTACAGTGGCGTAGACAAGGATTTCGGGGCCCTCCCGCCAATTATTTTTAGGGGCCCCTCTACTGTCACTCCAAGATACGGGGTTCAGCCCCCCCCCCCCCCCCCCCCCCCCCCCCGCGTAGGACCTGGGATCTGGGATGTTTCCTCGAAAAATTTTGGAGATTAGTTCATCTAAAAATTCTCACACAATTCATGCTTATAGTTATCGTTTTTATTTCCTTCCTTCTTCTTGTTTTTCTATCGAAGTACTTAAAACTCGCGACTTTTTTTATGGAAAAGTATTTCCGTTAGAAAACGCTAAAACAGTGTTGGAAGACGGAAGATACGAGGGGCGTTCAACTTATAAGTTTCCCTATTTTTTATCTCTGGCCCTGTTGCTGCTAGAAAAATTTCATTTATACGGTTAAATTTGCAAAATCCTCAGCTTTCCAACGGTATTTTTGTTTTTGAAATTCAAGCAATTTTTGTAGGAGAAAAAGCTATGTTTCTACACCCGTGTCGAAAAAGTCCCCCGCCAACTTTTTCAGCAAAAAGTATTCGCCTGTTTTGAACAACAGCATTCGTCTGATTAGCGACGAAAATGAGCCGTTATCGCTCCATACCGGTTGCTGCGCTCAATTTTTGTCGTGAAATCTTATCTAAGATGATCATGAGATGCATTATAATCACATATTGTCGGCAAAAGTATCGCACGTAAAGTTCCAGTCAGATGACCACCTGAAGGATACCGTGATGAATTTTTCAAGTCCTTAGACCGAGAGTTTTTCGCCCAAGGTATTGAAAAGCTGATTCATCGCTGCGAAAAATGTATCAATCTGGAAGGAAATTATGTGGAAAAGTCGTAAAAATGGAATACTTCAAAAAATAAAATGTATCTTTCATTTTAAAGTTTTGCGTTCTTCATTCCAAGTGTCAAAGTTAGTTTTACTTCCCAACTCAGAAGTTGGCGGGGACTTTTTCGACACGGGTGTAGAAATATAGCTTTTTTCCTATAAAAATTGCTCGAATTTCAAAAAACAAAAATACCGTTGAAAAGCTGAGGATTTGGCGGATTTTACCATATAAAATGAAATTTCTCTAGCACTAACAGGGCCAGAGATAAAAAATAGGGAAACTTATAAGTTGAACGTCCCTCGTACTTACAAACAAAAAACGAAGGAGAAATGCTATTTCAATAATGAAAAAACTTGCCTTTCTTTACTTTGAAAAGTTTTTCCTTTCATCAGGCCCGGGGCCCCAACATCGTCGGTCTTCAGGGGCCCTCAGAGCCTGGGGGCCCTCCCGCCTGGCGGGGTCCGCGGGGGCCTTATCTACGCCACTGGTAAGGTAATACAGAAGAAATAAACTTGGTATAGAAAAAGACTTAAAAAACTGCCTTTACCATAGAGAGCTGTATATTGACGAAACGGTTGTTTCTTTGGGCGCTGTCGCAAGGACAAAAAAATATACTGTTTTGGTACAGTGAACCAATGGGGTTCTTGGAAACTTTTGCTACAGAGGATTGAAGAGTTGAATCTTGCATAAAAACCTGTAAAAATGACGATGAGTAGGCATATACTAAAAAAAATCACGAATTTCTCTCTCAGAATCGGGCTTAATGACGGAGAGACGCAGGCTTCATGGCAGATTCCTATCTAAAATGAGACGTATATCTCTGTGTTTCCGTAGAGACTAGAGACAGAGTGACAAATTAGACAGGAATTCCCCATGATACCTGCGTTGAACCTCCATGGGGCAGTTGCAAGGGTCTGAAATGTTGTGTTTTTTATAAAGAAAATGAAAAACTGATGAGCTGAGAACAAAGGTATGCCTTTGGTTTCTAATTAAGTCCCATTGTTCCGAAGATGATATTTTGACCCAAGATACATTGTTTTAAATGGGAATTCCGCGTAGTGCGGAATTCCACTAAATGCGCACGATTTTTTACAACTTTACACGTGTGTATCTCCAAAACCGAGACACTTGTGAAAAAACCAAAGGCACCATTGTTCTCAGCTCATCAAGTACTATCATTTTTTATAAAAAACCAAAAAGTTCATACCCTTGCAACTGCCCCATTAAGATCTTGCCGTTATAGCAGTTATGTGAGTTCATCACTGAATTTCTTTCTCAGATAGATTTTCGTGCGTTTCGCCGGTTTTTACATCAGATTGAACCATTCATTAGCTCACAGCAAAAGTTTGCAAGAGCCCCATTGCCATCCAAGGACCTCTGGTTTGGCTCCAAACAAACTCTGATTCAGTGTAATTTCCTCAAAAGTGCATTTTTGAACATTACTTTTCGCAATCAAGGTGACTCCTGGGTGAAACTTTCTTTTTAAGATTTCAATACGACGGATATAGCGCCACCAGTAACTTTTGGAAAAATTCGTGTCTTCTGCATTTCAAATTGAAAACAAAGAATAAAAATATAATACCCAAGAACACCAGCAACTGCGTAATTTTTTGAGGGATTTTTTAAGCCCAAAACGAGCAAAATTGGCTAAGAATTAAAGCCGTAAATTATGAAATTCCTTTTGCCCAAGCTTATTGAGTGCGAGTGAGTGCGAATGGTAATATATCTATCTGTCTCACTCGCACTCGTTGAAGCTTATGGGAATTTATTGGGAAGAATTTATTAGAAGAACTCGTATCAAAACGTAATTTTTATTGAGAAAAGATGATGACACTCAGATGAGCTATATTCATAACACTTACACTTGATCATATACAGACTCATAGCCACTGGAAAGATAACACAGCGTCAAGATTTTGGAGATGGGAAACGACAATGATTTGTAAAAAAGATGCCCCCTTGTAGAAGAGTCAGCGTCCCTCTCTAATGAGGTGGACTTTTTTCCAGCTCTCGATTGTTAACAAGTCTGAGTTCGATCTATTAATTTTCTTTCATTGAACTCATTCATTGATCGTCCGTGACTCGAGTGCCTTGCATCTGACCTACTAAAATAAGTTTGTTCGCGGTGACTATATACAAAGTGCTGTGGTTTTCAAATGAAAATCCTCGAGTCAAAACCTTATGCCTACCCAAATTTTTAGCCATTCTCTGAAAGACTAAATGTAGACTACATATACATAGTTAAAATTTGTGAGCTTAAGAAACTCGAAAGTCCGCTTCTAGTTCCAAAGCGGCTAGCATTTGAAACAGGCAGAATTTGAGCAAAAATTTGTTTTGACCTTTGATGAGAGCCACACCCGAACCTATAGGTACACGGAAAAAAATGAAATTACTATGAAGGTAATTTAGTTTGTGAAATCAGTAAAATAAAGTTAATGCTAAACTTACTAAATATTTTTGGTAAAACCTACTAAACTTCTTGCTAATTTTACGATTTGAATTGTAAATTTTGATCAAGTTATATTAATTTTTCAATTTCGGTCGTCTAATTTTCAGTATGAATTGGGGAAGTTATATGATGTAAAACATTGTGACTTTTGCTATTTGCATGGCTGTCATGGCAAAACAGCTACTAATTGCAAAAGTCACAATGTTTTGGATTGTAAAATTTACAGTTCAAATTATAAATTAATAAAACCTTAACAAAATTTACAATTCAAAACGTAAAATTAGGTCAAAGTATGGTTTTGACCTAAATTGACTGGTAAAATTGAAAATGTTGACAGATTGGAAATTTGATTTGACGTCATAGCACACGCATCAGCAACTTATCTACATATTTATCGGGTACCCAAACGTCAAAACTACAGAAAAACACAGAGCGTAGGTCAAAAATAAATGACCTCTCCCATTTGCCGTCACAAGGGTTATATCAAACGATTAAGTCATTTCGATCCACCCTTATATGGCTTATACCAATCTCAGTAGAGTCGAATGCTTTGATCCCTCGTGAAGTTACCCTCAAGCGAAAACCATCACTAATTGCGATGTGAAAACGTAGAAATAATCACGCCAACCGTGGCAAAGGAGCTTGATCGAAAGGAAAAGCAATGATAAAGCTCCAAGAAAATAAGAAAAAACCTGCGCGCGATGGACTGGCACACTATGGTCTGAGATCTTCAAAAAGTGGCCAAAAATCTGACGGTAAATTGTTCAATCAATTTAATATTTATAAATATTATAATAAACCTTCAAGAACAATTTTAATGACGTAGAAAACTTTTAATATTTACTTTTAACTATAGAAATGCCACACTGGAAAAATTAACATTAAGCTCAAAAGGTTTAAAATCTGTTATTTCTGATGACTTTCTTTCGCCGATTTTTTGCCATTTTTTTGTGCGATCTCAGACCATATTGTGGCGGTGCAGGTGAAGAAAACCAATCAACACGAAACGGACGGAGTGGAGTCGTTGGACTCGCCACTCATAATACGCGAGCAAACCATCTTGCTTTGACTCCTTCACGATGCAGGACCAAGATACTAGATAGGATATCCATCCATCCGCGTGTATACTAGAATACTAGATGCAGATGCGCTGCGAATTATTGAATATGCGGGTTTAATGATCTTGAAATTACAGTATTTGCATTATCGAAGCGTCAATTTAATGCAGAGCGTAACTCAGACGCACGCACGAGTACTGCGGCTAACAACAACTACAACAACAACAACAACAACTGAAACAAAAGCCAGGCCACTCACTACTGAGATGAGGAACTCTCCTTCTCTATACCATAGTTGCCGAAGCTCAAAGTTCGAAAAAAGCTGGGAGTAGAGCAAAAAGCAAAACAAGCCTCAGTACGGGGCTGTTGCAAACTTTAGCTACAGACAGGTAATTTAAGGGTAGATTCAGGTATGAGAACCAGAAAAAATAAACTTTAGGAAATACGCCAAAAAAACTTTCTCTCATCAAACTGAATCTGGGGGGGGGGGCTCCCAGATCCCCGTATATTTTCTGGAGAGAACCCTCAGATTCCCCTTTCATATCCCCAGATCCCCCCTACAGTATTCCGAGGGAGACCTCCAGACAGCCCCTATAATATTCTGGGGGAGACCCTTAGATCCCATTTAAGGGGTTAACTTTACTGTAGCCTGGTTGCAGACTGTTTTTTTGCAAATTTTAATCAAAACTCAAACGGCTATATCCAATTTTTCCTTTTGTTTACCCATTTTTTCCCATTTGATTTTAATGGAAACATTTTATGCTCCATAACTTACTTACAATTTAAAATTTCGAAAAAACAAAGAAGCCCTTCGGAGAAATGGTAAAAGCAACTTCTCCGCAAAATGTTAATGCATATGGACGGTTGGTTCAAAACTTATGCTGGGATCAGGGCTGCCGTTTTGCGTAGAATCAACGCTATTTTTCAATTTATCGATGATTCCACCGGTTGAGCAAAGATTACACAGTTCAGTTCAGAGCATGACTATGATAAACTGAAATACTCGCATCTGTAATCTTTTCTCAACCGGTGGAGTCGTCGATGACTTTAAAAAACTTGCGGATATTTTAATTAATCAACGGAGTTTCCACCGATTAAGGAAAGATTACAGATCAGAGTATTTTCGTGCATTACAGCCATACACTGAACTGAATAGAGCAATCTTTTCTCAACCGGTGGAATCATCGGTGACTAGAAAAATAGCATTGATTCTACACAAAACGACAGCCCTGGCTGGGATCTATATCCCAGCAATTCAAGAGGCACCGCTGGAAACGTAAATCTAGCAACTAGGGAGTACTTTTGACGCGAAACGTGCTTCGTACACGTAGGAGCATCTTGAAGTCCGCGCTTATTTCCCCACACGTGTCTAATTCCAGGTTAGAGATTTAAGTCAGGAGGGACAGGGGGGGGGGAAGAGGGGAGGGGGTGACTTTGTTTTCAACCTGGAAAATTGCCCGAGCGCAGCTTTATCGAAATAGATGAACCTGAGGAGAGGTAGAATAAGAAAAAGAAAAAGTTCGGGGTTAAGGATCGAATAAGATCTCCTGCAATATTGACTCTCTTGTGATTGGTCATTGATCTCTCGTCTATAAATATCTCACCTTTTGTATAGTATTCTTGTTTGTCTTTCCATAACGACATTTCTTTCTAAGCTTTTCCCTTCAAAAACATGGTTTTTCGAGGTTTGACAGAGGCTACCATAGGCTCGATAATGGTTTTCACATGTTCGGTAGTGGATGAGCTGAGGACAAAGATGCCTTTCGTTTCTAATTAAGTCCCACTGTTCCGGAGATATAATATTTTGGCCCAAAATACATTTTTTTAAATGGGAATTCCGCGTAGTGACGTCACTGCGCACACGATTTTTTACAACTTTACACGTGCGATTCTCCAAAACTGGGACACTTGGGGAAAAACTGAAGGTACCATTGTTCTCAGCCCGTCAATTAATATCATTTTCTTTACAAAAAAACACCGATAAAATTCAGACCCTTCAAAAGCTGCCCCATTCAAAGCTATAGGTTCGATTGCGTGATTAGCGCTTAGTATGATTGGACTTGGCGATTATCGTAGCAGTTGCTCCATCTTATGGTAAAGAAATTGTAAAGGCTTACGGATTTAAAAAAGGTATTCACTGGATTGAATTTTGAAGGCTCTTTAGTGTGACTCTGTTTATCGGATTTTAGGGATAAAATCCATGGGAATCAATATTCTAGAAGTATTTTAGCAAAATGATATGCAAGGTATCCATTTTGCCTAAAGATGAGCCTCGGAGGATCTTGAAATAACGTTATTCAGAACAAATAGCAACTTTAAATATTTAAGGATTGATAGAGGAAGAAGTTAAGTCAAACTCGCATCCTGATTGGTCACTGAAAGCGCGGGGAAAGTGATGCTTATGGATTACGGAGTAACTCGGATGGGAGGGAACTCGATACGTACTACAGTATCGTACGAGTTAAACACACGTGAGGATCCACAGCCAGGAGGTTATTGGGGGGGGGGGGGGGGGGGTTACTACGCTCGTAGAATAATGAACATAGCGTCGATCAGTCTCATGAACTTTTTAACCCCTGCCCATGGTGTGCCCACTGCACTGTCCGCGGTGCATGGACCTCCCCGCCTCCCCGCCTCCCCGCCTCGCCCCTCCAACCTCCCAGAACCCGCCTTCCCGGGTGTACTGGGTAGTTGACTTTGATTATACCTCTTGGCTTCAAATGAGGATCACTGGAAACTAACACCTGTTCGCGTTCGCTCACGGAGATTCTCCCGCTCTTCACGCGAGAGCGAGAGAGAGAGAGAGAGAGAGAGGAGAGAGAGAGAGGAGAGGAGAGAGAGAGGAGAGAGAGAGAGAGAGAGAGAGAGAGAGAGAGAGAGAGAGAGAGAGAGAGAGAGGAGGGAGAGAGAGGGGGAGAGAGGGGGAGAGAGGGGGGAGAGGGGGAGAGGGAAATAGAGAAAGAGGAAGAAAATATAAATCCCTCCGGGTATTCAAACTTAGTCGACACTCATACTCACACAAAAATACTCCCTCTCTCACTATATCTCTCTCTGTCCCTCTCGCTCTCTCTAAATCCGTCCGTTATTTTTCTTTATTTGTTGTCCGAGCGATCATAGCTTTAGATAGATACTATTGTTGGACCAAATACACGGACGCTTTCTTTTTTCGGGTTTCGACCATCCCACTTTTGGGTTTTTGAAATTGCGTCGCGCGAACAAAACCAAATAAAAGTACTTAACCATGAATAGAGTATAAAAAGCAGCGGCTCTTTAACTTTTGACGAAACCCTGGGTCTGCGGACCTAATCGCGAACCTCAACTGAACTGACGACATTTTTTTTTTGCTCATCCGACTCTCGTGTAATTGAACTAACTAGATGCACCTGTCAGGGCTGCCGTTTTGCGTATAATCAATGCTTTTTTTCTATTCACCGACGATTCCACCGGTTGAGAAAAGATTACACAGCTCAGTTCAGTGTATGACTGTAATACACGAAAATACTCTGATCTATAATTTCTCCTTAATCGGTGGGAACTCCGTTGATTAATTAAATTATCCGCAAGTTTTTTAAAGTCATCGACGACTCCACCGGTTGAGAAAATATTACAGATGCGAGTATATTAGTTTATTACTGTCATGCACTGATATGAACTGTGTAATCTTTTCTCATCCGGTGGAATCATCGGTGAGTTGAAAAATAGCATTGATTATACGCAAAACGGCAGCTCTGACACCTGTGTGGTGATAATGTGATACGTATGTTATGACATACTTTGACGCAAAAACACCCAAATAGAGTAAAGACCTTAGCTTCGGTGCCACTGAGTCACTAGTAAAAACACTCAAATCATATGCTTATACTTACCTTATATCCAATGCATATATTTTTAAGGTGATTCCAGGCGAAGCTTGTCCAGATGTCAATCCGATGGATAGCGCCACTAGCGCTGCTCAAAAAGTCAACATTTTTTGGCTAAAATTTATGAGTTTAAGCCAAAAGTAAGTATTTTGAGGGCACGTCAGCACCTGCAAATATACCGCAGGAAGCCTGCAAGTTTCAAGCTGACATACTCAGAAATAAAGCCGGAAATGATGAATTACGGAAATTCCCTGAAGCCTTTATGAGTGCGATCAAGGCAGATAGACATTCTATTACTCGCACTCACTATAAGCTTATGGCGAAGCGAATTTCATATGAAATGGTCTTAATTCTTAACCAAAATTGCTCGTATTGTGCTCAAAATATCCATAAAAAAAATTTCGCAGGTGCTGAAAGTATCGAAGTTAGCTTTTTTCTTTGGTTTCAATTTAAAATTTCAAAAAAACAACTTTTCCCTATAAAGTGACAAGTGGCGCTATCCATCGGATTGAAATCTGCGGAAAAGTTTCGCCGGGAATTACTTCAACATGCTCTCAAAGCGGTGGTTCTTCTTTTGAACGACCTAATTATTGTGTGATGATATAGAAGCTATATTGCTCAAGAATGATTAGTTAAGAGATCAATACGTATATTTTTATTTATTATTTTTGATGTAAATAATAATAGATCGATTATTCTAGCAAACGAACAAGGGTGTCTCATTTGGACAGCATCGAATTGGACGTAGTATCAATAAGCACCCATTTATTATTTGACTTTCGAAGAATGACGCACCTAATCGTGACCAATGAAAAGGTAAAAAGAGAAAGAAAGGAGAGGAAAGGGGGAAAAAATGTAATACATGTGTCTGTGTATAGATTCTATGGCTGCGTATGCGTTTGCCCCCCGTTGAGTTGGGTTTTACTGGTCCTCCATTCATGGTTGCCGGATTACGAGGGAAGTATTTAAATTTCACTATAGCGGGAGCAAAGATTCTTTCCCTGGTAAAAATGGTCCATGTCGGTCCATACATGGTACATTGGGACACGGGCCTGCATGGACCTTCATGGACATCCATGCTGGACCATGCAAAATAAATTTCATGGACATCCATGAAGGTCCATGGACAGCCAAAGGGGTGTGCATGGACCTACATGGATTTCCATGCAACTTTATATGGACCAGCATGGATGTCCATGCAATTTTATATGGACCAGCAATCAGCATGGACCATTTTTACCAGGGTTGTTATGTATGCAATGAGCACCGCACCAAATGCGCGAGAAGTATCTGTGCGTTGCATTTTGCCTACCCTGTCCACCTCTTCCCCCTATTAAAGATTACGTACTATAACAACCTCCGTCTTTTAATTGTATTATTATTATTGGTGATGTATGAATATCCTTGATATTTGACCTTTTCTCCAATTATCTTCAAACTTAACCCATTTATGCCTAGAGGTGCGAAAACGCACCAAAAAACACGGTGTTTTTTATACATTAATTCCCAAATGATATTGTATGTGGCTAGTGGTGCGTTTTCGCACCAAGCAGTTTTGGCTATAAAAATGCATGGGGAAAAAAAAAAGTTGTGTTTTTGGGACCAAAATGGACTAACTTTGAAAATTTCACAAAAATCTGAGACCAAAAATAGTTCTGGGCACAAATGGGTTAATTAATATATATATTATAGGTAATTATTTTCAATATTGTTGTATATTCATTGAATACTCAAAAGTCAAACCCCCCCCCCATTAGAATACTCCCCTTATTTATACAATTTTCCCTATGTTATGCGGCTATATACCGAAAAATTATGACATTTTGTTAGAAAATGGATATACGTATAGGTACCAACCAATTTTTACAGTCAGATTGTTTTTAATACTTTACCGCGAGACGAATATAGATTCAGAAAATTTTGGCTCTAAATTAGGGCAAAATCAAATTTCCTTTCGAATTTTCAATTTACTTTGAGACTCTCGGGCCACTGTTTTTTAAGGCCAAAATGTCTTCTGTTTTGCTCCAGAATGGATGAAAAGCAATTCTGACTTAGTTTAAAAAGAACGCGATATAAAAATTAGAACATAGTTATTTTTGACAAACAGATTAAAGACATGGCAAAACCGGAAAAAAATTCGCTCCAGAAAACACAAACTCAATTATTAATTTAATTTTTTTAAAAATGCAATTTTTTTTTTGTTCCGATTCACATTCAAAGCCAAATTCAAGGGCCTTGCAGCAGCATTGAAATTATTTAACTATATCTAAAAGAAAATAGACAAAAAGTATAATAATTTTCTATCAAAATGTCATTCTTTGACGCTAGCTGTAGCCGCCTACAATGTCGAAAATGTTGTTAATAAGGGGCATTTTACCATTAGTTCATTAATTAAAAGGACTCAAGATTTTTCTACACCACGTGGCAACCGCACGCTTCCTTAAGAGGACGGTATAAAGTAGAATTAATTCTGCTCCATTTTGACGGCTGTTGTCAGTTGATGGTGATCTCGAACTCGAACGGCACAAAATATCAGTATTCTCGATTTTACTGGCAATTATGCTGTGAACGGCTTAAAACGCTTCTATGTGTGAGGATAAAAAAGAAAAAAAAGTTAAGCAAATGAAATAAAAAAAGGTTTTATCAACAAAGGTTTGTATTTCGTGACAGTTCGTCGATGGTATTTTTGAACCCAGGCCCATCCACAGCCTTGGTGACTGGTGAATGTAACTGGTGAGTAGTAAAGTGACTTGGTGTCTCTGCGTGCTTTTCAAAAGAACGACATCTCTTGCAACAGATCAAGGATTCAAGGAAGGTGTGAGGTGCAACCCGTATATTGGAGTTGTGAAAGAGGTGCACCTCATGTTGACATTATAGTTTTGAAAATAAAGCACGCAACCCGCAGTGCGTTATGACCTCTGACACCCCACACGATACCACTGGCGGATCCAGTGGATTGTCTTTCTCTCTCTATGGCCATTTGATCGCATGTGTTAGAAAAGGATAGAAGAGGGGGCGAAAGTCACGTGACGGCCCCTTATCTGTCCTTTTCTAACACACGCGATCAAATGGCCATATAGAGAGAGAAAGAAAAATTCCTGGATCTGCTCCGCTAGTGCACGATACTGGCACTATCATCATCTATAACGGTGCTTGCCGACTTCTTAATAGTTAATATACTCTCTTATAGACTCTTCATATGGTTGCTACCGACAGAATAAATTAATTTGTAAATAAATTACATCAAGCGTCAATGTATTCCTCCATGAAGCAGACTACAAAAAATCGAAAATTTTTATCAAATTTTCCCGTATATTTAGGCAAGAAGTCGATGGGATATATATTCAATTCAACCCCCTCTCCACTGTAGGCATCAGTGTATTTTCTTCAAGTTTGAAAGGGGAAAATTGTACTTCATGTAATCTTGTAGCCTATTTCAAGTGTAGTTTTAGAATAACTAATTTTTCTTGCGGGGTTATCTTGCAGGTAAATTTCAAAATTCAAAGAAATCAAAAGACCGTTTATTATAATTTTTCGTTGAATAATTGCACTTGATACTGTTTTAGAAATTTCTTCGCTAGACATTTAAAAATCAAACTATTTGGAAAAAAAAAAAAAAAAAAAAAAGTGTCAGCCTTATTCACTACTTTTTCCTTTTTTGTGCCAACCTAAAGGAAATGAGATTTTATACTTTCCGTAGAATGTTGAAAAAAAGATGCTTCCAAGGGTTATTTCCCAACCGATTTGACAAACGAGATCCAATTAGTAAAAACATTCAATAATTTGATAAATAAAATACCAGACATGACTGGCGAAAATTTCTCGGTAGGTTTTCGACGGTAATCTCTAAGAAGCCTCTAGAAAGGGCAGGCGCGTTACAAAGAGAGGGAAGAAGCTACCATGAAATAGGAGCCGCAAGTCGCCGAGATGAATGGATCAGATCCGGGGACACTGCCGTTGATCGGTGAAACCTGTCAATATTGAGGGTTTTAAGAATACTCACTCAATGTATAAGAGAGAGAGAGAGAGAGAGAGAGAGAGAGAGAGAGAGAGAGAGAGAGAGAGAGAGAGAGAGAGAGATAATGTATTCACGAGGGAAAAAGTGAGCAAAATTCAGTGTCAACAACCACTCCATATCAACGGCAACATATCCAAATTAACGCCCTCTTATTCGGCAGAGCTCTCCCGTATCACCCTCCCATTTCTCCGTCTCTTTCTCCGCAATTGCCCTACCACCGTTGCCAGATAGTGCTTAAAAATAGTCAATTTTTCTTTGAAACAAATTGAGGAAATTTCCGAAAGAAGGGACCAAAAAACAACAAGTGCTTGTGCTTATCAGCTGAAAACCTCTTTTTGCTCACAAAGTACAATTCTAAGGAGGAGCGCAACCGTCGTTGCGCTCCTCAACACTAACAGATCAACACTAACAGATCCAAATTATGGGCACTTCTTCCGGAAGTGTACACAAATGATAAACTGAGCCCTCTACTTTCAAGCTAGTCCAACAATTAAATTTTGACGTTTCGAAATTTCTTTCCGCAGTTAACCCATTTAACTAAAAAAGTAAAAAGAAGGGGAAAAAACCAATGGATATTCGCTCTAAAAAACTTCAAGTGTTTTCCTCCAAATTAATTAGTATAGAGAATTCTTCTTAAATGCTTCGAAAAATTATATCCATTCGATCTTAGATAAAAAAAAATAAAATAAAATAAAATGCGAAAATAAATTTTTTTACTTCGCAACAGCAGAGTTTGAATCTAGAGAGGTCAATGATGGTTAAACCTGCGCAATATGAAAGTCATACTTCAAATTTGCTTTTTCTTCAGAAAAAGCTCAACTTTTTATTTATTTATTTATTTATTTATTTATTTATTTCTTTATTTAATAAATAAATTGATAAATTGAGCCCTCCGGTTTCAAAGGGGCAAAACTCCATTAGGTTTTACGTAATAATGTAAGGGCCACTAGGCCCTCTCTCTGGTCAAGTTAGAAAACCTTTCGAAACCCAAGTAGGAGGAAGCCAGAGACAGCACTTGTCTTTTTTCTTTAATTTTTTACCTGACAATAGAAGAACTATAATGAACACAGTTTCGTGAAAACCTACTGTGCAATCTGTCAAAATATAAAGAATTCCCTTCAAAATTTTAATTCGACATTGCATCTGTTGGTTATCAGTTGAAATGTGATGAAGAGACATTTTGGAACGTCACAATGGATTCAGGACCGTTTGAAACTAGGAGGCCTCACAAAATTTATGAATAACTCTGTGCAATATGGCAACCATACCTTCAATTTCCTTTCCTTCTCCAATGTCTCCTTTTGTGAAACAAACCGCTTCGAAACGAGACAAGTGTTCGGCTGGAATGCTCTTGCTTATGACCTTGTAAAAATAGGGGGGGGGGGGGCATCAAAAATTAGATTATGGTCGGTTGAACAAATAAAAGCGCGATTTTTTTCGAGTAGCGATCGGAGATCATCGAATAAGAAGAAAATAGCGAAATACGGTTTGAATATTTTCAGCGCTATGGGGTTGTCGACCAAATAATCTGCTGATTCACGAGCCGGACTAATTCTTGTGGTTTTGATAATATTGTTAAAACTCGTGGCATATTTATACTTCTGAATTCCTAAGCCGTATTTTGAAAACGTAATATTGCCTCTTTTTTGACAGGATTGAAGCTGTCAAGGAAAGCTTATAGTTTGTTTGGTATCTAATTGTATAAGTAACAGGCCGAATTTTGCATGACTTGACACTTTTACCCCGAGACAGATAGAGACGGTGCCCTAGGCCCTAGGGTAAAATACATAGGGCAGATTTGAAGCACACCAAACTCTTGCGGATTCAAGGAAACAACAGTCAACACCCTTCTGATTTTGCTTGTTGTTGAATGTTGACATTCGGTATACACAAGGTGGATGCTCACCATTTGACATGCACTTGAAGAAAATTGAGGGTTGTTGTATGTTCTTTTGTTGAAACCGCGAAATGTGATGACTCTGCTGCAGCCATTTAATGTTCTGTCCAGTATGGGGCTATTGCACACTTTTGCTATAAGCAATTTAATAGTCGATTATGGCGTAAAAACCTCAAAAAATAACGATGGCGGCACTAAAAACTTCCAAAATCCACTCCTAAACTCAATAAACGCAGTTATTTGCGGGAGCGTAATGGTGGCCGAAGGCACTAACAATGGGAGATTCCCATCTAACAATTCTGAAACTCCATCAAGAAGTGACCAATAAAAGAGACTACTTTCATTTGACACCGGTGCGGTGTCGCTTGGTGTTGCGGTACCATTCATCGGATGTGGATCATCACTCTGATGACTAATTACTCTGTGAATCATCCTTGTCAGCATAGAAAGAGTGACGAAATTAAGATAGGAATCTCCCATTGTTAGTGCCTTCGGCCACCATTACGCTCTCGCAAATAACTGCGTTTATTGAGTTTAGGAGTGGATTTTGGAAGTTTTTAGTGCCGCCATCGTTATTTTTTTTAGGTTTTTACGCCATAATCGACTATTAAATCGCTTATAGCAAAAGTGTGCAATAGCCCCATTGCCAGATTGGGGTGAAAAAGCCGTACGTTTTAAGGTAAACACCCCAGTAGCCGGCACCCTTAAAATTTGCACCAGAGTACCCGGCACCCCTTTTTTACAATGTGAAAAGTATTAGTTCTATGGAAATCCTGGTGTTTTGTGTTGTTTTTTTCTGGGACCTCAAGTGTGAAACATTCGAAAAAAATACGCAAAACACCAAAATTGCCACTAAACTAATATTTTTCACATCGTGAAAAATAGGTGCTGGGTACTGGTGCAAATTTTAGGGGTGCCGGCTACTGGGGTGTTTACCTTACATTGATTTAAATGGGGGACGATTCGGCTTTTTTACCCTCGATCTGGCAATACTGGTTCTGTCTCTATTTGTGTCAGCTTTTACCGTAAAAGCCCAAATATTGCGATTCGATAGCTTAGCCATATGATCACTGTTAGTTATTTATTTGACTTTATTTTTCACATAGATGGTGGAATTGATTGAAGATGAAGTTGAATTTAAGAGCTTTCGGTTGCCCCTATTGGTTGCTTTAAAATCACAAAGTGAAAGTCTCAGGCAAGTTTTGTTTTGATTTGAAGACATGAAAATTAAAACAAAAAACAAACAAAAACTGTTCAAGGATTTTCAGTCGTGCTCCGCTTCCAGCTCATTTGGCGGATCCATAGGAATCTATTCTTCTCTCTCCATTGGAGTATGTAGGCATAAGTGTTAGAAAAGGACAGATTAGGAGCAGTCGCGTGATTTTCGTGACCTCTTTTATCCTTTTCTAACACATGCATTCAAATTGCCAGAGAGAGAGAGAGAGAGAGAGAGAGAGAGAGAGAGAGAGAGAGAGAGAGAGAGAGAGAGAGAGAGAGAGAAGGACAATTTCCTGGATTCGCTAATGTTCCGCAGCTCTGAAATAAGCTTTATGTTATTTTCAATAACTTGAGCAGTTGTGTTCAGTTAAAGATAAGTGCGTCCAGGGCCGGATTTAATGCGGGGCGACCGGGGCGCGCGCCCCGGGGCCCCCACCACAAACCAGGTACCCTTTTTTTTTGTATTGATGGTTGATGAACTTCCTTTTTTCTATCATTACAATACTGTAACAGTCCGGCAATGTTGGAAGTGAAGCTTTTTGTAAAATAACCTTTAAAAAAATAAAGAAACATTAAAAAATACTAACGAAACTTTAAAAATTATTAACGATTTTTTTTATCAGGGTAATAATTTACTTCTTTTACTCGATATGCCTTTAAAAGTAGGGACTTTATAATTTATTTTTCCTAAGATTTACTGGGAGGGGGGCCCCCACCGAAGGTCCACCGCCCCGGGGCCCCCTGCGCAACCTAAATCCGGCTTTGAGTGCGTCTATATATATAATGTATTTTTATACAATAAGAGTATTGCAAGCTGTTGCTAATATCAATCTAAGGGTCAATTCCGAGTTAAAAATTAGCGAAAATAAAGATGGAAGCACTTCAAAGTCAAAAAAATGCTTCAAAATATGCGTCTGTAATAGCGACGTTGGGCACTAACAATGGGTCCTATCTAAATTTTGTCCATATTTCTATGCTTGGAAGGAAAATTCACACTGTAACTAGTCATCAGAAGTAAAATTCACAATTGATCAATGGTACCGCAGAGACACTGGTTCTATTTAAACTGATGTAAACAATCGATTATAATATCGATAGGACAGAGTGCCTCACGACGAATCGATTATTTTGCGAAGGTTTAAATGGAGTAAAAAAGTTGTTGCCATATTGTACGCTAGACGCCACCCAGCTGAGAGAGGAGGATACTATTGATCATCCTTCGTCATCCCCGGAAAAAGTTTTTGAAACATGGATATCCCAGTCGCAGCTGCTGAGCAAATGAGGACAAAGAACCCCGATATGGAATCCAAGCTGCCACAGAGGTATTTTTTCTTTTCCAGGGTTGCCGGTTTGCCAGTTCTGTGGAAGTCTCTGAATCAATCGATACTTTTGCGTGGATTCAAACGGGAGTAAAAAAGAGTAATTAATTATTATTCATGAGCGCAGTGGCATGCTTGTGAATATTAATGAGTATAAATGCCCTCCTCACAAAACTATAGAAAAGAATCAATCCTCAAAGAGCTCAACTAAACCTCCAAAACAATGGATACTTTTTTACATAGGTTCAAATGGGAGGAAAACAATCTTCGATTGTTTTTGAAAAATCGTGGGACGTAAATATCGATTCATCGAAATCTACTCCATATAAAACTATATAAACCTGTTTAAAAACATATCGATCATAAAGGGATTCACCGATTCCGATTTCCGCTGAACCTTTGAGTAATCGATACTTTTATTTAGGTTCAAATACGAGAAAAACAATAATCGAATGAGAAATGGCAGGACGTACAATATTGATGTATCGAAATCTCCTGCGAATGAAACTGTCTATAAAAATCGATCTTTAACACGGGCTCACACCGGTTTCCCCGAGCCTCCAAATAATCGATACTTTTACATAGGTTCAAATGAGAGGAAAACAATAATATTTGGAGGTTGCTGGCAACTCTGATATTTCCTTGGTGTTGATGGCTCTTTCCTCAAGGTCGACACCCCTTTAATGGTGCTCCGGGGCAAAGCAAATGAGGAGCAGTTGTGCAATGGATGTTGGGTGTGGCAGAGGGGGAGGGGGGGTTCGGGGTAGGTCTCTGTTTTCAGGAAGACGGCAGCATATATGCCACGCGCACGGCGTGCGACAGATGTTGCTGAAAATGGAATTCCTTGAATGGAAGTTGGAGAGAACCTTGTGGTGGGGGGGGGGGCTGCGGATGAAGAACGGGGAACGGACACTCGAAAGATGAGGGTTCTGTTTGGGTCCATCCACCTGGCACTCAGGTATGTGTCCGGCAGGCGCCTCCAATCAAAGACTTCTCATAATATTCAATACTGGACATAACACCTGCCCGATTGGGTGGATGGGTAGGCAACCTGATTTACATCAAGTGGCAAGGAATTTCCGAGATACATTTGAGTAAATGTATTTTCCGTTCTTTGGTCCAAATTGGATTGTATCAGAAATACTTGTTCCAATTTGCAATATTTAATATATTACCCCTGCCGGCTCTGCCACAGCTTTAAAATTGCTCTAAACCTTGATAACCATCAAAAGGGGAAGAGCGGAAGAGGGTTATAAGGATTCGAGGTCAGCAGTGGCGGCTCGTGCAGTTTTGCAACTATGATTTTCCTCCATTTGATTCTATGTAAAACAATCGATTCGACAGTGAAGCAGCGCTTCACCAGCATTCGATTGTTTTACATTGAGTCAAATGGAGGGAAAACATTGTTGACTAATTGCACGAGCCACCACTGGAGATCAGGCGAAATAAAACGGCGGAGGCATTGAAGGCTCAAATATAATATAGGATGTTGACGATATAAGGGGAAAAAGCAATAGGAATCACGCGGAAAGGAATGTGCTGGTAAATCAGTGAAAAATATAAGCAATCAAAAATAATCATTTTCGACGTTTTAAACTCAAGTCGAAACTTTCCTGTGACATTACTATAATATAGGTTTAAATCACGTCTTACAATTATTGTTTTCTATATTATTGAAATTGGTCTTGAAAGCAGTGGCGAGGCGTGCGATTTGGCAACGTTCTTTTTCCCCACTTAAACTCATTAGAAAGGTCGAAATGCCTGGTCATCGCCATTGACTGAAGCGTTCGACCTTCTTGGTGACTTTAAATAGAGAAAATACATGGTTGCCAAATTTCACGCCTCGCCACCGCTTGAAAGTTTTTAAATGATGAATTGACAAAACATTTACTTTCTGAATTTTATGACCACTTTTTGACGATCTCAGATTATAGTGCGAGAAACCAGTGGCGAAGCGTTCTATCTGACAACGTAGTATTTTATACATTCGGACTCACTCCGGAAAGAAAACACTGGTAGAATTTACCATCTGCAATATCTGCATAGCTGATTTGGGCGTCAGATAGCAAATATGGTAAATGTCACCATAATATGGCAAATGTAACGTACCTTGTGGTAAATTAAGGTAAAATACCATAATCCATAATCTGGGTACCATAATCTGGTTAAATTTACTACAATTGATGTAGCAGACTCCAAAATCAGCTATGAAGATGGTAAATTCTAACAGTCTCTTTTTTCCTGGGGCACAAAAAAGGTCGGATTATGGATGTTCATCGCCGATCCCAAGATAGTTCGATATTTTTCGTGGGTTTTAATGAGCCAAACGCAATGTTGACCGCTTGTATGCTTCGCCAATGGGAGAAACCAAAGTGTTTTTATATGTATAGTGTATATTGGTAATCGGCAGGCAGGCGCAGAGTAGTGAATGAGTTAAATTAATAGCCATCAGCATCTCAGCCGTGGCATCTCACATTTTCCTCAAGGTCATCCGCGCGAATCGCGACCGCTTCCATTCCATTGCTAATACTCCGATGACCAATTCATAAAAATTCCTCACTTTTTCGTTTCCTCGGAACCTCTTTCAATTCCTCTCGTTTTCAGAATGAGACTTTAACGAGTAACGACCTTTGGTTGTCACGTGACCGATCGCGAGCTTCAACGTCGCACAGTGAGTCATATAGCTGTAGCCAGAATGTCGCCTTTCTCTCTCTCTTAGACCATTTGAACTCATGTGTTAGAAAATGATGGATGTGGATGACCAATTCATAAAATTCCTCACTTTTTCGTTTCCTCGGAACCTCTTTCAATTCCTCTCGTTTTCAGAATGAGACTTTAACGAGTAACGACCTTTGGTTGTCACGTGACCGATCGCGAGCTTCAACGTCGCACAGTGAGTCATATAGCTGTAGCCAGAATGTCGCCTTTCTCTCTCTCTTAGACCATTTGAACTCATGTGTTAGAAAATGATGGATGTGGATGACCAATTCATAAAAATTCCTCACTTTTTCGTTTCCTCGGAACCTCTTTCAATTCCTCTCGTTTTCAGAATGAGACTTTAACGAGTAACGACCTTTGGTTGTCACGTGACCGATCGCGAGCTTCAACGTCGCACAGTGAGTCATATAGCTGTAGCCAGAATGTCGCCTTTCTCTCTCTCTTAGACCATTTGAACTCATGTGTTAGAAAATGATGGATGTGGATGACCAATTCATAAAAATTCCTCACTTTTTCGTTTCCTCGGAACCTCTTTCAATTCCTCTCGTTTTCAGAATGAGACTTTAACGAGTAACGACCTTTGGTTGTCACGTGACCGATCGCGAGCTTCAACGTCGCACAGTGAGTCATATAGCTGTAGCCAGAATGTCGCCTTTCTCTCTCTCTTAGACCATTTGAACTCATGTGTTAGAAAATGATGGATGTGGATGACCAATTCATAAAAATTCCTCACTTTTTCGTTTCCTCGGAACCTCTTTCAATTCCTCTCGTTTTCAGAATGAGACTTTAACGAGTAACGACCTTTGGTTGTCACGTGACCGATCGCGAGCTTCAACGTCGCACAGTGAGTCATATAGCTGTAGCCAGAATGTCGCCTTTCTCTCTCTCTTAGACCATTTGAACTCATGTGTTAGAAAATGATGGATGTGGATGACCAATTCATAAAAATTCCTCACTTTTTCGTTTCCTCGGAACCTCTTTCAATTCCTCTCGTTTTCAGAATGAGACTTTAACGAGTAACGACCTTTGGTTGTCACGTGACCGATCGCGAGCTTCAACGTCGCACAGTGAGTCATATAGCTGTAGCCAGAATGTCGCCTTTCTCTCTCTCTTAGACCATTTGAACTCATGTGTTAGAAAATGATGGATGTGGATGACCAATTCATAAAAATTCCTCACTTTTTCGTTTCCTCGGAACCTCTTTCAATTCCTCTCGTTTTCAGAATGAGACTTTAACGAGTAACGACCTTTGGTTGTCACGTGACCGATCGCGAGCTTCAACGTCGCACAGTGAGTCATATAGCTGTAGCCAGAATGTCGCCTTTCTCTCTCTCTTAGACCATTTGAACTCATGTGTTAGAAAATGATGGATGTGGATGACCAATTCATAAAAATTCCTCACTTTTTCGTTTCCTCGGAACCTCTTTCAATTCCTCTCGTTTTCAGAATGAGACTTTAACGAGTAACGACCTTTTGGGTTTTCACGTGACCGATCGCGAGCTTCAACGTCGCACAGTGAGTCATATAGCTGTAGCCAGAATGTCGCCTTTCTCTCTCTCTTAGACCATTTGAACTCATGTGTTAGAAAATGATGGATGTGGATGACCAATTCATAAAAATTCCTCACTTTTTCGTTTCCTCGGATCCTCTTTCAATCCTCTCGTTTTCAGAATGAGACTTTAACGAGTAACGACCTTTGGCTGTCACGTGACCGATCGCGAGCTTCAACGTCGCACAGTGAGCCATATAGCTGTAGCCAGAATGTCGCCTTTCTCTCTCTCTCTTAGACCATTTGAACTCATGTGTTAGAAAATGATGGATGTGGGGGCTGTCACGTGACTTCAGCCCCTCTTCTGTCCTTTTTTAACACATTCGTTTAAACTTTAAATGGGCTAGAGAGATTAATACTATATCCTGGCTACGACTGTACAGTGAGCTGCGAGAATTTATCCTTTGCTAACACATGAATTCTAATGGGAGAAGAGAGAGAAGGACAAGAACTTGGATCCGCTAGTGCTTGAAAACTCGTAAATTCTATTGAAAACAACGGCGAAATTTAACAATGAGAATTTCGACCAGGATACTTTCTTTTGTAAGTCATGGTGCCTTCCTTTTTTCCGAGTACATATAGGTTTTTTTTTTATCTATTTATTTATTCAAATTTTTAAGAGAACCTCTTGTTTTGAAGCTCGTTGAGTTTCAATACGATATCATGATCTAATATATATTCTTAATTAATCGTATCCAAGAGCGGATCCATGAATTAGACCTCTTCCTCCTCCCTTTCTCCCTCTCCCCTCTCTAGTTCTCTATTTCTCTTCTCCCATTTGAAAACTTGAGTTAGAAAAGGACGGAGATACGGGCGAAAGACACGTGACTTTGGTTTCTCTCTATCTTTTTCCAACGCAAGCGTTCTAATTGGAGTAGGGAGAGAGAACACGTGTCAGGATCCGCTTCTGATACTTATGGCTCTCTCATATCATTATGCACTCTTTGATCATGACTGATCAAGAAATTAATCCGTTCCATATGACGGTTCGTTGATTCGATTAGTTGAGGCTCTAAGTCCCGGAGAAAAAGGTTGGGGGAAAAAAAAAAAAAAAAAAAAAAATGACGAGTCAGTATTAGATTCTAAAGAGTGTTAGATATGAGCTCGCGTCGCCGTCACACCGCTCAACGATCAACGACCAATGTGCACTGGTCTCGTTGAGTTGATGCTTGATGAGGATTCGGCGATGACCGCGACGGACGTCGTACAGTCAGCAAAAATCGGTCGATTTGATGAACGACATGGGATTGGGGCTGTTGCAAGCTTTTGTATCAAATGTATTGATATAAGGTTTGAAGTATAAATACCAGCAAAAGTAATGGCTCTGGAGGTAAAAACTTCTGTAATTCACTCGCTGTAGTTAATGAAAGCTTAAATAATGTTCAGCAATAACGCGGGGTATACCATGGTATATTTCAATCTAATTTGCCTTGTTTTTCTGCCACAGAAAAAAACAGACAAAATTACTTTGGTAGTGCTGACAAAACCTTTGGTTGAAAAATGATCCAGCAAAAGACTAGTTGAGCCAAACAAATCTTTGGTTCATCCAGCAAAACCTCTTTACTTAAGCATGCACAATATTTGGTTCGCTCAATCGCTCTACTATAAAGTATTTTGCTGGTAGTGGCGAGGCGTGAAATTTGACAACAATGTAGTTTATCCATTTAAATTCTCCATAAAGATCGTATGCTTCAGTCATCGGCGATGACCAGGCATTCCGACTTTTCTAACGTGTTTAAATGGGGAAACAGGAACGTTGCCAAATCGCACGCCTCGCTACTGTTTGCTGGGTCATTTTTCTACCAAAGCTTTTTGTCTGATTTTTTCTGTGTGCATGCTGGTAAAAGAGAGTTTTTTTTAATCAAGACTCTAACCACTAATATAGTCACGCCATGGTTCTTCTTCGTCAGTATGCAGAGTTAAATCAGATTCCTAAGCGTATAGGAGAAGCGTTCTACCTGGCAATGTTGTATTCTGTCCATAAAAACCCACGAAGAATGTAGAACTGTGGGATTTTTAGTGGATGACCTCAAATTCAACCTTATGCATGGGTCAAAATAAACAGAACTCATTGCTGTCAGGTTGTTCGCCTCGCCACTGACTATCATGGTAGTTCACTCTCAAGATAACGATAACTTTTGGTGACTGTAACTCCTTGAATTTTTTGCCATCAAATCTGTTATCCATCCCCACTTTGCGGCGACGACAAGGAATCAAGAATGGTCGGTGAACTGACGCGACGGAAGAAATGTGACGTGACCTTTGATAAATGAAACTCGGAAGTTACGTTAGTTTACGGCGGAGGGGTTACGGAAGGGCAGGCATCTATTTTTTTTCCTCCCTGAACTCGGGATCTCTGAGGCAAAGCGAGGCAACGCAGGGTAAAGCGTGCTACATGGTGGAGGGTATCTTATATCCACCCCCTCCCCCATCACTTCCCATTACACCCTCACCTCACCCCCTCTTCAACCATTGGGAACCATTTTATTTGGGTCCGGGCCGAAAGCGACCATGACAGCAATGAGCAACAATCAACTGCAACGGGGTTGCCGTCCGTTGTATGAATTTAAAACAAGAAAATATCTCTAAAAATAACCTATCTCTGAAAAGAACCAATTCAGACAGAAGACTATAGTGGAAAATAGCTATTGGTCTAAAAATTGACATTCTTTAATCTTTGTCATGAATCACTAATATAAAGACGCACAACGCCACAGTAGCGGATCTATAAATCTTTCAAAGGAGCGGCTGAAGTCCCAACAATTTCGTGTTCGGCTTGGGGAGGGGGGCAAAAATCTGATGACTTTTTTTTGTTTGCTTATCAATATAATTTTAGAGCCCTTAAGCCTTCAGCCCTGCATTTCAGTCCCCTTGGACCGGTTCCGGGGAGGGGGGGGGGGGCTACTTTTCCAACAAAACGTCCAAAATTTCCTCGAAAGTCCCTACGAAGACAGTGTAAAAAGTTGGCTCCAGGGGGGGGGATAGGGGATAAAGCCCCCTCAGCCCCCTCTTTCCCTTGGATCAGCGCCTGCACAAAACTATGGAAAAGTTCCAAAATGACAACATTGATACTCATAAGCCACTAGGCAGGAGAGCCAACTGTGAAAAAAAGACATTTAAAATTTTTTAAAAATTAGAAAAATGAAAATAAAATATAATAAGCAAATAAATAAACTCACAAATAGATAGATAAATACAACACATGAAAATAAAGGGGGAAAGTGGTAACCCACCTCCAAGACCCGTATCAAGACTTGACTACGGCTCTCTACTCTATGCTCTTTCTCTGACAAAGCCACGGGGCTCAAGACCGAAAGCCACGGTGCTTGTTTGAAAATGTCATCGGAATGTGTGACGATCTTATTGAATTCGTCGCCCCGACAAGAATATAACAAAATATTAATTCATAAATAAATAAATAAATATAAATGGAAGCAGCCGAACTCTGACAGTTTCAAAGGATTATTAATTTGACTTCTAACCACCCGTTCTCGTTTATTTCTATTTCTTTTTGTTTGGGGTATATCCCTCCTGTAAATTGTAAGCCATTATACCGAATAAAAACGCTTGTAAAAAGGGTTGTATTTTTCTCATTCACATATTTCTAGCACCTATCTATGTTTATTTACCTTCAAATGAGTGTATAACCGTTTACCTGCGGAAGGGTACAGGATGTCTAAAAAATATGTTCCAATAGATGTGACAATGATTTCATAAGAAGCGGTCGTAAATATATACCTAGTCAAATAAACGCACTAAAAAGAGTATGGTTTCTAAATCATGTGCATCTCGGCTTCTTCTTCTGGAGATAATTTGTATTTGTTAAGCTTGAAAGAGATCGGTATGCAAACGCAGTTCTAAGGGATCACCGTATGATCTACTTCGTTTATCGTACAATCTAATAAGTAACATAATCTTTGCATCCTAAATATTCAATTATACTTTCTCCATCTTTGGTAATGCGGGTGGAATTTCATAATGCGTTACAACGGTCATTTTTTTTTTCAACTTTGGTAACGTAACCAGTGCAGGGGCGTGGCCAGAAATTTTTCGAGGGGATGCGGTCCAGGGCCTGAAATTACTTAAAGGGATGAGAGAGGTCAAGGTCCACAATGGGGCAGTTGCAAGGGTCTAAAATGTTATGTTTTTTATAAAGGAAGTGGTAGTACTTGATGAGCTGAGAACAATGGTGGCGTTGGTTTTTTCCTAAGTGTTTTGGTTTCGGAGATACACACGTGTAAAGTTGTAAAAAATCGTGTATGTAGTGACGTCACTACGCGGAATTCCCATTTAAAACAATGTATTTTGGGTCAAAATCTCATCTTCGGAACAACGAGACTTAATTAGGAACCAAAGGCGTTTTTGTTCTCAGCTCATCAAGTACTTTCATTTTCTTTATAAAAAACATAACTTTTCAGACCCTTGCAACTGCCCTATTTGTCGAAAATCCCTAGAAAACGCAAACAATTACTCTTTTCAGTTAGAATTTTGATGTCATGGGGGGGGGGGGGAGATCCCGGTCCCCTAGACGCCCACCCCTGGCTACTTCACTGAGAGAGACTTTATTGTGTTGGTAGCTACATTATTGACTTTTTGAGCAGCCTATAGGTAATCTCTGTCAACATGATAAAAGCACCACTGGGGTGCTGTTTTGTGGATTCGGTTTCCAGCCCAAGCATCAGACGCATTATAGTATTGTAGGTCTCTTGCATTACTAAGTGGATCATTGACAATATTAAATGATCCCATTCAAGCGGACGATGATTTAAAACATTAATAAGGCGTCTCGGAACCATTCATCGTGTGTTTGATATATTTTAAGGTAAAGAAGAAATAAAAGGGTGAAGCTGTGATGAATAATGTTGACAAGTTTTTTTTCTTTTCCTTTTTTTTTACATCTTCAACCTGAATGAATTGTTGTACTCAAATGTACTCAAACAAGTGGCTGATTTATCGTTCAATGATAATCACCACAGGGTGAATTCACTGCGATCTTCATATAATCGTTCGGTTTTCAAAATAACCATTGCTTCACTCGATGTATCAAATTAAATCCGATTTTCTCGGCTAAATTTATCAACAATATTCCGCTTTACGATCAACCACTTTCTCAAATTGTAAGTTTATTCGTGAGAAAATAATGAAGTTTTTTTTGACAAAACTTATCGTTTGGATTAACTAAAAGTAAACGGATTATAGAAGTCAACTTGACACTATGAGTCTTTTGTGAGCTACACCAACTGCAAAAACCGATTCCCATGCTTAAAAAAAAAAAAAAAAAAAAAAAAAAAAATAATATGTTTAACATTAATTTATAATAATCAAAGTCGTGACTGCAACATATAGTTTTGTTTATTTAACGAGACAGAATGCTTAAGCAAACAAATATTATTGTTGAACCGACAAAATAGATACCTAAATCAACCAATTGGTTTGTGAAATTGACAAAAATTTTGTTGATTTAACAATCTATTTTGTCAGTTCAACAAAAATATATTGTTGATTCAGCATCCAGTTTTGTTAAATTATGAAAAAAACCATTATGTGGTCACGACTTTTAACATTAGATTTTTTTTTTTTTTTTTCAGGGTGAATTTGCCAAAAAAAAGGAAAAAACCGATGCTTTTTTGACAAGAACCTTCTAAATATACTCCACAGTGCCTTTTTAAAATCGATAACTAAAGTCAAGAAGCAATGCTTGTGATTTTTATTCCATCAAACAAATGACTTCTAGCATTTCAATGTCTAACCAGTTTTGAGACCGAAATCTGACCTTATATGACTATCCTTTGATCAAATTATTGAGTTGAATTTCCATGTTACTGTCGAGAGAAAAACAACAGATACTGTGGACTACGAGACCACATTCCATAGGGAAAGGACAAAGGTATATGGATGGCGTTTTCCAAGAATAGAGAGCTGAGTGAGCAATTCCTAAACGAAAAGAAAAAGAAAAAAATAAAGGCTCTCGGACGCAACTCATTGTCAGTCAAAACATGACGAAAAGAAAAACGTTCGATAAGATCTCGTTCCTTTTTCAAATTTTCCTTCTAATTTTCGATTACAATTATTTTGCAGAGGCGTGTTACGCCATGATTTGTTTAGATGAGCGTTTGGATAAGAAAGGGTTATAGAACCAAGGAGGGGGGGGAGGGTAGCAACCCAGAATGTGTGAATGCTACTCGGTGGAGATATACAGTCAACACCCAACAAGATCCAACACAGCGGATGGATGAAATCTTCGAAGTAATAACATGTGTATAAAGTAACATTTTAATGCTAATCACATTCTTTGCTGTTGCGAGCCACTTTATTTTACAGTGGACCGATTTCAGTGTTATTTTGGTCAGTGGAAAGATTGAATTTATACTCGAGAAAGAAATTAGATTCATATTTTTTGTTTATTTGTGTATAATACGAGGGCCGTTCAAAAAGTAACGAGAACGCTTGCTTTCTAGGGTTTCTATTGGCTCTCAAAAAAAACCAGATACACCATTTTGTAGCAAAAAGTCTCTAAAATTCAATTATTTAAACGGATTGAAAAAATATTGAAAATTGCTTGAGTTATTGAACTTTTCCCGCGCTCATGTCATGAGATTTCCCGCCACCTCCGCCGACTTGTTTTTATCTAAGAAAAAAAGTTACAAAAAGATACGAAATATTGTGCGCAAATTTCAAAAGGAACCTATTTATTGAGACAAAAACGACAGCAGAATTTTGAGGACTTACATCACTTTTCGGGGCTTGATCACGGCTTGACCTTTTTTGCATTCAAAAATCGAATAACAGAACGAACTTCACAAACTGACGGGTTAAGAATCGACATGATTTTCACGAATGACTGACAACTTGAAAGCCCTACTCGCACGAGTATTGACGAAAAACTGATTGTTGCCATCGTTGAGAGCTTTGACAAGATGCAGGATAGATGCACTGATAAGGATGCGGATCAGCTTGGACTGTAAACAAACCTTATCTTCCACGCGACACCTGAAAACTGTGATCTACGTGTTTCACTCAAGATTCAAACGGTAGCGGAGGTGGCGGGAAATCTCATGATATGAGCGCGGGAAAAGTTCAATAACTCAAGCAATTTTCAATATTTTTTCAATCCGTTTAAATAATTGAATTCTAGAGAGTTTTTGCTACAAAATGGTGTATCTGGTTTTTTTTGAGAGCCAATAGAAACCCTAGAAAGCAAGCATTCTCGTTACTTTTTGAACGGCCCTCGTATAATCAAACATTTTTGAAACCATATACGCCTGCAGTGAAGTGGTGGCTCGTGCTATTTGGCAACCATGTTTTTCTCCATTTGAACCTATGCTAGAGTATCGAGTTCTCAGGGATTCAATGAATCCCCGCAAGATCGATTATTTTAAGTAGGTTAAAGTAGAGCAGATCAGTTTTTGCACATTGCATATAAGCCACCACTGCTGTACACCCTTTGTATAGGTACGTTGCTGTTATTTCATGTTCGGAGAAAACCGCATTTTTTGATCCTGTATTATTGCGCTGTTGCAGAAGTTCTTAACAGGGAAGCAGATTACGATCGACCGAGTTTCCTCGATCGTTCATAAGGCAAGATTCGACTTCAAGTGCGCCTAACAACTTGTAACTTACAGCATTTAACGGATAGGATGCATAATCAAAGCCGCCAAAATCATTCTATTGGAAACAATCATGCGGAGATTGGTGATTTTCCCTGAGGTCAAAAAAAGTGTGTCGAGGTCAATGTTTGGCACTTTGAATACCTGTCATATAAGTAAAATTTTGTGATCAATTAGTCATTTCACACCATCTGCATCTGCTCAGATGTTTGGCCCATAGTTAGTCATTTTTTTAATCAATTTTTCTTTGTTTTTCCTGCATGAAAAATGCCGAGCCCATATTTATGCAAAATCGACCGTGAGTAGCACGCACTTTGACTTTGTCTCAATAATTATGCTTCTGCGTGCGCTGATGTTCTTCAAATTTGTTGAATATTTTTAAAGATTTCAAGTGTCTAAGGATATATGACCTTTCAGAATACTTGCAGGTTTATATAATTTTGCTCTTTTATACACCTACTTTTGCTTTTGCTCTTTTGCTTTATATCTTTTTCTCAAAAAGCCTGTTTTTGCGTGTGACAGCAGTTTTTTTTTTCTTTCTTTCTTTAAATTTTTATTTCAAAGGTGACTTCTTGACTTCCTTATTACTAGAGTTTAACTATTTACATGAAAGTAATAATCACTATGTGGTGAGAGGGAAGGATACTACTAGTGTTGTCGACAGTATTTATGAAAATAAAGACTGTGTACTATCGCCGAATTAAAGATTGTCGCGAGATTTTCAGGAGATATCAAGTTTCGCCTTCAAGGTTCCGGTTCGGCCACTTTTCATACTCCTCACACTTTACAGACGAGAGGCCAGTGCGGGTGAGGCGGCAAAACCGTTGCAAATCAGTTCCACGCTCACACCCATAAATGAAAATAAGTGAAAATCTCGCGACAATCTTTAATTCGTCGATAGTACACAAAAACGCAGCTTTGTCAAGGTCGTTCACTGCGTGCAATCGCGATGGTTCCGATCTTTTTCTTGAAACATTGCAATGAAGCAGATGTAAGTAATGTACTAAAAAATAAAAACGACATAAATGGAACTATAAATTCATTATAACCAATCTTGTATTAAAATTAAACTGACTTACGTAAAAGTCGCCAAAGGCCTTTCAATCCAAAGGATCATCAACACTGGCAAAGATTACAAGCAAACAATTAATAACAATAAAAAACAATGCAAACTAATAAAATGAGCATGATGTAATTTGTTAACATAACTGAAACAAAAGAAAAAGCAGAATCAAAAGCAAAATAAGGAAAAAGTCAAAGTCAAAAAAGTATTCTATGTAAGTTAGTTTAATTGTAATTTAACAAGATTGCGGTTATTATGAATTTAGTTTAATTTATATAGTTTTTTTCTGATATTTTTCTTGCAGTTAAATGGGCAAAATGCAATGTTGCCAAATTTAACGCCAAGGCCGGCCGGTGCTTATTATGTTCCTCTGTGCGATGATGCGATGGTTGGTTGGTGTCGGTTGTCGTTGGGCGGCGCGGAATTCGTTTCGAGAATCGAGTGATACCGATTTATATATACCAGTTTAATGTTTCTTTGATTTCTTACTCCTCTCGCATCTCCCGATTGGCAACCGGCGGCGGGTGACTGGTGACTTGACTTCGGATCTCCTATTATCGGGCATTACAGTCTCTCTCTCACTCACGTAAGTCTGCGTTCCAGGAACGATTAGCCCCCTCGTCAAATGCATGTCTCCACTTTTCTTGGCCGATCGTTCAAGTCGCCAAAGTTGTCGGAGCTTCTCGCGGGAGCAAGCGCGGGGTTGTCAGACGAATGCATCGCCCATCATGAACGGATACAGGCATTTCTCTCTCTCTCTCTCTCTCTCTCTCTCTCTCTCTCTCTCTCTCTCTCTCTCTCTCTCTCTCTCTCTCTCTCTCTCTCTCTCTCTGTCTCTCTCTCTCTCTCTCTCTCTCTCTCTCTCTCTCTCTCTCTCTCTCTCTCTCTCTCTCTCTCTCTCTCTCTCTCTCTCTCTCTCTCTCTCTCTCTCACTCTCTCTCTCTCCTTCCATTTGAACACATGTGTCAGAAATGGATATCAGAGGGGACCTTCAAGTGACTTTGGCCCCTATCTCTGTCCTTTTCTAATGCACGTATTCAAATGGGAGGAGAGAGAGAGAAAGACAAATTCTGGTATCCGTCCAAGTAACCCATTGAATAAAGGAAGAATGTCTGTAAAATCGGCCACCGTGGTCTGGTGGTCAGCACAACTGATTACTGAAACAGAGGTCCCGGGTTCGAACAGAGACAATGAGTAATAGAGACTTCGCACTATCTCGCACTATCTATTTTGCCCATGTTTGCGCGTGGTTGCGAAGTTGGGGGGGGGGGGTCTCAATAAAGCACCACAAATATATGAACCAAACGTTGACTGATGAGCAAAGCGGTGTTGAGATTTTTGCGTAATGAGACCGAAGTGTCAAAGTTGCATCTGTATAAACTTAGGGTCCATGTTGGATGGTGCTCCCTATGTTATTCTGGTGAGTTCCGAAAAAAAAACAGCCATCGTGCGTTCAGATAGTGCGTATGGTCTCTATTAAATATTGTCTCTTTGTTCGAATCCCGGCCGAGGTGATAAGATTTGACGATTTCTGATTTAGTTATCGTGGAAGGACACGGACGTAAATCTTCTATCTTTCATTTCTCCTTCTCCTTCTCCTTCTCCTTCTCCTTCTCCGTCTCCTTCTCCTTCTCCTTCTCCTTCTCCTTCTCCTTCTCCTTCTCCTTCTCCTTCTCCTTCTCCTTCTCCGTCTCCTTCTCCTTCTCCTTCTCCTTCTCCTTCTCCTTCTCCTTCTCCTTCTCCTTCTCCTTCTCCTTCTCCTTCTCCTTCTCCTTCTCCTTCTCCTTCTCCCTTTTTCTTCTATTTCGTCTGTCGGGCCCTAGTTGGCGGAAAATGACACTTAAACTTCCCAAGAAAAGAAAAGGAAGGAAGAAGAAGAAAAAAGCCTTTGAAAAATTTTTACGATACAAAGGATGTCCCAGAATATAGACAGTCTTACACTGAGAGAATTTTTTTTTTTTAATCCAAGATGTATTTAGTTAGTGTTAAGAAACTGCACTGTAAAATATTGACTAAAGGGGAATTCTTTGAACCCAAGGAAAATGCGTCTGCTGCTACAAGTGAAAGATTCCTTGTTGTGACAGTGATTCTCCTTTACGCAACAGAACTTTACTTCGGGCAAGGAAAAGTGTCACAAAGTGATCGCGTTTCTTTGTTTTTAAAGAAGGTGATTTCTCTCAGCGTAGTATTGACGTCAGCTGGTAAGAAAGTTCGTTGAGCTTTCAAACTATCTCTTACTCTCACGTATCCCCCATGTAATGCTATCTCACTCTCATCGCTAAAATCGTATACTGAGACCATAGAATACAACAATCAAAATTTTGAAGCATTATTTTCGTATCCGCCATCTTGAAAAATTCTTCACTATCCAAAATCCGTTGTTGCCTAATAGCACGAGCGGTCCACTGTGCGTAGGTCAAGCCTATTTTTCAGTTTTCCGACCCTCCCGAATTGCAGACGCCTTGTTTTTCTCAATTGGCAATTGAGCTGTGGAATGGAGGATGGAGGCCGGATGAGATGAGTGGCAAGAAACGATATTTATGTAAATGGTTTCGGAGTCGCCGTGGTGGCGATGACGAGACGGGTGCAGTAGGTTGCCGGTTGGTGGTCGGTGGTCGAGGATTAAGCGTTTACGCCACACACATCTCTATAGTACATCACATCTCCTCGTTTAGCACTCTCTGAGGCGATGATACTCTAAAAGCCTTACTTTAATACGAAAAACAAAAAATCCTGTAATGTGTCTGTTGCAAACTTTTGCTACAACGCTATAGAGTGTGCAATCTAATGTAAAATCGCCTGAAAAGTCCAATGATGGCATCAGAAAGCAATGAAATGCAACAATAAACTCACAAAATGCGTTTAATGAAATCCAAGATGGCGGCAAAATATCGAGCAATCTGTATGCATGCACCACGAACATCCAAGGATAGCCAACCTCACAATATCCATCACAACCAATCACAACGTAAATAAACACATAACCTCTACCTGCAGTGAGGTTGTCAAAGTTGGCAATCCTTGGATGATCACGGTGCATACATTCAGATTCCTCGATATTTTGCCGCCATCTTGGATTTCAATAAACGCCTCTTGTGAGTTTAATATTGTATTTATTGACTTTATGATGCCACCAATGGACTTTTCAGGCGATTTTACATAGGAGTAAACACTTTTTATCGCTGTAGCAAAAGTTTGCAACAGACCCATTATAGTCAATTGAAATTTAAACCAAAAAGATGAGTGTATGAATTATAAACTTCAAAAGGTCTCGATAAAACTTCAGAAACAAATAGTGACGATGCACTCAGCTTAAATGCGCAGGACAGATTTGATGAAAATCAAAATCCGCAGATTCAACAAAACAACGGTGAATTTAGCCCGGTGTTGAATTATGACATTCGGTAAACACAGGATAAGTACCAGAAGCGAATTTCATTTACAGTGTCGGGTGAAGATTCGAGGCTCGGAACTTTTCGGGGGACACCAAACGCCAAAGTCAACAAAACCACTTCCAGCCAATCAGGAGCGTTGTTTATTGTTTTCTCTCACCGTTGAGTTACTTTTTTGCCCCCCCCCCCCCTCGCGAAACTGGTACAAATACCGAGGTTCGGGTACAGCATCATTGGTGTCATTCATCGTTGTCGAACAAACAGTTCGGGTGAGATAATAAAATGCAGAACCGTTGGTTAGGGTGAAAATCTTCACCCGACACTGTAAACAAAATTCGCTTTAGGAAGTGAAGAGGAAGGTGCTCACCATTCAACACCAGGCTTCCTCAAAGGGGTGTTGGCATCATACTTACTTTATGGTGTTGACTGTTGACCTTGATTGTTGTTTTGTTGAATCCGTGAAATTATAGGGTGCCTCTGCTGCAGCCATGTAGTGCTCCGTCTCTATACACATGTCTTGTTTAGCTTGGTTTTCAATGGCAGTGGCACACGTGGGGGGGGGGGGGGGGGTACAAGGGGGCCCAAACCCCCCTCCCCCCCGACATCCATTTATTAGGGGTGGAGGGGAAGTGGGGAATAATTTTCTGTCAAACGCTCATCAGGACAAGCCCCTCCCAAAAAAAATTCTGCGTACGCCATTAAAGTTTTGAGGGGTAAGGAAGGGTCTGACGTGAAAATGTGTAGGAACCTTTTCAGTGGCAAATTACGTCAGCTTTTATTTGATACTGAAGTGTTTTAGAGCTAAAATGGATAGTTTTCGAGTTATTTTGAAAAAAAAACAAAAACTGATTTATACGCCCTTTTTGAGGTCATAAAAAGTCGAGCGTACACGATATCGGTCAGGACTTTTTTCTGGTGGTTCTACACACCCAAAGGAACACCTCTGCAAAAATTCAGCTTTTTGCAAATTTTTTCCGTTACTTTTCCTAAATGCCCTGGACTATGTTCAATGGTGACGTTGGGGAAATACACGGGAATATACGTACGGGAGGTGCAGAGGGTGTGTTCCCATTCAACACCACTTAAATCACAGGAGTGTTAACTGTTGGCTTGTTGAAATCTGCGAAATTATAGTATGCCTCTACTGCATTACGGTCATTATCAGTGCTCCGTCTCTATTTGTCTCTGCTGCAGGGGGACTGAGACCAAGGACCAATTAATATTACATCCTCACGGACCATGGTCCCAAACAAAGATGATCAGTGAGCACTTATCCTCGGATGGGGGTTTGTTAAAACCACACATAACCCTTTCACAACCAGGAACCTGTTAGACGAAACAATGCTCCATCGTTTTTAATTGAGTGCAGGGTATTTAAACATTCCTGATCCGCGATGTTCGTTTTGCCTATCCATTCAATTGAAGGCGCTCGACTACTCGTCGTTTTGGACTTTTTAATACGTTTTTTTGTCTATGAGAAATTGAAGTTTTGAAAGACGGATCTTGTCAAGAAAACGTCTGAGAACGAATATACTCGGGCGTGGTTTTGAAAGGGTTTATTACGCACTATCGAATGTATTTCGGGGACCATCAAGCCGCAACATTATTTAGTCCCTGCGGTGGCGGCTCGAGCAATTTGGCAACAATGTTGTCTCTCCATTTAACTCAATGTTAAACTATCGAATGCAGGTGAAGCGCTGCTTCACTGTCGAATCGATTGTTTAACATAAGATCAAATGGAGGAATAAAATTGTTGCCTAATGGCATGAGCCGCGACTGAGTCCCTCGTATCCGTTGTGAGAGTAACAATTGCCAAAACGTATTCAAGCCTGGATCTGATATGCTAATCAAATTGCAGATGTGGCAACTTTAAAGGGGTCGCGTTGCCAAGAGTCGAGAATACAACGCGATCTTACGGTGATCACACGGAAAAAAAAGATTTGGTAAATTTACCACGGTAACTTGGTAGATAGATTATGCGTAAATTTACTCATAATATGATAGCCGCAGCAAGAGTTCGTGGTTTAAATACCACCACAGGTATGGTAGGGTAGTCTCGATAGATCGTAGTTCGTGGTAAAGACGTTCTGCGTAATTAAACCACTGAAGTGATAAAAACACATTTGTCGTGGTTAAGAAACCGTAGTTTGTTGTCATAAAACTGTGAGTTTAAATTTACCGCGCGCGATGCACACGACCGGCGCTAGTGGTCATGTTAGCCTAACCTCGAATTCAGAGTTACAACTCACAAGAGAAGTTGCACGCCGCTCGCAGTCTCTCTCATTTAATTTCGCAAACAATCAGTATTTAAAAGAATTATTTTTCATTATCTGTGTCAACGTAAGGAATTTCGGTGTCTCTGTGACTGAAGATTTGTTTCGTCTTAGTGAGAATCGTTTGATCGACCTTTCTGTTTTTAATTTCCGTGTGTTCAGTGTCAATGTGCGTAACAACTATGCATTCGTTTTCCATTGTTTTTGTGAATTTCGTTGTGATCGTAGAGTCAATACCATCTGTTCCGTAGAGTTTTTTATTTTTTTCAGTGATTTACTGTGCACGAAATCTTCACCGTAAAGTGGGCATAAATAATCTAGCATCTGTATGTCAAATATTCATTTAATTCTTGGGTCTCTTAAGTAATGAAACACTTAAGATGGTTTGACCATGTTTTGTTTCGAATGTTTACCTCTCAGATGGATTTGATCCTCAACCTTTCTCCTTGTTTCAAGAATAACAGTGATTTGATTAGGGGCAGTTTCATAGCATTACTCCTAATGAATAGCTGGATTCTGGGTGAGTCACTCAGATGATATTCAATTTGCATTTCCTTTGTTTACCTATTTGTTACTTTTTTATCTCCTATGATGCTGCAGCATTTCATTCATTCAAAATCTCTGAGGATTACTGTGTAATCTGTCCCTCTAACCTAAAATGCCATCCAAATTTTTCCGTTAAAAGTTCATAGGAAAGTTTCCGCTGTCTGTTGAACAATAAAATAGAATTCTTTCCTGTGGAAACATGAACGTTACATTTTCTCATTGGATCAAAGGAAGTTTGATCTTAATTTAAAGCCCTAGTGCTTTTCCAATTGATAAATGAGAAGCTCTTTATCTCATCATTTTGAAGATTGCCCGTAAAGGTTTGCTCTTTATTCAAAAAGCCCCTCAGGCCTCAATTCCTTGGCAATGAAAGTGCTCATCCTCTGTGTAAGAATAAACAGTTCTAAATGTTTACTTATGGATTCAAATACATTCAAAATTAGAGTATCTAAGAGTCCCTTGAGAAAATACAAACTTTTGCTCACCTCTCTTTAAGAATTTGAAATGAAAGACGCAGTATTGATTTGCTCTGGGATCGGCAAATTGATATTTGTCATTTCTAAATGAATTATACATACAATCATTTGGAATGTAAGTAATTTGAGTCATGTGTAAGCAATGCAAAATTGGACTGTTTGATTAGAAATCTCTCTCTCGAAAATTTAAAGAAAAGGAGATGATAATATTAATATGCCCACTGAATTCATTCAAATTTTTCCCCACCTTGGTGATAAAGAATTTTTAAGCCCACTCTTTATTTGATTTATTATGCATCTATCCTCCCTTTTCCCCTATTTTCCTTTCTGAAGAGTTCAGCGTTAAGTTCCATTTACATTTAATCACTTAAACACTGGAATGAGAGGCAGAAATCGAGGATTCGAGATAGTAGAATTCACCAGCAAGTTGATTTAGTGGTGTCTTGTGCAATGTGGCAACAACAGATTCTCTCCATTTGAACCTACGTTTATTAATAATCGATCTCGAGCAGTGGCAGTCCTTGGGTTCAAAATTGGGGGGGGGGGGCTTGAGAAATTTTTTTTATTTGCTGATTAATTTTCTTGAACCCTACTTCCTATGAAAGTGAGGGGGGGAGGGGCTAGGTGTTATGACTTTCACTTTTCCCTTTTTTTGAGCCCTTTTACAGGAAGGGGGGTGGGGGGTTTATGTGTTATGACATTCACTTTTCCCTTTTATTGAGCCCTTTACTAAAAAAGTGGGGGGGGGGGTGCTTGAGCCTGCCTCCAAAGCATCCCCAAGGACAGCCACTGATCTTCAGGACCCACTCATCGAATCCTTAAGAAAGCAATGCTTTTTCATTGGTGCAAATGGCTAAAAACGTGGTTGCCAAATTTTAACAGCCGTCACTAAGTAGGTTACAAGTATGATGCAACTTCTTTTCCCCGTGCATACGTTAAAAAAAAAAAAAAAAAAAAAAAAAAAAAAAAAAAAAAAAAAAAAAAAAGTATTCTAACAAGTGCGAACTAATGAGTCTAAAGTGGAATTTTGCTGAACTCTCGTGTTTCCTGTCTAAATTATAATTATATGTGCTCTGGGGTCATTCGTGGCAATATTACCAGTCCTTGGTAGAGAAACCACAATTCGTGGTAATTAAACAACAATTCGTGGTAATTAAACAACGATTCGTGGTAGTTAAGCAACGATTCGTGGTAGTTAAACAACGATTCGTGGTAATTAAACAACGATTCGTGGTAAAATTACCAATAAAGATTCGTGGTTGTGGCTACTCCGATTCGTGGGGATCAATATGGGTCGTGAATCGTGGTAGTCACAACGGAACTATTGTTCTCACGACAGAAGTTTTTTTTCCGTGCAGTGATACTTCACGGAAAGGAGAGAGAAAGAGAGAGAGAAAGGGGTGGCAGGGGGGAGAGCGAGAGAGACTCAAGCTCTTAATCGACTTCCTGTTTCAAGGTCACGTAGTTCCCAAAATCCCCTCGGTGGCGGCGACCTGACACCCCCCCCCCCCCCCCCCCCCCCCGCTTTCCGTTCACATGCGACGCCTCCGAGGAAGATTCGCGCACTGTGCGTCTTCGCATCTCCGCGTAGCGTCGCCGCACAGTAGTCACAAAGAAAGATATTTCTGGACATAGTTGCAATACATAGAAAAAAAAAGAAGAAAAAAACTAATACAACAGTAACATAAACCATGAAAAAAGAACAAAAGCGCCTCCCACTATAGCGACAATCCTGTCTTGAGGGAGGGAGTCAAATCAAGTCTAGTAAATACTTGTAATGATCCAAGACAGTTCGCATTAGAAAAAATCACAAGAACTCTTGATTGTCAAGGTCAACTCAAGGACATTTCCTAGTTTTCATCTCTGAATTGCTCTCTAAATGCATCTGTATCAGATTGCACGGAAAGAAGGTTTGGGCTGTTTCCTTAAAGCTTACGTCTTCTCTTGTACCGGCAACAATTATCGAAAAACTATCAACTTTGCGGGGAAACTCAGCAGACTGAAAGTTGATGAAGACTCCAAAGCTTTCAAATATTCCCCAACTTGTGGTCTAAATTTCTTAAATATTAATTAAATATTCTCCAACCTCCATCTATTACTTTGGGGAATCAGAACCCAACCTTTTTTTCCCAGTTAAACGAATATGAATATACAATAAATACATGTCTGGATGAAACCCATGACTCGATGAACTGTGCGCCGCCGCATTCCACCGACTCCATCAACCGTCAACCATTAACCATTAACCATCGACTATTAACCATCTCGCCATCTTCGCGCGTCCGAAACCGCGCAACGCGGAGTCTATAACCACGTTGTTGTTGATCTCGTTTGCTCTTATCTCCGCTTAATTGCTACAAATCGGTTTGATACACTCGAATTCTTCACTCTCCTCTCCCCCGCTGACTCTGACAGTTTTTCTCACTCATCTTACAGAATATAGATACTACACACGCGGATACTTTAATTTATCACAGTTTTATACTTTTCTGAACGGTTCTTTTCAACCGAGAGACCTTCGTCAAAGATGGAACGTTTATAAAACGTATGGATATTAGCAGCTGAAAGTTCGGAGAGCTATGCAAGACGTAGCAGGGGTATTAATCGGCAATCCCGAGAGAGAAAAGAGAGAGAGAGAGAGAGAGAGAGAGAGAGAGAGAGAGAGAGAGAGAGAGAGAACGAGAGAGAGAGAGAGAGAGAGAGAGAGAGAGAGAGAGAGAGAGAGAGAACGAGAGAGAGAGAGAGAGAGAGAGAGAGAGAGAGAGAGAGAGAGAGAGAGAGAGAGTGATCGAGAGAGGGGGGTTAAAGAGTGAGAGAGGAAAAAAAATATTGATGAAAGCGCGTTGAAAAGAATGCTTTTGTAGAGGATTCGTTATGAATACACGGAAATGACAAATGGAGCCAAAAAGCTGAGAGAGGTTGAGGAGAGGGTCGTCTAGACGAGAGGTGAGGGAGGGAGGTATTTAAAACCCCGCTATCGTGACTTTTTTGCCTATACTCATCATATGTATAGCAGAAGTCTTGATGTGTTGGGTCACTTCTTGAAACGATTTACGGCAGGATTGTGATTCATAATATACGTAGCACTCGTGCTTCTGTTAATAATTGCATCTCGCACTCGAACATTATAGTACTTAAAGATTATTAATGCGTGTCCGATTAAAATGCGATTTTGAAGGAATCGTGGCTAAGATATGCGTTAGAGTAACTCCATGTGGAGCTCAGTGGCGCGGCGTAGCGTGCAATTTGGCAACGTTGCAGTTCTTCCATTTAATCCCATTAAAAAGATCGATCTGTTGGGTGTTCGGTGAACACCTCCGCATTCGAACTTTTACATGGGGTTAAATGGACACAGTATAATGTTGCCAAATTGCATGTGTTATGCATCGATCCCTGGTCCCTCTTGTCCACTGCAGGATGCAGCTGGACATTCTCTTAACATTTGTTAAATCTTAAAACAAAAGAGATGCTCCAAAGAAGGGACTCTCCCTCTTCGTCTTTTTCGGACAAATCACTCCATCGCCAGCTCTCGCTCTTAAAGCATTTAAAATCAAATCCCTCGTACTCATTTATTTCCATCCCGTATTTTGTTTTCTGTGATTCTGATCGTTATTCTGTTTTTTATCTGTTATTAATTCTTTCAATATATATATCCATCTAAACTCGATATTCGATCTTCATCATTTATTTCTATTACACTTTCATACATATAGTGTAACAGCGTACCCAAACGGGTTCCGTAACACATGCTTCGCCACTGATGGTGGAGCTGAATATGAGAGATTTGTCGCGGGTCTATTGCGCGCGTCTATCTAAAAAGTGAAAATTTGACGTTCTTGAGTATTCTGTCACTATGGGAGAGCACAGCTGAAACAAGCTTGATCGCCTGTTCATTTTCGAATCAAAAAAATCCATAAAAATGCACACAAAAAATCACTAACGATCTTTGAATTATGCGTGTTTTCTTTGTTTTCCATTTATTACAAAAAAAAAAAAAAAAAATACGCTTTGGTAGCGCTGACAAAACTTTTGGTAGAAAAATGACCCAGCAAAAGACTTTGGTAAAGATAACCGAAGGTTTTGTGTAGGTCTCACTAAAAAGATTTTGCTGAGTGAACCAAAGATTTTGTTAGCTCAACTAAAGTCTTTTACTGGGTCATTTTTCAACTAAAGGTTTTGTCGGCGCTATACAAAAGTGTTTTTTCTGATTTTTTCTGTGTAAAATGCTATAGAAAACGCGGCTTTCCCCAATAGCGATTGGTATAGTGCTGCGCTATTCATTTGTTTGAAAAATTTAACATTTTCATCTGGAATTATCTTAAATAGCTTAATGCTCTTAAAGCTTATTATATACAAAATTGCTGTGATATTGGTCGAATATTTGGTGTTGCAAAACACTCGATTTGAATCGATATTTTCAATGGATTCAAACAAACGTAACATAATGGTGCCTAAAGGGGCTATTGCAAACTTTTGCTGCGAGGGATTGAAGAGTTGATTCTTGCACAAAAACCAGTAAAAATGACGATGCACGGAAAAAAAACTACGGTGAAAATAACCATACGGATACCTGATTTTGGCACCTGCTATATGTTATGGTAATGTTAACCAGAAGTATACTATGTTTTGACTAAGTACTAGGTGATGTTACCTGATTGCATGTCGAATTTACTCAAAGTATCGGTAAAAGTACCATACTTCTGGTCAAGTTTACCATAACATCTAGCAGGTGCCAAAATCAGGTATCCGTATGGTTATTTTCACTAATCTTTTTTTTCCGTGTGAGTACACTAAAAAATCACGAAATTCACTATCAGAATCGAGCTTAATGGCGGTTCGACGCAGGTATCGTGGGAGATTCCTATCTAAATTGAGACATATCTCTGTGTTTCAGTAGAGAAAGTGACATAATTGACAGGAATCTTCCGTGATACCTGCGTCGAACAGCCATTACCATCTTGCCGTTATAGCAGTTATGTGAGTTTATCACTGAATTTTAGACTTTCTTGGTGTAATTTTTGTGATTTTTGCTGGTCTTTACACAAGATTGGACTATTTATTTGCTTATGGCAAAAGTTTGCAAGAGCCCCATTGCACGCAAAACCACTGTCGGTATGAGAACGTATAATCTGCGTCCATGCGTAGTGCGTATACGTCCGTCCGCAAATACAGTAGCGTCACGAATTGCGTTTCATTAATTAATCGGCGCGCGCAGATTCCGGGGTAGCGCGAGATACCTGCGCACAAGAGTCGAGAGTGGAAGCACGTGGAAACGGTTATTCTTTTCGCTTTACCGTTGAAATGGTAAAATGAGGAGAAGAAGAACAAAAGTACTTTTCCTGTTCCTGTTATTGATGCGGTGTACAAAGTTGGAAACGACAAGAGACGACTATACTACTACATCGGGATAACAAACGAAATAAGTGGTGAGTTGGTGAGTGGTGACGATAACATTGTGGTTTTCTTCCTCTTGCGTTGCGCGTCCCTCGCCCTAGCGCGCGGATAGGACACGATCATCGATCGTACGTGCGCGTGTGCCACTGCGTGAGCGTGCGCCGCAAAGCGCGTGCGATGATCTTTTGATCGACGATCGATCGCTATAGTCAATAGTCAATATTCGACTTACAGAGGGCCACATTGCTCAATTCTTCGGACAAGTAAATTTGCGGATCTTTGCAGAGACCAATGGAGCTGTTGCAAACTTTTGCTACAAGGTAAGTGACCCAAAGGTGGCCATACCTATGCTTGGGGCCAATATGCACTTATGAAGCATAAGAGATAAAAAAAACTAAATATGTCAATTTACTACTCAGACAGTTGGATATCTATGTTAATTTCATTTTTGAAAAATTTGCTTGTTTTTGATGTTTTTTTTAGTTTGAAAAAAAGTAGAGTTTTGACATCGCGCCAAACATGCGCCTAAGGTGGACACCCCCTTTTAAATTTCATCAACACGTATTCAAATGCTATTGTATCGTTCAAAAAATAAAGCTAGACCCTAGTTACTCCATAAATTATAACGATTATGATGAATTGAAAGTCAAATGTGGAATCAATTTAAGGGCTTAGTTATTACGATTGTTTAATTCCGTGAAAATTAGCTGAAGACCTACGAAAATGGACGTTGCACTGTTCCGCGCCGACTGAATGGGTCTGTTGCAAACTTTTGCTAGAACGATTAAGAGTGTTTAATCTGGTGGCATCATAAAGTCATTAAATGCAATAATAAACTCACAAGAGGCGTTTAATGAAATCCAAGATGGCGGTAAAATATTTAGCAACCTGTATGCATGCACCACGAACATCCAAGGATAGCCAACCTCACAATATCGATCGCACCCAATCACAACGTAAATAAACACATAACCTCTGAAGCTGTGAGGTTGTCAACGTTGGCAATCCTTGGATGTTAAAGGTGCATGCATACAGAATGCTCGATATTTTACCGCCATCTTGGATTTCATTAAACGTTTCTTGTGAGTTTATTATTGCATTTTATAACTTTTTGATGCCACCAATGGACTTTTCAGGCGATTTTACATTAGACTAAATACTCTTAATCGTTGTAGCAAAAGTTTGCAACAGACCCATTGCCCGATGCTCTTGATTTTTGGAGTAGGGGAAGCGATAGCATCCTGCTACTCAGCACTAACGCCATCTATCGTCAATTGGTGTAATTAACTGAAATAAGCTGGGGTGGGCCACCTTTGGGTCACCTACCTCATACTTTAATCAATAGTTGATTCGGATGCAAAACCCTGCAAAAATTACGATAAGCATGCAGTGCACTAAAAATCACAAAATCAACTCTTATACTCATAAATTGCTTTCAAACGCGAGATGATGAACAGAAGAAGAAGAATCAGCAAACAATTTGCCATAAGGTTTAGGAGGCTATCACCACCAATACGATCTTGTGTTTGAAAGCATTTTGTGATTTTGGGAGTGGATTTCGTGATTTTTTAATGAGCATATTGTCATTTTTACGGGGTTTTTCAACCAAATCAACTATTAATGAGGCAATAGCAAAAATTTGATATAGCTCCATTGAGGACTTTTTGGGAGCAGGGTACTTGAAATTACAGGTGCACTCTTTCCTTAAAATCACATATACACAGTCTACTCAAAAATATACTGACTCAAAAACTTGTGGCAATGACTATTAAGGTGGGAAACTTCATAGAAACTATTGTTTAGCAACAACTATTGTGTAGCAACACTGTTTTTTTCCCCCATTGAAAATTGTCACAATTTCGTATAATAGTTTTTTTTTTTTTTTTTTTTTTTTTTTTTATGCTAAGCTTATGTTCATTGCTCAGCTAAGCTTTAAATACTTGGCAACTACGTATCATTGATTAAATTAATTCAAATTGAAAAAATTATTACAAATTGGCTATACCGCAATGGGTCTGTTGCAAACTTTTGTTACAACGATAAAGAGTGTTTCATCGTATGTAAAATCGCCAGAAAAGTCCATTGGTGGCATCAGAAAGTCATGAAATGCGATAATAAACTCACAAGGGACGTTTAATGAAATTCAAGATGGCGGTAAAATATTGAGCAATCTGTATGCATGCACCTTTAACATCCAAGGATTGCGAACGTTGACAACCTCACAGCTTCAGAGGTTATGTGTTTATTTACGTTTGTGATTGGGTGTGATCGATATAGTGAGGTTGGCTATCCTTGGATGTTCGTGGTGTATGCATACAGGTTGCTCAATATTTTACCGCCATCTTGGATTTCATTAAACGTCTCTCGTGAGTTTTATACTGCATTTTATGACTTTCTGGTGCCACCAATGGTCTTCTCACGCGATTTTACATGAGATTGAACACTCTGTAGCGCTGTAGCAAAAGTTTGCAACAGACCCATTATACTAATAATAAAAATCGTAAAAACTGATAATACTCATGATCCTCATTATCAATTGGACTAAAATGCAAAATGGGTGTTTAATAACATTTTGGTAAAAAAAAAAAAAAAAAAAAAAAAAAAAAAATGGCTGTAGAATAAATTATTAGGTGATCATGTTGTATTATTGGGCAAACGTAAATTAGACAAAAGTCGTTGAACTATCAAATACCTGTAATGGGTCTGTTGCAAACTTTTGCTACAACGATTGAGAGTGTTTAATCTAATGTAAAATCGTCTGAAAAGTCCAATGGTGGCATCAGAAAGTCATGAAATGCGATAATAAACTCACAAGAGACGTTTAATGAAATCCAAGATGGCGGTAAAATATCGAGCAAACTGTATGCATGCACCTTTAACATCCAAGGATTGCCAACGTTGACAACCTCACAGCTTCAGAGGTTATGTGTTTATTTACGTTTTGACTGGGTGTGATCGATATTGTGAGGTTGGCTATCCTTGAATGTTCGTGGTGCATGTGTACAGGTTGCTCGATATTTTACCGCCATCGTGGATTTCATTAAACGTCTCTCGTGGGTTTCATACTGCATTTTCTGACTTACTGATGCCACCAATGGACTTTTCAGACGATTTTACATTAGATTAAACACTCTCAATCGTTGTAGCAAAAGTTTGCAACAGACCCATTGTCTGAGCAAATTTTTGAAATCAAATACAAATATACTTACTTTTTTGAAAAGAATCGTCAACTTTGCTCGAGAACAACGGGAATTGCCATTTGAGGAAACTCAATAAAATGTTCGGTGTTTTCGGGGCATCGATGGCATCAATTCGATTTGCCTTTATGGCCGTGGGACAGGGGGGGATTGGGACATCGGACATCCGATTGCCATATATTGATGCTCCCACCAACTTGAGCAACTGAAAATCTTAAAGCGGAGGGAAAGTTTTGTCGTAGGTTAGGTTGGTATTGCGAATCATCTTCGATCGCGAAAATTCACTTATTATCTCGTTGCCATGCGCCAATTCGAACGATGACCAGTATTCAAGTTCTTTGATCTCCAGTGCGACGCGACGCGACGCTGGCAGACTTTGATCCCGGGCTGACTGTTGACTGTTGAGTGTGTGTTGAACTTGCTTGTATATGCAGGAAACTATGGCTTCTGCTTCCTTCCCTCAAGTGCCGCCGGCCGGTGACTTCCTCTTTCTCGACCCATCTCCTATTTGCTTTTCGTCACCTATGAATATCCGTTTTCGTACATGGTTGGCAAACACAATACATTCGGATCAATGTAATTATTGTAATGCCCCGTGTTTTTTTGTTCTGTTTTGTTTTTGTTTTTTTTTCTATCGTCCCAGCAGAACTCAAAGTTTCTGAGAACCATCATAGCGATCGCTTCCGCAGTCCCCGAAACTCAGAGGAGCTGCCATTTTGCGTATAATGAATGAAATTTTTTAATTCACTTATACGCAAAACGGCAGCTCTGAAACTCAGAGACGCTACAAGTAAAGAGCTGGGGTGAAATTATTACTATCTACAATTTTTATGAAGACTGAATTTGGCATATTTAATACTGTCGAAACCGCCCAAAAACTGATTACAAGACCATATGTTCAATTCTTTTATAGGATTTTCGATTTCCTGAACGACCTAGTGTGCGTGCGGTCCACCATGGAATTTGTGTATAGGTTTGCAATCGAGCCTGTCGGTTTTGTATGGAGAAAATACGGATACCTACACTGAAATTCACGATTCGCCTCTCGAATCAACACAGTCGCTCCGATGTCTATTAGATGTATGATTATGCGATCACAATAATGATTAAAAAAAAAAAAAAAAAAAACAACCGCAAGGTGTGAAGAGAATGAGAGATAACCAAATGTAAGAAAGAAAGAGACCGATGGAACGAATAAATTCTAATTGTAAGAGGAGGGGTTGACGCCGATAGACGCAGAGAGACAGACAGAGAGAGATAAAGAGAGTAAAAGAGAGAGAGAGAGAGAGAGAGAGGGGGAGAGGGAGAGAGAAAGAGAAAGAGAGAGAGAGAAAGAGAGAGAGAGAAGAGAGAGAGAGAGAGAGAGAGAGAGAGAGAGAGAGAGAGAGAGAGAGAGATATGGGGGGGGTCGCGCATTTAATACGTGCTGTCTGAAAGCGGGGCCGGAAACTGTAATGGCTTTTGAAAAATTCCTCGCGAAGAAAATTTATAAACTTGTTTCGAAGATGAAGTGAGATGCAAATAGTGGCTATTGGTCTGTTCTGCAGAGTATTGTTATCCCCCCTCCTCTCTCTCTCTCTCTCTCCCTCCTTCCTTCTTTCGCTCTCTTTCTCTCTTTCTTTTCAGTCATTCATCCGATCCGTCCAAGCTAATTAATTATTATTCGAGAGGTAAATATAATGCATGTAACCGTCAGCAGAGGAAAGGCGGGACTGGCTGACCATGTCTGAAGACAACTCAAAGAGTCCTCAGAAGTCAGAACTCTTTGTCATTTATGTTCGAACTTAGGAAAAATGCGAATGTTTCTCGATAATTCCTGCGAATAAGCAGAAAAGGAAATGGTTTGACGGTTTGCGTTGTATTTTCGTAAACGAAGGAAGCACTGTTTCACTTTTCTTAAGTATCGAGGTGGATGGATGATGGATTTAGGTTTCCGATTTTGCGAGAGTCTTAGCGTGGTTATATAAAAATACCATCTTAAGTATATTTTTTCTCAAGAAAGAGAGAAACAAAATATTTTGATCCAAAAAGCTATTATTCCTGGAAATTTTCCATCATAGCGTTGTGTTGATTCATCAATTTCGTCCATTCAATATATTCTCATTTCCTGAAAATGACAAAAATATGAGAGCTGGGATACAAAGCTTGGCTGAAATGAGGCTCATCTCGCTAATTTTTGCTAAAGAAGTTTGAAAAGCTAATTATTGAGTAAAATCCAGCGGAAATTACGATGAGCTCATTGAAAAATTACGAAATTCCCTCAAAGACTCACGAAATGACTTTGAAGTTTAAAACGTAATGGTGGAGCTACACTCTCTCGCTGTGTGTTTCTAGAGTGAGTGACAAATTAGACAGGAATCTCCCATTATATCAGCGTAGCTCCTTCATTAAGGAGCAATTTCGTCCATTTAAACCCACGAAAAATATCAATTCGTGGGAAAGCAGTGCACCTCCAAAAATTCGACCTTTTTCATGACTTAATGCACTGAAAGTAAAAACAGATTGTACGTGCCGTGGCCGCAACGGCAACGTCGCGTCGTCGCGTCGCACTATGGTCCAGAAGTCCGATTCAGGAAGACAATAGTTTGCATTAAAATCGCCCAATATCTTGAAAACGGCTCATCTGACATAAAAAATGGTTATTACAAAAAAGTTAAAACGGTTTACGTTCTATCTTTTTTGTCATAACCAGTTTTGGTGTCGGATGAGCCGTTTTCAAGATATTGGGGCGATTTTAATGCAAACTATTATATCTTCCTAAACCGGACTTCTGGACCATAGTGCGTCGTACTCACATCGTCCCAGTTGCTGAAATAAAAGTTCTGACAACATGTTATACCGAAAACCACCGGCGGCGGCTCGTGGAGGTGAAGCGACGAAAATGAGATGTGCACAGGATTTTTTTTGAAACGTTCTTCACATAAACTTTTTTAAACATTTTATGTTCCATTCATACTTTTTGGACTATTGAAACAAAGGATGATGGAATAATAACCATTTGAACCTTTATATGTTATTTTTTTAATTTGTTTTCTTTCTCCAATTTAAAAACATGTGAGGCGATGGCTCCCTGTCACCTCACTTGCCTTACCTGGCGAGCCGCCTCTGCGAGTGAAAACGAGAGTTTAAACTGAAATTTAAAATAGAGTATTAAAGAAGAGAGAAAGAGAAGGAGTGAACACATTCATTCGTCACAGACAATCAGGAGGCTCTCACATATCATCAGCATGGAGTCCTGAACGTTTTGTTTGTTTGTTTCTTTTTTTGTTCGTTATCCGTTTTTTTTTCACGCGCTCGGCGCCACCCGCACGCATGTTACGTCATTGCGTCAGTGCGTATTTGTGCACGGTTGCATCTTGCGTCTACTCACGTTATAAACATATTCGTCTTTAATTCTTCCAGAGCGACGACTCCACGGTAATTTGTACGGTCGCTGGGGCGCGCCCCGGGCGCAGGGCGATTCAATCCCGCGAGCTTTAATTACGTAGTCACAGTTGTCAGTGAGTTGTCAGCGGTTCGAGGGAAAGCTATTTGTCGATTTCGCCTCTTCAACCTGCAAATCCCTGTTGTAAATCCTTGAAGGCCCAAGGTATTTGACCGGAAAGAACCCAAACGATCTTTCACCATGAGTTACTGATTTAGTTTTTGTGTAAAATTTAAGTATTTTAAGGAGTAAGTTGTGAGTACATTCTGCGCAGAAAAAATAATAAGTATTATATAATATTGCAAAACATAATGCTTAAAACTGGGAAGGCGCTTAATTACATTGCAAAAACTGCATTTTGAAAAATGCCTGTTTAGCAAAATATATTTCTAAAATTGAAAGAAATATTGATAATGTTGTAAAATATATTGATTCGCAATAAAATAAAAAAATGCTAGTAAAGTCAAAAAATATTGCTAAATCAGAAATATTTGTTGGTAAATAAGCGTTTCATAAACTGCAATTCTCGCAATGTAAATAAATAAGTGTATTCCTGGCTTTTCTCCAAATTAATGTGTACTTGTCTGTGTATTGAATGTCCAAGACCATTTTTTGGGATATGTACTAATGTGCTATGTCTCTTTTTTAACGACTATGACCGAATTCTGACAGAAACACCACAATTTTCTAGAAAATAGTACTAGCGATTTCTCGTTGACATCACCATGTCTTTGATAATATCAGAATTTACAGGAATTATTATTATATATATTTTTTTTTTCAGTGTATAAAAGGCTGTATTGAAGGTTTTCACCGCACACCCAATACTTCGATCTTTTCAACGGGGGTTTAAATGGACGTTTCCCTAAATGATCTAGGAATCCTGATTTGTTTACAAATAAATAAAGAAAGTGAGATGCAAATGAAGCTTTCGACTCCTGACGGTGCTGTTGAGGAGCTCGTGTGAAGACCCGTTAAGTCGTTTGTTTTGTTTTTAATTTGTGGAAACACCGAAAACCACTTTGATGACGTGATAAGATGGGTGTGGGGGAGGGATTGCGTCTGTATCTGTTCAAAAATAGAGCTTGAGCTTGCGCATAGCTTATAGTCCTTGCATTGGAACAAAAAACTTCTCTCTGTGAATCTGTTAATCTGTATCATTGTATCTAGCCGCTCTCCTTATAAATAAATCCTACCTTTCTTCCGTGAGATCTCGTTTACTTACGTCCCCTCTAACAGTAGCACGGATAGATTCAGGAATTTGTCTTTCTCCCTCTCCTTCTATTTGAACACGTGTATTAGAAAAGGACAGAGATAGGGGCTAAGTCACGTGATGGCCTCCCTTGCTATCTTTTTCTAACACGCGTGTTCAAACTGCCGGAGAGAGAAAGATAAATTCCCGAATCCGCCTATGAATAGTAGCGCACGGAGAAAAATTCTCCGTCCCTCTCCTTTCTTCATTAAAACATACATGTGAGACAAGGATATATAGATAAGAGACTAAAACCTCATCCTTTCATCCTTTTTTTATTCAATCGACACATTCATATAGGGAAAATGAAAGGGTTGAAAGAGTCCTGATGCATACGCCACTGCCTCGTCTACATTTATGGTATATTAATTAATGAGTAAGTAATTAATTATTTAGAAGTTGTCATCTGGAGGCTCGCTACTCACATAGTGATAAGAAAATTATCGATTAATTATTACCGTTCGTGTCCTATTAAAACCAATGAAAAGGATCGATTATTTTGAATTTCAACGAGTCCGTTGCGTACATTTGAAACAGAAATATGACACCCACCCCACCCCACTCGCATCTGTAGTCTTTTCTCAACCGGTGGAGTCGTCGATGACTTTAAGAAATTTGCGGATATTTTAATTAAATAACGGAGTTTCCACCGATTGAGAAAAGATTACAGATCAGAATATTTTCGTGCATTTCAGTCATATGTATATTGAATTGAACCGTGTAATATTTTCTCAGCCGGTGGAAGCATCAATGAATTGAAAATGCTATTTATTAAGTATACTCAAAACGGCAGTTCTGCATTTACTGTTGAGTGATGAACATTGCTCCGATCGAAATCTACCTGAAATTTCTCTTTGCATGAAGTCAAAGTTTCAATTAATTAAGGCATATAATTTTGAAATGATTAATCAGAATAATCCATTATTCTAAAAAAAAAAAAAACAAAAAAAAAAAAAAAAAAAAAAAAAAAAAAAAAAAAAAAAAAAAAAACAAAAACAAAAACAAAAACAAACAAACAAAATAAAAAAAACGCAATATTTAAGTCATGAAGAAAACCTTACACACATGCCTACCACTCACAACAGTAAGCAACTTTTGGCTGTTGTGTTTCGATGAGTCCCGACATTAATTTGATCAGGTAAAATGAAAAAATGTCCCAAGTTTGGCGCAATATTAGTCTCGATGGGTGTATTAGAATTTTCTCATTATCACATAAGGTTTTAAGGCTAAGGTTTAAGGCTAGGGTTAAGGTTTTTAGGCTCGCGTATAATATTATTTTTGGCTTAGTGATTCTACGAATATCACAACACAATTTTATTGATTGATTAAACTTCGGCAAATAACAAAATTAACCAAGAGACCATGAGGGGGAGAATAGTTGAACACTAAACTTTTTACGTCATGAACTTCTATTAAATTAGACAGTTTTAAACGCAGTGGCGGCTCGTGAAATGCGATTTTTCGATATTGGCTCCATTTAAAACCATGTAAAAGTATCGACAGAGCTCAATTTCACTCCCTGACAATCGATACTTTTTTATAGTTTTAATGGAGTAGACATCGATACATCGCATTTCACGAGCCGCCACATGTTCAAACGGCACCGAAGAGCTACTAAAAAGGAGATGCAAAGCCCAGCAGGCAATATGTAAGGATTGCTTTGCTTAATGTTGAGCCCATAGAATCTCCTTCAAATTAGCGACTATGCAACTTGTTTGACGTGTCTGTTATCTGAATTGCCAGACCTGCTGAATGCGGCGGGCTTCTCTCCTGCATTTTCATGAAGCTATGTTTTTCGTTGGGGACAAAAAGAATCAGATGACTCCTGGAAGTAGGCTACCTGCAATACTCATTACTCATCTCGATGAATTTAGGCATAGCACCTAACTACGTCAAAATCTATAAGCAGTCGTCTCTGCGTCTCATATTCTCTCTGTCCCCGACTGTATGACGTATGCGCATATATACAGGGTGTTTTTTTATCTCCCCCCCTCCCCCCTGTTTTTTTTTCTTGCTAATTGAGCTAAAGAGTTGCGGTTTGGACCACTCTTCATCATTTTCAATGATTTTTTTTTTTGTTTTGTTTTTTTTTGTTTTTTTTTAATCAACCCCCCCCCCCCCATGCCCCAAAACAAAACAGCCTCAAAACCCCCCTAGGGGGCTATCTTAAAAATTTCAAATAGCAACCCCTATCTTGTGATACATCGTTTGAAAGGGCGTAACATTCTAAGACTTTTGGCGCAATTCGGAAGCTGATATCGTTTTTCGTTTTCTAGAAATCGAATTTCACAGTTCGATTTAAACCCATTTTCAAAAAATTATTACTCCTTTTTGGAAAGTCGGAATTAAAACAACTATGGGTCCAAAATACTCTAAAAAGCAAGTACTTTTCAGATAAGGAAATGGTTCTGACATAAAATTAGTCCAAACTTGATCTTTTAGCCCCCAAATTTTTTTTTAAATTTTTGCCCCTAAAAGGGACTTTCTCAACAATTCCCTTGCATGACCCTTATTGAATGAAAGGTCGATCGAAAAAACATAAATATCGTTTTTCAGATTTTGAAGATAAGCGAAAATTGAACTTTTAATATTGGGTATATCGAATACAAAAAACGATACTGCAGATATCTGAATTCCACCAAAATGCTCAGTTTTTTATGTTTTTTCGATCGACGTTTCATTCAATACGAATCGCGCAAGGGAATTTTTAAGAAATCCCCTCTTTAGAGGCAGGGGGCTCAAAAATCAATTTTGGACTAATTTTATGTCAGAACCATTTTGTTATCTGAAAAGTACTTGCTTTTTAGAGTATTTTGAACCCATAGTTTATTTCAATTCCGTCTTTCCAAAGTGGAGTAATGATATTTTGAAAATGGGTCCAAATCGAACTTTGAAATTCGACATATACAGGGTGTTGAAAAACTGTTCCCGAATATTTCAGGGGCGGATTTTAAAGGTCAAAGTAAGACCTTTTCTTTCCTATGAACATGGGTCCGAAATTGCAGTTTTTTCGAGTTACAGTGTTGCAAAGTTTCCGAAAAACAAATTGAAAAATTGTCATAACTCCCTTGTGAATTTTTCTTAATGCTCGTAAATAGGTACTCTGGTGTAGTTTGAGGCGTTTTTGCCGATTTTGGCCGTGAAAATGCTGTATACAAAAATTTGAGGGGGTTTTGGGGGTTTTTCTTGATTTTTCTCACTTTTTTTGGCCAAATTAGGTGAAAACATACTTTCGGATTCATTGAACCCAAAAACTATTAGCATTACTCAAAAGTTCGTAAAAAAGTATGCATTTTAGTCCTTACAAGTTTTTCCAATTCGTTAACCATTTCCGAGAAAATCGTCCCTGAAGTTGGAGAAGTCGGCCAAGAAATGACAGAAATCAAAGAAAAGGCGATTATTGGCCGACCTCTGCAACTTCAGGGACGATTTTCTCGGAAATGGTTTACGGATTGGAAAAACTTGTAAGGACTAAAAATGCAAACTTTTTTACGAACTTTTGAGTAATGCTAATCGTTTTTGGGTTCAATGAATCCGAAAGCATGTTTTTACATAATTTGGCCAAAAAAAGTGAGAAAAATCAAGAAAAACCCCCATAACCCCCCTCAAATTTTTGCATACAGCATTTTCACGACCAAAATCGGCAAGAACGCCTAAAACTACACCAGAGTACCTATTTACGAGCATTAAGAAAAATTCACGAGGGAGTTATGACAATTTTTCAATTTGTTTTTCGGAAACTTCGCAACACTGTAACTCGAAAAAACTGCAATTTCGGACCCATGTTCATGGGGGGGAAAAAGTCTTATTTTGACCTGTAAAATCCGCCTCTGAAATATTCGGGAACAGTTTTTCAACACCCTGTATATATCAAGAACAAAAAACTATATCAACTTCCGGATTGCGCCGAAAGTTTTAGAATTTTACACCCTTCCAAGCGATGCATCACAAGATAGGGATTGCTTTTTGAAATTGTTAAGATAGGCCCCCTGGAGGCCCCCTTAGGGGGGCCCCAAAAAAAATTAATTGAAAATGATGAAGAGTGTTCCAAACCGCAACTCTTTAGCTCAATTAGCAAGAAAAAAAAACCAGGGGGGGGGAGATAAAAAAAAAAAAAAAAACACCCTGTATACATTCAAATATGTGCTTCAAAGCGAGTTACTCCAGAGGTCATTTGACGCGTTCACTGAGAGAGTTCTTTTTTTAATCCAAGGAGTATTTTGTTTGTGTTAAAGAAACTGCACAGTGAAATATCGACTAAGGGGGAATTCCTTTCTCATTCATGCCATCAGAACTTTACTTCGCGCAAAGAAAACTGTCACAAGTGAACCTGTTTCCTTGTTTTTAAAGAAGTGATTCCTCTCTGTGTTTAGGATATAACAAGATATCTGCGTTGCACATTTTTCACGACTGGGTAGCTTTTCCATTTTTATTTTCTCACGTGATACACAAAAAGAGAGTAAATATGCAAGCAGTCGGTTTGTATTTGTTCAACATAAAATAGCCCAAAATTTCTTACTATGCAACGCTTTAAATTTAATAATTCATAGGCGTGCTCCCCTACCAATAAACATTTTCTCCGTCCGCCAATGGTCTGCACTAAAACATCTCGAATTAGTTATAGAATGGTAAATTAAGGTCTGAAAGTATTGTTCGTTGTTTTTCGATGAGAGGTGCTTTCTATTTTGGCTGTGGCTCTGGCTCCAAATCCCCGTTCCTAAGCCAAATAATTGACACTATTTATTTATTTATTTATTTATGTATTTATTTATTATTTCATACAATTGAGCCTTACGGCTATGGTACAAGTCAATATTAACTAATTATAAACAATCAAACAAGGTTATTATAGTCGTATGACGCTTTCGTTAATAAAAGTTGCTATAATTGAAAGAAAAAAAAGAAGAAGAAAAAATAGGTTTAAATTGCCAGCTTTAAAATATCTCGTGTCTTACGGTAGTTTTTCATTGAATAATCTGATTGCTGCGAACTGGATTTTCTGTTCAGATACTTTTAATTTTAGCATGGTATTCTTAATATAAATGTGCCTGTATGATGATGCTACAGCAGAAGGGTCAATGAGATTATTCTGATAAGCAAAATATAATGTATCCAGAATGCACAGAGATGGGAGAGTGGACAGAGTCATCAGACGATTTCTCAGAAAAATATACTTGCAGGAGTAGTCATTAGGTTTATCGAATTTTATTCTTACAATTAGACTCTTTCTCTGTTCTGTAAATAGCTGCCCTGAACCGTGTTTATGTCCCCACAGTGGCAGAGTATACCTCTGCCGTGAAAGCAGGACATGAGCATGATAGAAAATAAGACAGCTATCAGCAGAAACAGATCGATACTATGATACAGAGGGTATAGTCTTTCATCCATCATATGATACGGTGAACAAAACAATTTCTCGGGCTCGTTGGTGCTTAGTGTGGTTTGTTACCTACTTACCGTTACCGGTTAAGTCATTGCAGCCGTCTTCTATTTTTCACTTACGCCCAGGTCCAGGATAAGGACTTCCGGCGCAACCACCTTGTGGATTGTTGCATCTCTGGAAGCAAATGACGAACCGTATTTGATTTACCTTGGTCCGTTAATCAGTGCTTTCCCAGGTATAGGGTCTTTGTAGGTAGAGAGAGAGAGAGAGAGAGAGAGAGAGAGAGAGAGAGAGAGAGAGAGAGAGAGAGAGAGAGAGAGAGAGAGAGAGAGAGAGAGAGAGAGAGAGAGAGAGAGAGAGAGAGAGAGAGAGAGAGAGAGAGAGAGAGAGAGAGAGAGAGAGAGAGAGAGAGAAGAGAGAGAGAGAGAGGAGAGAGAGAGAGAGAGAGAGGAGATGAGAGAGAGAGAGAGAGAGGAGAGAGAGAGAGGAGAGAGAGAGAGAGAGAGAGAGAGATAAAACCCTCTACTGCACCGTGTGACAAATTTTTTGTGTTTTTTAATTTAAAATTGGTGCCATATCGTTGTGGGTCATCGTAACTTTGTAACTTAATAGTAGTCACAGATATGGTGGACCTGAAAAAAAAAATACTTGGTGGGGGTATAGAGGCTGCCAACGTAATTTTTTCCACTCCCGCGTAAAGTAGCAAATCCAAGGCGGGAGCGCCGAACTAGGTTCTAGTTCGTTGGGCGGGAGGTACTAACATTCGGACTTAGTTTTAGGTTGGTAAAAATGGGATTCTGGCCTTTAAAAAAATGTTTTATGATTGGTTAGATGTTTTACTGTGTAAATATCATTAGTAGAAAGAAATCGTCTCACTCTCTCTTTTTTCATCATCAAAATAGATATGATTGTTACTAATTAGTCACAATCCCTTCAGGGGTAGAAAATTTAGAGTTGGGAGCGTCCAACCAAAAACCGGCCAAAGACGTGTCTTTTTGAATACCAATTAATATATGTAACATATATTTTTTTGACGAATTTGGAAGACCTTAATCAGAAAATGGGTGCAGTAGCGGGTGAAGATAATAGGGTTGTCAACTCCTCATTGGTCATGAGTTTTAGGCTCTACGGGTTTCACTTTCACCATTGGTTGTGTTTCTGCATATTTTTTTACAGACACTTGTTTACAAACGGAGGTGTCCAACGGTATTTTACGGATAAAAGAGTTAATTGTCGATGAGCTTGTTAATTTGAATCATGATGCACCTCCAGAATGGCTTTAATTCCCAAAAGAATCTTTAAGCGTAAAAATATGTCGATCAACAAAAGCAGAGACAGATTCTCAAGATTAAATAAATATAAATACATATAAATTCTTAAAGAGAGTCTTATACGATTACCGTAGAACCACCTGGAAGATCTGGGAAATTTATCTCTCCTCGTTTGACAAAACTGCTTTTTGAAATCAGGCTACTAGTTGCCGGCCTTCTGATGGCGATCATCTATAAATTTCAAAATAAAAACAAAACAAACTAAATTGAAAAAAACCAATCAATAGTCTTAATTCACAACACGAACCTGTGTACTTACCTGTGATGCATATACATAGTTTGTAAAAGGTCACGCGAACCTCGGGGAACTAATATATTGATCTCGTTGAGCGTGAAATTTGGCAACGTTGTTTAGAGTCTATTTTAACCAGAGCTGCAGTTTTGCGTATAATTAATGACATATTTTAATTCACAGATGATTCTACCGGTTGAGAAAATATTACACAGCACACGGTTCAGTTCATTGTATACGTACATACAGCACGAAAATACTCTAATCTGTAATCTTTGCTCCATCGGTCGAATCCCCGTTAAATGGGGCTGTTGCAAACTTTTGCTACAGGCTTATTAATAGTTGATAATGGGGTAAAACCCTGTAAAATATCGATTAGCGCACTAACAAATCACGGAATCCAATCCTAAATTCACAGAATGCTTTTACTCGAGAGACCGTGATGGCGGCCGGGGCCGCTGTTTGCATTGGGTTTCATCTTCAATCAGCGCCATCTACACGAGGTGTTCTCGCAACACCACACAAGAAGAAGAAGCATAAAATTGTCATTAGAGTTGGGTGGCCGGCCGCCATTACGATCTCGCGTTTAAAAGCATATCTTGTGAGTTTAGGAGTGGATTTCGTGATTTTTTTGTGCACTAATCGTTATTTTTACAGGGTTTTACGCAATCGTCAACTATTAATAAGCCTGAAGCAAAACTTTGCAACAGCTCCATTTTTAAAAAATCCGCAAGTTTGTTAACGTCTCCAAACCCAAAGGTTGAGAAAATATTGAAATCTTTTCTCAAGCGGTGGCATCATCAGTGAAATTTAAAAAAAGTCATTAACTATGCGCAAAACGGCAGCTCTGATTTTAACTCATGTAAAAGGTTGAATACGAAGGTGTTCACCGAACATCCGATATAGTTCGATCTTTTTCGTGGGTTTTAAAAAGGGCGAACTGCAACGTTGCCAAATTGCATGCTACGCCACTGGTTGATATATTCTCACCATATTTTTATTTACTAGTAATCACGTCTGGCGTGATTTTCTGAAGTTTTTCCATGGAAAAAAAAGGGCACGTTTGAGTTTTAAAAACCCAAAGACCCGTTAAAAAATTTTTATTTGAATAAACTCAAAAATGACAAATCGTCTGGCATTTTTTATCGCTAAAGTTATATATTCCAAAAATTCCTCGTCTGGACGTATCTTGGACTTAAAATCAATCGGAAATATGATTACTTCACTGGGGAATTTCGTTTGTTCAGGAGGGTGAACGTGCAACAAAACATAGTCTGAAAAGGGAGATGTTCAAAAAGTTCAAAATGCAGAAGTATAGGATTCATGCGTATACCTTTCACGAGAAAATTAACATTTAAAATTTACTGTTTGAAAATATAGGATTTTTTTTTATATATAACTCGTGCATATATTTGTAAAACTGTCTCTATTTTTCAACAACTGAGTAAGCATCTTCAAAAGTAGATTCAATAGAAGTTGATTTAAGAGTATTCATGGCTTCTTTTGGGATCGGCGAACAGCTCAAAATCTAAAAAAGAAAAAAACCTGTTTAAAAGCAGATTATTATTCATTTTTGTCATATTTCTCGATTTATAATGTCAAGAGGCTGAAAAATATTCATAATGGAGCTGTTTCTCTTTTTTGTTGGAAGCGATTTAAGGGCCGATCTCGGAGTAGAAACCCTCTAAAAATAACGATGGTAGCACTAAAACTTCACAAAATCCACTCCTCAACTAATATAATGCTTCTAACTGCGCGCGAATGTAGTGACGGCGTTGGACATTTTAATAATGGGAGATTCCTCTCGTAATTTTGCCACTCTCTTTAAGCTAACAAGGAAAATTCACAGAGTAATTAGACACTAGCGTAGTGATCCACATCCGATTAATGGTATAGTGGCACCTGGTGACACTGGTGTTAAAGGAAAGTCGTCTCTTATTGGTCACTTCTTTGGTGGAGTTACAGTATTATTAGATGAATATTAGTGCTCTACGCCCGCCGCGGCCGTGTCGCGACCGCCACCATGCCTGCGCATTTAAAAGCATTTTAAGAAAAGAAGAGTGGATTTCGAGAAATTTTAGTGCTACCATCTTTGTTATTGCAGGGTTTTTCATCAAAATCGACGATTTCTACGCCCTAACGACATGAAGTGTCCGGCCAGTGGCGAAGCCAGGAATTTTTCTAGGGGGGGGGGGGGTCCGGGGTTCGAAAATGATCATGGGGGGGGTCCAAAGATACTAATTCGGTCAAATTTGTCTGAAAACGCAAAAAAATACCTTTTTTTTTGGACAAATTTGGTGTCATTGGGGGGGGGGGGGGTGGCCAGACCCCCTGGACCCCTGGACCCCCCCCCCCCCCCCCCCCCCGGCTACGCCACTGTGTCCGGCTGTCATGAACGTAAAACCAGGTTTTCTCATCACAAGATACCTCTTTCTCACCCCTCGCGCGGAATTTTCCATGTACGAGGGGCGTTCAACTTATAAGTTTCCCTATTTTTTATCTCTGGCCTTGTTGGTGCTAGAAAAATTTCATTTTTACGGTCAAATCTGCCAAATCCTCAGCTTTCCAACGGTACTTTTGTTTTGAAATTTTAGCAAGTTTTGTAGGAGAAAAGCTATATTTCTACACCCGTGTCGAAAAAGTCCCCGCCAACTTCTGAGTTGGGAAGTAAAAACTAACTTTGCCTTGGAATGAAGAACGTAAAAATTTAAAATAAAAGATACATTTTTTTTTTGAAGTATTCCATTTTTACGACTTTTCCACATAATTTCCTTCCAGATTGATACATTTTTTGCAGCGATGATCCCTTTTCAATACCTTGGGGGAAAAATTCTCGGTTCAAGGACTTGAAAAAATTCACCACGGTATCCTTCAGGTGGTCATCTGACTGGAACTTTACGTGCGATACTTTTGCCAACAATATGTGATTATAATGCATCTCATGATCATCTCAGATAAGATTTCACGACAAAAATTGAGCGCAGCAACAGGTATGGGGCGATAACGGCCTTTTCGTCGCTAATCAGACGAATGCTGTTGTTCAAAACAGGCGAATACTTTTTGCTGAAAAGTTGGCGGGGGGCTTTTTCGACACGGGTATAGAAATATAGCTTTTACTCCCACAAAATTGCTTGAATTTCAAAAAAAAAAATACCGTTGAAAAGCTGAGGATTTGGCGGATTTTAAACCCTTAAAAGAAATTTTTTTAGCACCAACAGGGCCACAGATAAAAATAGGGAAACTTATAAGTTTAACGCCCCTCGTATTTCAGACCCGCTGATTTCAAATTAGGTCCCAGTTTTTACTCAAAAATCTTATA